>JAODKN010000001.1:50553203-50568197 GCA_026774425.1 Petrocephalus zakoni | reverse complement strand
GAGGATCACATTATTACTGGTCAATCTGCAAGTAAATTTAAGGAGTAAGTACCCATAAACATAACATCGGTCTGACACAGCAGACAAATGTGTGGTGTTTTCACAATCCAACAGGCTGCCCGTCTGAGGTACTTACATTGCACTGAGCAAGTCAGCATTACAGTACACTCGTTGCACATGGCCAATAAAACATTTTAAATCAAAACAAAGTTGGGAATGTATTAAAATACTCTTGACGTCATAGTCTGCTGCTATCTAGTGGCATGGTATGGCAACAACAATTCCATCCGTGGTATTTAATTTATACTACGAAACAGAGCTCCGTGTTCTCCACATGCTACCACTCTCTCCATGCTTGTACTATAACTTTTAGCTCCCCATTTGATAGCATCTTCCCCGCTAGCAGCGTGCTAAGCCCCCGCATACAGTATGCTAACTCCGCCATAGCTATAAGGTAACTTTTATTCAGGAGTTTGTATTGAATACGTTACATGGTCCCATGTGAATAAGTGGGTGGAAGATGGGTGGATAGATAAATATGACAGTGTCACAATTAGAGCTGAATGATTTTAAGGAAAGATTGAATTGCAATTTATATGTTAGATATGGCGATTGCGATTTGATTCACAATTTTTTAAAACTCAGTATTCACTATATATACATGTATAAAAACTGTAATTGAGCACAACTGTACATTGCGCTATACATTAATCCGTATATAAGAATGCAAATATATGAATTGAATCCAAAATGTATTTATTCTAAGAAAAATTGAGGAGCACGGCACTTCTGATTGGTCAGACTGACTGTCACTCAAGGAGGACAGAATGAATTTGCAAAACTATTCTCACGACAGTTTTAAACCCTGGGCCAGACGTGCTGTATAATGCATATCCTAAATCGCAGCCTTACTGCATTGTTTAAAATCGCGATTTCGATTTGAAATCGATAAATTGTTCAGCCATAGTCACAATACAGATATTTCCTATAGGCCTATTGTGTAACTGAACGTCAAACTTGCACATAAGTATTTCATATTAATTTTCCTATATTTTAACTCGTTATTTGCAATTTTAAAATGATAGTCTCCACTAGGTGGCACTCTAGCAGCAATGTCATCATACAGAAAGTGCACATATGCAGTGACAAACACACAACATGGTGCTGACATGCACAAGAAAACCCTTATTAATCGTAAAACACAGAATAAACTTTTTTGCGCAATGTCTGTAGCCACTTCCTATTTAATAACACATTTTTAGAAGAAAATCAGACCCATTAGAAGTCACAGAGATGTCACACATAAACTCATCAGGCAAGCAGTTATGCAAGTTATGCACTGAAATGTATAAAATTTAAGAGTATTTACATACAACTAAAGCCCCCACAGAAATCTAAACATGGTCATTTATGGGTATATGCATCTCATAAAAAAGCTGCCACGAGTGACTGACAAACACCGTGCTCACAGTAACATCACTGCAATTTTAATATATTTATAATACAAATTGGGATGATTCCTTCATAGTTCAATAGTCATGTTCCAAAATCAAAAGTCCAGTCTACTAAACAGTCTCAAGCCTCTCGGGATTTCTGTTCTTCCTCACACACCCTCATCCTTAGTGTCTTCAGGGTTTGTAAATGGGTGCATTACTATCAGCATGTAATCTAAGGCTAGTCTAGGCTGCCTTTGCAAGTGCCTGAAGACTCTGTATGGGTTATCTATGTGTTAACAGCGTAGGTACTGTGCAATTTACCCACAGGTTACACATTCACGGTGCTGTATTCAATCCATGTGGATTATTACATTACCATTTATGGCATTTGGCAGATGCCCTTAGCCAGAGCGACTCATAAGTGCTCATAAGTCTCCATCAGTGATACTGGTTCAATAGAACCCAGGCTAAGAATACCATCCGTCTAAAAACTCTTTTGGCAAATGCAGTTATTAATTATTATTATTATTATTTTAAAAATAAGAGTATAACACTGGTGCTGATCGAAGTACTTCTGAAAGAGGCAAGTCATCAGTTGTCGTTTGAAGACACCCAATGACTCAGCAGTTTGGACATCATAACACCACAAAGGTGCCAAAACAGAGAAGAGTCTAGATGCATGTCTTCTATGTGCCTTGAGAGATGGTGGGACCATTTGAGCAATGGTGGAAGATCAGAGAGCATGTGGTGCAGTGCGGGGTATGATAAGTTCTTTTAGATAGGAGGTACTGGGCCATTTCTGGCTTTGCAGGTGAGCATCAGTATTTTGAATCTGATGTGGGCAGCCACAAGAAGCCAGTGGAGGGAGCGTAGCAGAGGTGTGCTGTGGGAGAACTTGGGAAGGTTGACCTGCTAGGAGTGAGTTACAGTATTCTAGTCTTGAGAAGACATGGGATTGAACAAGTACCTGAGCGGCCTGTGTGGAGAGACTCGTTCTGATGAAGAGGACAAATCAACATGAGCGGGAAAGATTAGCAATATGTGAGGAGAAGGACAGGTGATTGTTCATGGTCCATGGTAACCCCGAGGTTGAAGGACAGATCAGTGAGTTGTCCAGAGATATCACTAGATCCTGGTGTGGGGATAAATAAGCTGGGATGAAAAGCAGTTCAGTTTTCCTGAGATTAAGTTTCAGCTCATGAGTGGTCATCCATGATGAGATTTCAATCAGACATGCAGAGATCCGACAGGAGACCAAAGTGTCTGAGGGAAAAAAAGGAGGGAATGAGTTAAATACCATCTGCATAGCAGTGGACTGAGAACCCATGTGAGGATATAACCTCACCAAGAGATCTGGTATAGAGGAAGAACAAGAGAGACCCAAAAACCGAACCCTGAGGGACACCAGTGGAGAGTCTGCATGGGACAGATGTGAATCCTTTGCACATCACTTGATATGACCAGCCTTCTAGGTAGGAAGCAAGCCATTGCCATGCTAAGCCACACATTCCATGACTCATAAGGATGGACAGGAGAGTCTTGTGGTTGACTCTGTCAAATGCTGCTGAAAAGTCAAGAAGGATGAGGACAGATGATAATTTTGGCCCGGCAGCATGTAGCTTCTCAGTCATCCATGAGGACATGTGGAATGTGCTGCTTTGAAGCCAGATTGTTTAGGATCCTGGAGATTGTTCTGAGAGAGACAGAGCAACAGTTGATTGTAGACTGTGCGTTCGAGTATTTCTGAAAGAAAAGAAAGAAGTGATATCGGTTGGTAGTTGTTGATGTCTGAGGGATTTAGAGTGGGTTTCCTCAGGATGGGAATGACCTTGGCTCTTCTGAATGCCATTGGTACATGACGAGATTTTATGGAGCTATTAATGATAGTCTGGAGCATTGTTGAAGGGATTGGTAGGATTGCACGACGAGATGAATTGCAGGATCTCTTCTGCTGCTAGATTGAAAAATTGAGCCAGTGGAGGGGACAGCAAATCTTTAATGTGTAGTGTAGTAGATGTAGTAGATGTAGTGTCTCCTAGTCATACATTCACTTTGCACTCTTGCCCATTTCATAAAGCTGGAAAGCAGAAAGACAAACTCTGGCTGCTGTCAATGAGCCCGGGAGTAGGGAGGGGGTTAGGGTTAGGGTTAGGGTTAGGGTACCTTAGAAGCACAACTGGTGACACTTGCTGTGCCAACTAGAAACCCACAGAAGAAAATGTCTCAAGAAGGCGCCCAGGGAGATGCAGGGAAACAGCCACAGTCTCCTGGCAGAGCTAAAAAAAGAGGTGATTGTATGTGTGTGTGTGTGTGTGTTCTTCTATCTCAGTTTGCTGACTCTGCTCTGCTAGGAAGCAAGTAATCGCCCCACTTTCCCCGCCTTGTCTGGCACATGCAATGCTCTCTCGTCAGCACCGCTTTATCCGGTATAACGCCATGCGGCCTGCCGAGACATCCTCACTGTACTCCCACTGCTATCAGCATTTCCTCCAATGGCAGGGTTTTTCCTGCATGGATAATTATGAGGTGGCTGCCTCCATTGAATTTCGAGTCACCTCCAGCTCTCGACATAACTCTGGTATCTTAATGGAAAAACTGCTCTCTAACAAGCACTGCACTCGGTAGATTTCTGTCATTTGTAACTGCTATTGCAGCATTCATTACTGACATGGTGACGCCGCGTCATAATCGGCACAGTGCGCTGTAAATGCAGGAAGAGAAGTGCTGGAATTTTCACCGTGTGTCCGATATTCTGTGACTCTTCAAACGTGAGTATAGAATATATTTTGCATCCAGTCACATTCAATTTCTTAAAAGTGTTTCCTAAATTAACGTTACACCTTATCAGTATACTGTACAAGTAGTGCATGGAGAGGTTTTATAAAATGATAAATATTAAGCTGAAATGTTCTGCCTCTGGTTGTAAACTGTGGAGATGAACAATGTTTTAATGTGATAATCGACTACCCTCTTAGGGCAACATTTTGCTTTTTGTATATATTTATCGTCTATCTATTTATCTTTCAACTATACTGCAAGAGTGCACATTTACATTTACTGTAAATGAAAATAATGGCTTATGCTAAATTTGATTTTAAACAACTTTGCTGTCTGTTAAATATGTAAAATAACACATTGCTTTTATGTTGTATTTAATTTAATGTCGAACATGGCAGTAAAATATGCTTTCATGTAATAATTGTCATTTTATTTTTATTAGAACTCCCAAAATATGCTGCTGGTAAAAAGTGTCTGCTTGAGCCAGTTGAAGGCATGGAACATGTGCACGTACACATGAGTACACATGATCAGGATGGTATTGTCTCTGCTTCATTGTGAGGCAGGAAAAAACCCTGAATGGTACAACGAAATGCTAGAGATGGCACATCACAGGTGGGGGCTCCAAATGACCAACAGGAGCAGCGGAGCAAAGGAGCTGATCAAGAGAGAAACATTGCTGTCAGGTCACCCTCCAAAACCTGCTTCCTGCCTCTTCCCATCATGCATTTCATCCAGCCTTATCAACAGAATTCTCCTTACTTTTCACACTGTATAGAGGACATTGGCTGTTTAAAACTCACTGCAGCATACTTTATAAGAGGTGAGGAATGAATAATGGGCATGAAAGCTCTGGTGAGCTGCCCCTCCTCCCCATGACAGCCAGGCCCACCGTGCTGAAAGAGTTTGACTTAATCATCATATGTTAAAGCTGGAGTACTCGACAAAGCAAACCCTGGCACCGGGGTTAGTATGACCGCTCGACATCCACGCTTCAAGCTCCCTCCCCATTCCTCATGGAGGGGGTTGATCACAGTGCACACAGCCACCACTTTACTCCCACCCATTCCTGAACTGCCACCATATCACTCACCTCGGCAAACCAGCCCGTCCCCAAAGAGCGTCTGCTTGCACATGCCACACTGTTTGCTCCTCTTGAAGGTCTTCGCCCGGAAGGTGTGTGAGTGGGCTGACTCAAACTCCTCTGGCTGTCGGGGGGACAGAATACCAAAGGGATCAGTAAGGAGCTTGGGGAGCAATCCAGCTGCCCCTTTACTCATAATGATACAGCCGACACCCTTCATTCAGAAAAGTATCACTCCTGTTATTTTTTACTTTTGAGCAGGTTATTTGTGTTTCCAGGTGAAATCTGAGTCAAGTGCTTCCCTGCTGTAGGTCCCTCCTGAATCGTTTCCTAAGCTAGCTAAACTTCCTGATCATTTCCTGCCCCTGCTCATGAATCTGTCAGCATGTAGCTGAGGAGATCATTGAAGACACTCAGGAGTGCAGAGCACACTGGCCCAGGTGGGCGGCCCAGGGAGAAAGACTCCTTGCCTAAAATGTGATGCCTCTAATCTTTTACTCCTAATACTTTATTTGTTCAGAAACAGTCTATTGGTGTTAAGGGCCTCGCTCAAATTGAAAGAATCTCTCAGCCGACCCTGGGATATGAACCACCGACCTTCCGCTCACAGGCATAGCATCCCGACCCACTAAGCCACACACCTCCCTTACACAAGCCTTGTGGCCTGGCCCCATGCCACCACTTCCTGTAAGCACTTATTCAACTGGTTCAAAATTAGCATCTCCAGAGGACTGCAGGACTGTTTTTGTACAGGATGATCCACGGAGTATAATGCTGGGAGATGTAAGAGATGAAAACAAGCCTCTGTTCTGCGCTGAACGGAACCCGCTGTGTGACATGGAGATCAGGCTGGTCAGAGCTCAAGAGAGAACAGCAAAGGAAGCCTCTCGCGATAGCAGGGAACAACCAGGGTCCGTCTGTGTGTGTGATTGAGTATGACAAATGGTGGGTCAAGACACTTCCTACAATACTGTTCCCATGCATAAGTAGGGTACTGCGGCGACCCGCCCGAATCTGGGACTGCACTCGGCTGGGGGGGGGGGGAGGATTTATGAGAAGGTAAGGCATAGGTGGAGCCTCACATTCGATGGTGAGCCAAAGGCAAAGCCAGGTTTGCTGTTTCTGGGGGTAAACTTACAAAAGTCACTTTGGAGGCCAAACCTCATGAGCAGATGCATGGTTTGAGTTGTGGTAAACACCGCCACAAGCTGATAACGATGTGTTTCTGAAACACCAATGAGAAGACACATAGGGGAAGCAGAGTTTGTGGGTAGCAGCTCCAGAGTGCATTAATACTGGGACAGCTCAGGGGGTCGGCACATCTGGTGTTAGGAGCTATGTGGTGAAAAATGTCGTGTCGCTTTGCCAAATGCAAACTGGATGCCTTACATGAATAATGCCACTCTTGGACTGCTTCTCCAGAAACCTCCACTTTACTGATTCCTACAATTGCTCTTTAGTGGACCTGTAAGGCCCAGCTAACTTCCCATGACTTTGCTTCCAGGAGAACCATCCAAGATCCCAGCTGTAGCTGAATCCTCAGAGGAACTGCGGCAAAATGACAAGCACCAGGCCACCTCTCTAATTACTCAGGTTCAATGTGAGACAGAGGAGATGATACCGGTATAGCTGCCCCATAGTGGAGTTCATTTACAGACAAAAGCTGGGGGGGGGTCAGTGCATTGTTGTCCTTGGCAGATTCTATTCAAAAGTGCTACTTAAAGCTCCCACTAGGAGGATTCCACAGGAAGTAGTCCCCTCCTTCCCGGTGCGGTCCTACCTCTTCTGGGCAGGGCTCTGTATTTGGGTGTAAGGCAGCTGGAGAAATGTGACCAGAAACTTCTCACGCATGTCAGTGGTTTTCATTTGGGAACAAACACACCCAAGGCATTCCAAGCACTGGTTGGGGCCCCAAGCCCACAGCATTCATGGCCCCAATTGAGGCAGTCATCCAGTGACCCAGGAATATGGCTGATCCAAAAAAAACCCATTGTAGCATCCATCACCAGCATATCAATGACATTCTGCAGCTACACTGAGTTACTGAGAGATGGCACGCATGTCTCCGCCAGCTTCTCCACGGATGTAGTTCATATAGAGTTCCAGCACCGGACACCTGGGAGGCTAGAGGGTGCAACATAGTCTAACTAAACGGTTCCAGAGAAGCTCAGGGGAGTCAAGTGGCCCCTTTGGGGTCTGAGGAGCTCTCAGATCTCAAGTACAGAGCCACTGCGATGGGTTACATCATTCCACCATCCACCAAACAGTCAACAAACATCTCAACTTTCAACAGTCCCATTCTAAAAGACCTGTGACACTTTAAATATAGACCATTTGTGACCCATGATCCCTGTTCCTGTGTTTGATGATGAACTCCCCTCATTGTCATTGTCGGTAGAGGTACCTTTATTCAAACTAACAGTGTTACCCATTTAAAAAGCAGGATGTTTCACTGAAGGAGTCATCTAGAGTCACCTAGAAGAAGACAAAACAGCTAACTTCAGATTACAGACCTTCCCCACCATTCTGATCTTGAGGGGGTCCAAAACCTATCCGGGAAGCAATGGGCCGGCAACAACCAGGGATGGGGGGTGAGTCCAGCCCAGGGCACACTCACACATGCCATGGCACCACCAACAACCAAGCTGTGTTTAATGCGTACTGTTTCCCAACCCAGTCCTCGGGGAACTCCGGACAGTCCACGTTTTTGCTTGTACCAGGTATTCGGTGTTCCTGATTGGTAGTGAGCTGGAAGGGAGCAAAAAACATGGACTAGGGACATTGTATTTGGTGGGGGGTTGGTTGGGTCACCATGGTCACCATGCCCTCAAATGATCCCATGGCAAAAAGGGGAAGTAGAAATGGTGCTCCCCTAGCAAGTGACACACACTCTCTCTCAGTGCTTCCTATGTGAACATTCAGAAATTCCTAATACGCTTATCAAAGAGCAAGGGCAGCGGTGAGGCAGGTCATCCTGCAGACCATGTCAGAAAGACTGTGTCTTTCAGGTCAGGAACTACCCTGGAGTCACATGTGGTCTCAGTTTGTGCTGTCAGTGATCCCCTCAGTCAAGCTCCATCACTGAACCACATCCTTCAGCTCCATCACTCAGTCCAACCTTCAGGCTGGGGGGGGCGGTCACAGAGCTGCCGAACGGCGCCGCGACTTTCACTGAAAAAGCCGGATATTGAGTAACTGCGGCGAGCTTTCTCTTCGATCCACTCTGATCACAGCCACAATCAGAAGGAACCTGGTCTGTATTTATAGCTCATATTGGGCACTTCACCCATTTATGAAGCCGGATACTCCTTGGTGATAGGGAATCAGTCCTCCCACCCCACACACGCATAGGGCGTGCCCCCTCCTGGGACACAAACCACCACACTACCTGCTACAATCTAGCGTAGCCTGATCAGGTACAAACCACAAGTCAATTGTAGGTCTATATGGCAGAGAGAGAAGGTGTGATTAAGGACGGCCCTGCCTGACCCCAACGTCATGTGCCATGCCTCCCACGCCCTTTGTCCGTGGCACTGAACAATAGCCCACTGATGGAGGACCAACTGAATCATCTGGCCAGACCACCATGTATCTCAATGCGCATGCAGGTCACACCCACTTACAACAGAGTGCAATTAAACAATCTCTCCTATACTGCTCCAGGGATCCATAATGACACTAATGGGCATTGATCAGCAGGGCATCAATACTTGTTTCCGTTTAGCAGTTTTAGCTGTTGAGTTCGGTTCAGTAGCTAGATGATTATCACACTGTCGCCTGAACACCTTGCAATCTGCCGAAATGCCATGACCTTTCTGGCAGCAAACTTGTTCATCCCACTACCTTAATACTTCTCCTCCATACACCTCTGTGAATACAATCACCATAAAAATTGACAAAAGCCTGGTGGATGGATAACATCCTTAGAGCTGACCTTTCTTTTTTTGATAATTCCCAAATCTCAACAAAATGTGCAGAAAGCTTGAGAATGGCACCACGATCATGATCTCATCTATAATTCAGAGCCTGGAGGTACCATCTTACTCCCCCGCCCAGGATTGGGTGTCGCTTCTTGTCCTGCTCTTCAGGCTCGTCTTGCTTACCCAGGTACCTCATTAACCCTGTCAAGGTGGCCCAGCAGCCATTGGGAAGCACGTGAGACACCAGCGGCCTCCATGACCCGAGGCTTCCTGATTCCTCCTGCTCCATTTCCCATACCATCCTCTCACAGTGTCTGCTTGTGGGCCCAACTGTCCTAAAAAAGGAGAGTTTATTCTTTTTCGATTATAAGGTTGGTGAAAGGCTACAGTGAAGACACACCCTCACCCAATCCGGCCTTTAAAAACACACAGACATACGCTATAAAACTTATCCTCAGTTTAGTCGATGACACTGCTTTGGGGTGACATTTCACACTAAGCTCCAGGGCCTGGTGACTGGAACCGAATCTAATTTTATATTCGGCTGCATCTAAGCAGGATGAGCGGTGAAGCCAGGACTGCCACAGCTGGCTGGCGCAGGCGGGACACACAGCATCCGCAGCGGCACAAGAGCAACAGATTAAATTATACAGGGCGTGACATAAATAGCTCAGTGTCAAGCTGGTCACGCTGAAGTCGGGCGGCCGGGGAAGGAACCCTCGGCCAGAATCCCCGCTGGCACTCTGGGGGTCTTGCGGGGCGTTCATGCAAAGGGTGGACGTCCCCCGGTCCCCAGCCACGCCCCCCCCCCCACCCCGGCCACTGCGAGGCACTCACCCAGAACATGCAGGAGAGGCAGACCCAGGTGCGTGCGCGGCCCGCCAGCGCCGCCGGCAGGCCGAAGGAGGCGGAGGGCATGCTGCCGGATCAGGATCTCAGGGGGCGAGCCGCCGGTGCTGCACTGCGCTCCTGTTCCCCACGGCCCACATCCATGTCCCGCTGGAGCGCTGAACCCGCTGCCCGTGACTGTCCACTCCCCCGCTCACTCCAGCTTTTATTTAAGCACGCCCCCCCCACTCAGTTACTCCTCTCTCTCCCTCTCGCTCTCCTTCACTCGCTCCCTATTTCCCTCCTGTAACCCGTTTTCCCGCCGTTACGGTCACTCCTCCTGAATACTGACAAACACTCCAAAGAAGCGAGGGGGGGGGCTTTATTTGCACTAAACAATCCCCTCCCCTCTTTGACCCACGTGCTGTGCCCCTCCCTCCCTTTTCACCTCCTTCACTCTCAGCCCCACCCCAGTCTCCTCCCACTTTGATTTCTCCATTTCTTTCTCCTCTCCTCTCCTCGCCTCTCCTCTATGGGATTGGCCGATGGCTGCCTCGCCCCCCAACCCGCATGGTGATCCTCCAAATGCCCTCGCACCCTCATCTGCTGCCCCGTCCACAATCCCCACCTACAGACAGGGGCTCCATCCAAACAGCCTCTCGCTGCTGGTCCCCAGCCCTGAGATGTCTCCTATCACCTCCTATTGTTGTAACCAACATAGTCCCCCCAGCACTGCGGTCTCCAGTGGGGTCTCCCCTGTCCTTTCTGCTCCGCCTGCTTTTCATGGATGCCGCTAAAGCCTGTCTGGATTTGGGAGGATCCTTTTCAGACCAGCTGCTTTATGGAATGAGAGGTTTGGAAAAAAACATTCGACTGCAGTCTCCACGGCCGCCTTGCGGTCCGGGGCAGAGATGTCAGAAGCAGTAACAGTCTGCTGGACACAGCCGCCCATAGGCAGCCTCGTCACATTCATCTTTTGGGGTAATTCACCCCAAATTCTCCAGCTGGACGGGCCTTTTCCCACCATACCTCAGAGGCTGCCGACAAAGCAGAGCTGACAGCTTGATCAATCTCTTCGCAGGACATGGTTTCACAGAAGTCTATTTCAGGAGATGAAACAAGACGACCTGCAATACAATCAGACGACCCATGTGACGGCTATGCTAGCCGTGCTTTCAGGAAGATGTGGGGTGGGGGGTGGGGGTCCTGTAACACCTGGCAGTGTGAGTGAGGCTGAGATGCTCATAGTACCAAGCAGACGGTGCCTGAGCTGTTTGCCGTCCTTCTTTATGAATAAACGAGCTGCATATAATCTGATCTGGGAGCAGTCAGAGCATCAAGGTCAGCTGGCTTCTGCAGAGGTAAGAAGCTTCCGTGGGCCGTCATTCTGGCTGAAAGCTGGGCTGGCCAGCCCATTGGTTGCTTGGCTGCCTGACTGATTGTTGCCCTGCCCCCTCTTTAATCAGCCATACAACCATAGAAAATCTGCTCAGTCCTGCTGGAAACCCTGTGGGCCGCGGTGGCAGGTGGCGCATTCACACAGGCCTCTAACAACCCAAACAGCTCACAGAATGACAACTCGGGTGCAGTTCTGTCTATGCCCTGTCTATACATGTGTCTCAATGGGAATCAGCGGGTATCAGTGGGTATTGCCAGGGGTGGCAGTGTGTATTAGCAGGTATCAGTGGGTATAAGTGGGTGCCAGTGAGTGTCACCAGGTATCAGCGGGTATCGGCGCACCCTTCTGTGGCAGACCCACGGGTGAACAGGGCTCAGAGTGGGCATCACCACGTATCTGTACGCAGCACACAGTCACAGGAGGGTAACTTCACAGACAACACAGAGAACGACGGCCTGGTATCCGTGGTGGACGACGCAGAGTGTTCTTTTCCTGACTAGTGAAATGCGCCCTGGGGTGACCTTCAGTCAGGACGAGGGAGGAAGCGGGCAGATCTCCTGCCCCTGTGGGGAATTCCGGCAGGGCACCTTCACAGAGCGCTGGCCTTCCACACACGCAGGTGACTGCAGGCTTCACCTGTAGCCCTGGCTCCTTCCGCCCCAGTGTAATCAGAGTGATACTTAAAGGGCCGATCGTTCCCTGGTATCGAGTTATTCCTATACCGAGTAATTTACTGTATATACACACACACACAATACAATACTACCAAACTGCCACATAGTTTAGGCTGAAGATTCCTCATATTTACTGCCTTCATTGTTATATAAAATATATTAATAATAATAATATTATTATTATTATTATTATTATTATTATTATTATTATTATTAAAATCCTTAAAAAAATGATAGTGGTCCATGGTACTACTTGCTTTGTAAGCATAAGTACTTGAAATTGTCCACTATCCTTTTATCTTAAGTATACAAAGTGACACAAACCCAGATTTCTACCCTTCTAGCGAGTTTCTTATCAGGTCGGCTATGAGCAGTTTCTCTCTAGATCACAGCCAGAACAAGCTTGCTCATGACAGCTCAGTAAGCTGCTAAACAGCTCAATGGGCAGCGTGGCTTGCTCGATGTGCAGAGCTCGCTGCCCTGGAGGAGCAGAGGGCGCTGTACACAACACCCAACACACACTCGCTACAAAGACCCATCACTGTTGTACTTCTGGAACAGGCATTACTGGGAGACTTTCTTCAGAGCACAGATTTTAAGAATTACTCCATTAAGTGTTCAATTTATCCTGACTTGAGCTCCACCAAGAAGAAAAAGCTGAATAACAGTCATCAAAAGTCAGTGAAATGGGCACACAAGCATTTTAACATGCGCTGCTAAAGGTGTACATGTCTGAAACTATTTACGGTCACTTTTGAACCAAAGAGGTATTTGTGAGATGGAACCACACATATCACGTTTGGGGCCACATGGGATCAGCATTATGCAAATGTAGCCTCAAAATCCCAGCACAGCACACTGATGGGAACTGACTACTTCACAGAAAATAACACCGTCCTGCATCTTTAGAACCAAACCAAACCAATATACAGTAAATCGTGAACAGAAAACTTTTATTTTCAATTGTTTTTAGTCTTGTTTTCTTGCATCTTTGTTCTAAGGAGCACATGCTTGACAGGCTGCCAGTTACTCCAGACGGCGAGCAGAGCTTGTACCCCCTTTTTATATGCCCAGGGGTTCAGCTTGCAGCAGGAGAGCAAGATTAGGCTGGGATCTCAGCCCAGGGAGAGAGGGCTCCAGCACTCACAGAGAATCAGGCTGCGCAGATTTTAGCCTGTCCCCATTCTGTTTAAAAGCGGCCACGTAAAGACTTTCTTGCTTAATGCCCCTCTCCGTGCATAGCGCTCACAGATTAGCCGCTCAGGTGGACTATCTACACATATAAATACTAGGAGGCAGCAGAGTCACATGAGTAACAGCTACAGACGTTATCAACTTCACACAGAAACCCGGTCACCCGCGTGTACATTTGATCACCATAACGCATCATTTTTTGAGCTGAAGAAGCTCTTAACAAAAACACCACGGAGGTCTATCCAACAGTCGGAGCAGAGCAGCACTGCCGGACAGGAGCAGCAACATCTGGCTAAGTCCAGAGACATGCGACTCACTCTGAGGTCCCTCCCCTGGACAGAACCCGGTCCCCGTCATTGTGCCAGTGCAGCAGACTTACCCAGCAGAAGGATATCGCCAGACAAGGCATGGGGTGGGGGTCCTCTGCTCGGAGCGCTTGCACCTCTCGCCCGGACCTCCTTCCAACCTCTGCAGCGAGTGTGCTGGGGTGAGCCAGCTGGCCTGGCCCCCGGCCTGACAAATTTCCTGAGTTTCATTGTGAAGGCGAATGGAAAGAATAGCACACGCGCATGCTCCTGACAGGTTCGGGGGGGTTGGCTGGCGGGGGCCAGCATTAGCCATGCACGGGTCATTTAACCTAGCCACCACTCCATTCATTGGCCTTGTTCAGTAGCGTGAAGGTTACGCATGTGACCGGTGCTGGGGGACTGTTTTGACTTACCTGCAATACGGCAACTCGGCCTTTGATCATTCACAGAATGTGGGACCTTCCACTGCCAGCCAGTCAAGTGTTCTGGGCAGAGAATGGGGCCTCCCGCTGGCAATCCGCCAAGGGGCACACCTCTTCACCCCTCCATCTGAATGACTGGTGGTGTAAAAATCATGAGGGGCGGGTGGGGGTCAGCATTTTAGGCCCCGTTAACAAAGCAAAATCCTGAGCCCTTCGTGGTTCTGAAAGTAATTGAACAGGCTCCTTCGACAATGGAAGAGAGAACTTCGAGTAAAAGAGCTCAGCTCAGGGATTTCGAAACATGACGTAACAGCAATAAAACCATGATCGTTTTTACAGCTGGGGGTCCTTCCCTGCCATACACAGGAATGCAACTCTTAAAGGGGCTTAGAGGCAGCAGCAGCCATAGCTAAATGATCACACAATGCTGTCATTTGATGTTGTTTCTATCATGAATTCATTCTTCATACGGTGGCTTTATCGTAGGACAGGAACCTGGAGATTAATGTAGTTATGCTAACCAAGCAAGGAGATGCCATCTCTGTTTGCTGTTATCGTAAAAAGCATAGTTTGCACAGACTGCTGCATGACAGCAAGCTCAGGTTTTCAGGACACTTACATGTGCTACACGCTAAACCACTCGCCGTCACGCTCTGCTTTCATTTGCTGGCACAGATAATGCAAGCCAGTGAGCTCATACAGAGCCAGCAACTGAGGTTAAACAGTGGCTTAAAAGCCCCCAGAGCAAAGAGCCTTTCTCAAACGTGATACAGAGCATATCCTGTGACCCCAAGCCCAGACAGTTTTCCCCACGCCCAGTGACCCTGTACCATGCCAGCTTTCCTTACACCCTGTGACCTTGTACCCTGAAAGCTTTCCCCACGCCCAGTGACCCTGTACCATGCCAGCTTTCCTTACACCCTGTGACCTTGTACCCTGAAAGCTTTCCCC
>JAODKN010000001.1:50535822-50549723 GCA_026774425.1 Petrocephalus zakoni | reverse complement strand
AAGAACATGAAAGTGTCAGTGAGAATGCTGAACCTGCGAAATGTAGGAAACGTTCAGCAGACCAGCAGAAGTGGTGGGAATCGGGGGGGAGGGGGCTACACTCATCTTCCAGTGGCAGCCAAAACCCAGATGTGTGTTTACGCCGCGCCACCCTCTTACTTCCTCTTTTAATCTCAGAGCTCTGGGAAGTCGCTGGCACATCTCATCTCTACTGTCAGCCTCTCCCTGGCAGCAATATGGAGTGAATTAGGGCGCTTTTCCACCACACCTGCTACAGTACAGTACTGGTATGGTACTTTCGATACGATACTTGACTTCAAGTCGAGTACAAGTCCCAAAACTGCCAATCCAAGTGGGGTACTCCTTAGGTAATTTGAGTGAGATTGCAAATAATTTCTTTGCCAATTGGTTATGCAAATAGCCTGCCTCTGACACAAAATACATCCGGCATCTAGAAAAAAGTTGCGAACTAAGTAAAAACAAAAAAAAGTTCTAATAATATATGTCGTGAACAAATGAAGAGACCCAAACTTTACATTACAATCTGGTGAGAAGAAATAAGGAATAAAATAGTATTTGCTGCATGATATTTGGGAAAAAAAATTATATTGCAACATGATTTTGTTGTAATGATTCTTGGGACATTTATAAAACAAAAAAATTCTAAATAAATTAATTTCTCACAAACAAGTCTAGGAGTGTTTTAAACTGCATGGATGTAATGTTGGTATTGATGTATCTCCAAGCCCTACAGTACACTACAGCCAATATTCAAATTCCATACAAAATATCTCGCCTCGCTTTGTGATGCGAGTCAGGGCCGGCACCAGTTTTTACACCAGCAGAAAACGAATACCTTGAAGCACCAGAAGTACCTTCTGAAGTACCAAAAGTATGGCACCTGGTGCAGTGGAAAAGCACTCTTACAAGGTGCCCAGCGCCTGAATCAGTGTGTTTTGTGGGCCTTTATTACCTGTTGACACCCTCATTGTGGGATGTTTCCACTTCACAGTCCCAAACTTCCAGGGTGACACCCGGTCGGTTTTCCCACAATTCCCTGCGGCATTCAGGTCCCCATTCACAGACACCATCAGACTCTATCCTACCGTCCGGGCCTGCACTGGGGCTGAACACGTTTTCTGGGCTGATTTCTGCATGACTTACATGCCGTCAGTCCAATCAGGGCAGACAGCTGGCATGCTGGTGATTATCGCTACAAAAGCCACGTTCGTCAGAACAGACTACACATGAGGAGTCAGGTGGAGTGGTCAGAAAATGATTCTTCTGCTCGAATCATTCACCAGCATTACCAGTGCGAAACAATGCAGCTGGCAAGTGGGAAACTGACTGAAATGAAAGCAACAGTAAAGGATATTAAAGAGTACTAACAAAACATAAATCTGCATTTCAGTTCAATTTTAATGGACAAAAACAGCTAACCTGCTCTGCTTGAGGAGCTCAGTATGACAGAGCTGGAAAAACTGTAGACCTAAAGTCTCCTGTCTAGTTGTACTACGCAGGGTAGCCATCCAAAATGACAGAGCTCTGCAGGGTGAAGTCCATGGGAAATGTTCGTGAGAAATTTCTAGGAAGTTTTCTTCACACACCCTTCACAGACATGTGACCACAGGCAGAGTGGTTCTTTCTGAAATGTATCATTGTCATACCTCAGATATCTCTGATGCCGGCCAGGGAAACCACATCTTCATCTGAGAAGCTCCTGCCCAGCTCTCTGCTTCATTGCCTCCCTCCACACTCGTACTTGCACAAACTGTAACGTCTTTAATCACTCTCCGCAAGTCCCTCACAGCACAGCCATGTGTGCATGTTTCTCCTCCATCTCCTGTGATTACAACCCCAGCGTGGTCATGGTCTATTCCAGGGAACCTCACTTTCTACAAAGATATCACAGCAGATATTGTGAATGATATGGTCGCCAATATCACGGCAGACATCGCAGCAGTTATCACCCAGCAGTGACATATGTTTCTGCGTTCACTGAGCATTCGCTCCATTTTCTCTCAACATCAAAGAAATAAAAATGCAGTAAACTGAAGGCAATAAATGAGCAGTGCAGTGTGCTGGGGGGTCGGTGCTGAGCCATGTTCAGATGGTACACCTCCACCCCTCAACGCCGGCTGGAGTGACAAGTTCTTCACACCAGCTGTGGGCTTACCTAACAGCCCATTGTGGTTTGGCACCAAGCTGACAGATCACATATCCTCCCCAGGTCCCACCTTGTACAAAAGCCCCTCAGAACGTTGCAGAACTCTTCCCCCTCACTCACGCACTTTAACAAACAGAGTCAGGTGCGTATTCATATTCAAGGTCAGACCCATTTAATCATTCATTTTTTAGTTCACTCTTGGAATTAATAATTCAGTCACTCATTTCAAAACATGTTCAAACTGATTCTCTGTTTACTGTTGCCCTGAGTGCCAGAAACTTTATGTAACCATACCTCGCATTACAATCTCTCCTTACACGCTTGCGTGACCCAGCCAGTCAATATTTGTGTATTCAAATGTCAGGCACATACAATCCAGGTCAAGTACTCCACTGCTTGTGGGCACGTTCTTGTCATACTGGAGCACTCAAAATCATGCGTGCAAACCCCCCATGCCACAGCCAATTGCAGGGGTGCTAGAAATAAAGACTATTCTTCCTATAAACAAGGAAGGGGTGTCCGCAAAGCCTGATGCCGCTGCTCCTGTCAATCCACAGTCTAATGAGCATAACTCGATCCTCCTAAATTATGGTCACTTATAGAATCAGTTGGGGGGGTTAGCCCGCTAAAGACACCGAGGTGTCATCAGCATGCCACTGGTTCAAGGCCTATAAACTATCCAGCTGCACGTATGGGAGTAAAGGTGTCAGTCACAGAGAACATCAGAGCACAGTGTACAAGAGCTGACAAGCCTGATCAGTGAAGCTCAGTGTGTGAAGACACCAGCCCTTGTCCACTCAGATGGCACATCATGTATACAGAGTCCAGCAGAGGATGCTGTCCTTGACACCTCATACACCTCACAGCCACTGGCTCGGGGGCACAAAGGGAGAGCCTTTTCATCCAAAAACGATCACCTTAACTGCTATGCTATCTGCTGTCCGACTACCTATAAATATGGGCTTACAGCTCAGCCTCACAATCCACTTACAAGTCCACTTAGACACATGGGCACGCACTGCCTGACCTGTGTTTGTGCTGCACCTCAGCGTTTCAGAGACAAGCTGGCACAGCGTACAGTGGCCTCATGAGGACAGCGGTGTGGTCTGCACACTGCACAGCCAGGTAAACAGCACACATTTCATCTCTCTTGTACATTTCAGTCACTGCCATAAATGTCAGTCCACCTTCCTCAAAAAACCTTAATTGTATCATTCATGGAGCAGCCATTACAGCGTTTTAAATTGGTTCAAAGGCCAGGTGACTTCCCCAGTGGAAATCAAAAGGCCAAGCGATTTTAACTTGAGGGGCCAGGATGCTGCCTGTGTGCTAACATAATACGGCTTAAAATGCTGCTAAAATGCACAGGCCAGGCGCTGTCCCTCAGTAGTAAAACAGCACTAAAAGAAACGCAAAGACTCCCAAGAGCAAGTATATTGTTCGCATTCCCTGACGCGTCTGCTTTGTCACACAAACTTATTGAGGCTTACAACAGATCCGGTGTCTATAGGAACATTAAAAGGTAATTAATCTAACGACCCACTAGGCAATTTCTCTGCGGCCAAATGGCACATCTAACGGCTACTTTTAAAAAGTGTTTTAAAGTGACTTTTTTAGGCTATGGCCGACTAAACTCGTTTCTGTCGCTAGTGCCGCACTGGTCCGCATAAAGATGCATCAGCAGTTACACTGACGCCAGGTCCAGCCTAGCCTCCCGGCCCCCAGTCACCCTTCTCTTTACCTGGGACACAGGAAAGCTGTCCTCTTTCTTTTCTCCCTCCTCATGTCGCTGCACAGACATCAGCATCAGGTTGTCTTCCTGGCAGAGGAATCTGACTGCACATCCCATGCAGGCTTCCCAGTGAGCGCTCCGCCGCGCCGCCGCTCGCCTGCTCGGCTGCCAGAGCCCCCGAAAGCTGCGCGCAAACGCGCCGAGACGCCTCCCGCTCCAGCGGACCCCCTGCTTTTCTTTTTAAAAGTGCCCTGTTTTTCGCCGTTGAACACGCTTTACCCAGAATGAGCAGCTTGAGAAAATGCAGTCGTCAGAAGGTCCAGTCCGGCACCTATGAATTTCCATGGCGCGCTGAGCTTGCCACCCGGTGGGCGGAAAACAGCCGGTTTGGGTGAAAAGTTAAATAAGATGGATGGAAATCTGGCCTGTGTAATAAAATAGTGTTCACCTCTTACAGGTTTTTATCTGGTGCTGGTTACGGTTCGACACTGTATCGACACTGAGCGCAGCTACGCCGTTTATTATTACCGTTATAGTAACACTTATAGTACTGTACTATTACTTATTTATTAATTAACCACAAACTAAGTCTTAGGTACATACTGATCTGATGTTAATTCATCATTAATGAATCGTGATGCATGTTTTACCTCAAGCAGTTACTATATTTGTTACTATATCTGTTAATTATGTAAACATTTGTGAAGTACTGAAGGGACAAGTAATGAATAACACAAGTGAAATACTGATCTCGTATTTGTTCTTCATTAATGAATAGTGAGTCATAATTTGTGATTTAGTAGTAACTGAGTTATTACTAAGTATTTGTGACCCGTCAAGTAAACTGTTACAATTATTATTATTATTATTATTATTATTATTATTATTATTATTATTATTATTTGTCCTCTCGGGGACGAATAAAGTTTTTTTTAATCGAATTGAATTATTATTGCTATTATTATTATTATTATTATTATTAGTAGTAGTAGTAGTAGTAGTAGTAGTAGTATATGCATTAGTATCATTATTACCTTTAATGTGTTAATATTATTGGACATTATTTTATGATCATAATGATATGATCCATTGATATGGATGGATAATATCCATATTTTGACCCTAGAGCCATTTTTATCAATGAATTCCTGAAATTATGGAAACCATTAAATGATCTGGACGGCAAAATACTGGTGACATGTGGAACATCTGGAGATGTTTTTGAAGTACAAGTCACCTTCACGTTAAACATGACCCTACCATTTGAAGGAAACAATGTAACAGGCGAACTGCAGGCAGGGCTGCTGCATGAGGACGCTGAATATGTGGGACGCAGTGCCGCTTTCAAACAAAGGCCATCACTGTGGAGCACGGGATCCACCCCCACAGGGCTGTATCTGTATCCATGCCCAGTAAAGCCAGGAAAGTGAGGTTTTAGGAGAATGCAGACACACATTGGCTTCTGGGTCTTTCGCATAGCTGTTGATCTTTGTATTGTAGTATAGTGTGAATTTGTTGCAGTTTCTACTTGGGCTTCAATGAGCGAAAACAAGTGTCAGTCAGCCTAGGCAGCTAGGATGGATTTCCTAGAAAACAACGTGGAGGTTTGGAATGGGGACGGAGGGCTCTTTAAAGGCCTAGAAAGGCTGGCCACACTGTTCCTGGAATATCGTTGTGGGGCATCTCTGCACTGGCTCTGTATCTCACGGGGCCTTGCACGGTCACGCAAAGGGCCTCCTCATCCACATTCAGCCTGGATAGCATGTCCAGAGTCAGGTGCCGTCTGTGTCCACCTGCATCTGTCCTCTCCCGCTCTGTGATTGGCTCTGCAGCCATCTCCTTCTCCTCATTGCTGAATGAGAGGGGAGCACTTCAGGCTCTAATGTGTGCAGAAGCTCCTTAAGTGAGGTAGCGCAGAAGCCGCACGTGCTGTTAGGAGGTGACAGACTCAGACACTGAGGGATTTGGTTTCTTACCCTTAAGGAGATATTGCATACATGCTGCCTTAACCCAGGCACTAGCCAGCTTTGTGTTAGCACAAACGCTAAGGTAACTGGACGTCCTTGCTCCATTCCTATACAAAATGGTATACCATTCCTGCCCTAGCTCAGTGGGCTTAACCAACATTGCCATCATCCCACTCAGAAATCATGCAGCCATGATGTCACCGTCTCCCCAGCACTTTAAAGACTATGGATACTCGTATGGTTTTATCAGGTCATTTATTGCCAAGATTGTTCCTTTACAACTCCTCCCTCCTACCCCTTTACTCTGTCACTACACCCCAATGATCCATGCAGGGGCAGCACTGCGCTTTACTCTTCAAAACTCCTGCACAAGCATGTGACCCACCTGAACCCATGAAGTCTGAAGAGCAGGTGATGGAAAATACACAGGCTGATCCCACTGTTGGTCGGCCCTGGTAACGCTGGACATGTGGCTAGAAGCTGGTGCCTCACAGATCTTAGGTAGATACTTGTGTATAAGCCTTTAATCATGAGAGATTTTCACTGTATTCAGCTACAGGCCATGCTGAGATGCTCCTAAGGGAAAACTGACACTAGTGGGCACAGGAAAAACCACTGCCAGTCAGGTACTCTGTATAGCTTAGCTCAACCCTTAAACCTTTCCTATCTCATCAGGTTGCTATCATTTACCTTTACAGGCTGTGGTGAGGCTCAGCCTTATCTGTCTCTGTGCTAAAAGCTCTGCTTCATGACCTCAGACAAGGAAAAGCAGAAATGTGGCTGCCCTCTACAGGCAAAACAACAGAATATCAGGACAGGAAGCCACACTGTTTATAAACAAGTCTGGCTCTGTGGAGTAACAGCTGGGTCCTTTCATGCTGTGAGGAGTAGGAGCTGAATGATATCATCGCACAATGTAAACAAAGTTGTTATGAAACATAATTTAAGTAAATAACAGCATCATTGATTAATCGACAACAGCTTCCCAGACCTTTCTCACAGTGTGACCCTGGCCAGGATGCATGGATGATTTTTAAAACCACATATATCATCTCAGTAGCATTTCTGCATGCTCTGTGGCTTATTTTCTCTGATAGCTTCATCTCACTCAGGTCCCATGACCGTCACCGAGAAAGCCAGCGGCCTCATGACACACCATTACGAAAAAACAATTTCCAGTTAAATCACTCGGGACCTCTGGGGACTTTTCTTGCTGTGGTTCCACTTTTCAGCTAGCTGTCACAGGTCACACGCCGCTCTCAGTTCCTAATCCTCCTCGGGGGTGACAGAAGTTTCCAACGACAGGTAATGGCTGCATGTATCAGTCCGTCAGGTTCGCGAGCGCGAGTGTATGAGAGCCCGGAAGCACGCCTTGCTTTATCGTGACTCTTCCTGGCGATCCCCCGCACTGCGTCATTGTGATACTACCTCTGGCTGTGCCACATTGGTATACTAGGTACCCTCTGTGCACGAGTCATATCCTCGAAAGGTCACTTTCATTCTGAGGCAAAAGGTCACTTTCATTATGAGGTTTAAAGGTCACTATTGCCCGGTAAATACCAACTATGTTATTACAGTAAAGCTGCAGATAAAACTTACGTCTGAGCCGTACTCAGTACAGAAGCAGCAGAAGGAAATTCCGGCTGCAAACTGGCACTTGTGTCCACTTCCTGAGGGTAGCAGCTCTGCTTACACACCCAGCATGCTGAATGTATGGGGGGGCGGGGGTGTTAAGAGAGACCACAACACAGTACAGCCCATTAAAATCAGGGGGGAGAAGACTCAGTTTGTTACTTGGAAATATTTTAATTTTCTGTTAAATTAAGACAAGGCCAGACGTGCATAAATTACAAGTTGGGTATTATTGGACAGGACTCGGTTCTTCACCAGCAGCGCACAAGCATCACACCACAACTGTGTGAGTGCCCTTCAGTTCAGGAGCAAAACAAGAGACCAAAATCACAGGAATGGTTCGTTTTATATTTAGGACATGATCTTGGTTCCCTGTGACAGCTTTTGTTCTCCATGTAAATAAAGGAGATACTCTCTCTCTCTGACTCTTTACCATTTTTATCCCTGTTCAATGTTAGCAAAATAATTTCTCTTTAAAATGTGCAGCAGAGGGGTAGGGACAGACAAGCTGGGTAGGGACTTGCCACTAGCATGGAGCAATGTGGCTAAGGTGTGTCTGGATGTTAAAAAACCACACTCACTTGGTAACACCTAACATCCGGCTGCTTTTGTATCCCTTTGACTAAAGAGCACCCTCTATTGTACACTAGAGGGATCATACTGAAAGTTACAGTGCCATAGTGCCATAATACTGCAAATATTATCATAACTGCCCCGAATCCTAGTTTATACTACATACAGCTGATAAAGCAGCAACCTACATACAGCAAAAGAACTATTAGCCTAAAGCAAATGCTACAGCATTGAGCTAAGAGACCTTCACGGGGCAATAGAAGGCAGATAGAAGTCATCTTATCATGCATGTTGTGTTACCTTTAATATCAGGCATGCATATCATTAAAACATTTCTCTGTATGGATTCTAAGAACTGAGATGTTTTTGCAGCTGAATTCAGCAATTATATTCAGCAATTATATTCAGCAATTTAGAGAGCCTGTTGACAACGGAAAACTGCCCAATCCTAAATTCCCGGGTGAGCCCAAAATGTCCAACTCATATGTGATGATCCGGATGTCTATATTCATGTGACACGTGGTAGATGTTACAGGCTAACCATATCCCTGGGGGCCAGACCCCGGCGGGGCCCCCAGTGCCGGTTTGTGTTTGCTCAGTTTGCTGCGTCCTCATCAGCCATTTTATTGTTTGCGGTGAAGAAACTGGTCGGTTCAGGAAAATGTTCTGTTAGAGCATTCCTTTGTTTTTGTGGGACGGCCGGGAAACCTTTGCTTCCTGGTTGCACGTTTTTGCATTTAGTGTAGTGACTCTTTGTTTCCAATAGGGGGTCCCCAGACCTCAAGGACCGCAGCCTCCACGGGGTGAGGCGTGGGCATCACAGGGTGTGAGGAGAGGCTTATGGAGGGAATTAGGTGCGGTCATTACAGGGAATTAGGTGCGGTCGTTACAGGGAATTGGGCGCGGCCATCACAGGGCGTAGGGCGTGCTTGTCGGTCTTCATGGGGAATGAGCTACAGTCCACGGATTTCACGGGGAATGAGGTGCAGTCGTCGGTTGTCACAGGGCTGTGGAGACTCCGTCCGAATTCTGCGATAGTGAGCGGCTTCCTTTGGGGGGCGCCTCGCGCTCTGCCGCTCTCCGGCCACACAGTCTCTGACACATCCTGCGGCGAAAGTCGTGGCTGATGAAGGCGTAGAGCACGGGGTTTATGGCACTGTGTAGCACGCCCAGCACCTGTGTCCAGAAGATGGCGGAGCCCACAGTGCGGCGGGCCCCACAGTCACTGGGTGCCAGGCCAGCCCTCTGCAGCGTGTCGACTGTCACGGCCAGGTGGTGGGGGGCCCAGCACAGCAGGAAGGCGGGGACCACAGCGGCGATGAGCCGACGGGCACGTTGCCCCCTCCTGCCCCTTGTCCGCCGCAGGCGCTCGGCGGTGGCCCAGCAGCACGTCAGCATGATGGTCAGCGGCAGCAGGAAGCCCAGTGTGTGGCGCAGCAGCCGCGTGGTCAGGCGCCAGGCCGCCGCCACCTCCGGCGAGTAGTTCTCCTCGCAGACTGGCCATAACGAACCCACGGGCCGCACCTGCCCCTTGAGGAGTGCCGGCAGCGAGAGGGCGCCCCCTAGTGCCCAGACAATGGCACACGCCAGCCAGCCGCCACGCCTCCTGCGCGTCTCGTTGCGGCTCTGTGTGGGTCGCACCACGAGCCGGTAGCGCTCCACGCTGATGCAGGCCAGCAGCAGCATGCTGCTGTAGAAGCTGCCTTCCAGTGCCAGACTGGCCAGCTTGCAGAGGCCGTCTCCGAAGGTCCAGCCCCGCAGAGCCGCCACGGCCCACAGGGGCAGCGTGAGTGCCAGCAGCCCGTCAGCCACTGCCAGGTGCCGCAGATACAGCTCGGAGGGGGACAGGGCCCGGCGGCTGGAGGCGATGGCCACGGCCGCCACTAGGTTCCCCGGGACGGCCAGGATGAAGACCAGCAAGTAGAAGGTGCACACCAGAATGCTTAGGGCTGGCGAGACAGCGAGAGGCTCACAGGCAAAGGTGCCCGGGTCTGGCCAGAAGTCGCCGCTGCTACTGTTCTCCGAGACATTCAGGACAATGGAGATAATCTCCAGAAGATCATCCAGAACCAGGGTGCCGTTGGACTCTGTTGAGTTTAAGAATTGAGTGTATTTAGAAAACCCTTTTGTCCGAAGCGGCTTAAGTGAGGCAAATATCACAATACAAGCATACGGCTGTCAAGGAGTGGACTAGGCATAAATGCAGCTAAACTGAGCTTCCAATGAACGTCCAGGTACAAGTGTGTGGCTGCCATTAAAGGGTTAAACATAGTGACAAAAATCAGATTTGGCCCACATATTGTTTTTTTAGATATGCAATAAATACAACAATTGTGTTAATCTAACTTTTGGGAAGAAACTGGTAAAAAATGTACGGTACTGAACTTGACAGTGTTATATTTCAGTGTCATCGAGGATTGCACAGGACAATCATACATTTCCATAACGACCGTACCACAGTAAAATGCAAACTGGCTAAAATCATAACTGATTTCTGTATATTATTTTTGTATTACACTATAGCTATTGTTAGCAAATAAACCAAATATGAGTATCTATCTCATAACAAAAACATTCCATGCTGAGAGATTAATCTGTGTTAAAAATATCAAAAGTTAACTGTTGAACCATGAGTCCTGAGAACAGTGTAGCCTGCAGGCTTGGCGTCGTGTGGCATGGTCCTCAGGGTGGGGCTGGTCCTTATGAAATAGGTCTCACCTTCAGCCATGCTTGATGTGCCCGACCATGAAGATGTCCATGAGAGCCCTGTGTATTGGAGATGCCAGCAGCAAGGTGCCGTGTGCTCTGTCAGCCTGATGTAGGTCCCGAAGTGATGTGCCACCGTGGGGCTTCACTGTCCGTTTGCTGGATGTGACTCTGCTCTCTGCAGGTTTGTAGAGGGATTTCTTATGAGTCACTATCAGTGTGCACTTTCTTGGGGGGGGGGGGGTTTCCCCATCCAAGGACTAAAAGTACCATTACATCACTAACGTGAAGAGAAACGTCACTGTCCCCATGTCTGTGTTCTGCTAGCCACTGTTACACAGCACAGCAACATCAGCCCTGCTGGATCGCAACAGGACCAAAACAGGTTCATTTCAGCAACTATAGTGTCTGACACTACATCACGAGGTTCTGGTTTAATGACCAGTCAAAGGACATCTGAGCAAAACAGCGGTCACATGAGAGTGACCCAAGATGGATGTAAACATGAGAGGGTCACATTTCAGGAACCGTGTGACTTTCTGGCTTTCTTCATCAGCCTTTGTGACAGATGCCAGGGAATCTCTGCTATTGCTGCAATAACTGCCCAATTATCTCTGTTGGAATTTGATGCAGATATATTAATAGAGCAGAACATCAAACAAACATCATAACAGTATTAGTCCACATCATTAATTATTGAGCACACCTGGATCTATTCAATGCCCCACAGTTGACTCCCACCCCCACACACACCCGCACCGACACCCACCTCTACCTCTACGCATCACACCCATCAATTAAATGGGATGGTGTAAAGATAACAAACCAGTAAACAATTGCACAACCAAATAAGGCCATGCGCAAATAGACCAAAAGAAGAAAAGATGGGTTTATAAGGGAAAACGGAACAGAATAGGATGACGCGGCACGGAATGCCAGTCTGTCTTTCACACACCGTGCGTCTCGACTCGACTGGCATCTGTTAAATAACACGGTTTCACAACCTCCTATTTCGTCTCTTTTCCTCTCTTGTGACACGTTTCCAAATCGGCCCACACTTGGTGGCTGATGATCGGTGGCAATGTTTTTCTCTAAAAATAAAAGTGAAAGTAAAAAATGCTGACCCTTATTCTCACCAGCTCAGCGCCAGGCATCACTGGAGAATTTTATTAAATTTTATAAAAACACGTTCTAGTCAACCATTTGAACTATGCAGAAAGTTTTAGAGTGATTCAGTGATAAAGATCATTTGGTTTGTTGGTTCAGGAAGAGGGACACAAATATATGTGTCCTTAAATATATGTTCTGCATGGACTACAGCCAAACAAAATGCTCCTCCATCTTGGTAAGTTTAACCAGCTGAGGTCAGATGATCTCCCTCTGTGGTCACACTATGCAAACACCACTACAGGGAGAGCCAATTGTGTGGAAAATTCAACCTTGCAGCAGTGAGAACCTTAATGGGATTGTCCTTTAATGAATATACCAGGCGCAGAAGCACCTGCTAAATAAATGGAAAAAAATGTAGAAATGTAAAATGCAAAGCTCCAAATTATAAAACAATAGAAATCTTTATTTTGGGTGAGCAGACATCTTAGGGACACCCCACAAAAGTGCCTAAATTTGCATAAAAGTACCAGAATTAGTTAATCAGTTTCTCAGTTTTACTGGTTTCAGGGTGGGTGATTGTTTGCCTTTAAATGGAAGGTCTATAGAACCTGTGGTTTTCATGCACCTTGTGCCTAATTCATATCTTAGAGGAGATCGGGAAGGTTACTGGAGCAGAGAGTAATCACAGATAAGTGAAATGAAAAGGCTTTCTCTCCTTTTTGGCTGATACTTATCTCACTAATCATTTTTAAGCGGAAATTTACTCATAACTTATGAAAGTAAAAACACATTCCTGAACACAGCCTCCCATTGCCATGTGTCAGTCCTGCCAAGTTTTTTTGTAACGTGCCAGTCGCTCCGTGACTGGGCACATTTTCCCCTGCGCTTTCTCTGATTTTCCCAGGGTCTGCCAGGACCAAGGCCCCTGTGTTTGAGAGCACAGCACCTCTAGAGGACCCGTGTCCACTCCACTCAGTGCATAGGAATACTAGGCCCCCTGACGAAGTGCCAGCCGCCCAATTTTACATATTCAAAAGCCCCTCCCAAGTGCCGGGAATCTGCCAGGGTGTCCATGACCCCCCCGACTCCCCTGGGGAATCATGAATCCAAGTAAACCCCGTGATCAGGAAAGCTGTGTAAAGCAAAGGAAGATTCACTGCTAGTAAAGTGTGCTGCGTCAAAGTGTGTCTGTGTGTCTGACAGCCTTGGTGTAGTAATAATAGAGGCTTTTAGTGATCCCTGTGGGGAGATTCCCTTCTCACCTCCCCAAACCTTTCTCTCCATGAGAGAGAGCTTGGCTGTGAAGGGCGGCCACCTTCTGTGGTGCCCTGGGAGCTGGGGGGGTAAGGGCCTTGCTCATGGGCCCACAAATGCTGGGCTGGGCTTCTTGAACCAGCGACCTTCCGATCACAGGCACAGAGGCTTAACCCACTGAGCCACACTCTGCCCCCCCCGTGGATTTTGAGAGTGTGTATAATGTTTATAAGCTGACAGATATAAAATCATTATTTCCCAGCAACTTTGCCACATCTTTAACAATTTTCTTTAATTAATTTAATTGAATGTTAACAAATGGATGAAATGCAAATATGTTAATTATTCTCGGAATCAGACGAAAGGCTCAGAGAGCGGGCAGGCAGCCCTGAGCTCCTGCCGGCTGGTGCATGAGGGTGCTGCCTAAGGTACCCGAGCTGGCCAAGGTGCCTAAGCTGCCTAAGGTACCCGAGCTGCCTAAGGTACCCAAGCTGGCCGAGGTGCTCGAGCAGCCTAAGGTACCCGAGCTGCCTAAGGTACCCAAGCTGGCCAAGGTGCTCGAGCTGCCTAAGGTACCCGAGCTGCCTAAGGTACCTGAGCTGGCCAAGGTGCCTGAGCTGCCTAAGGTACCCGAGCTGCCTAAGGTACCCGAGCTGGCCAAGGTGCCCGAGGTGCCCAAGGTGCCCAAGCTGCCTAAGATGCCTGAGCTGGCCGAGGTGCCCAAGATGCCCAAGCTGCCTAAGGTACCCGAGGTGCCCAA
>JAODKN010000001.1:50491076-50506934 GCA_026774425.1 Petrocephalus zakoni | reverse complement strand
CCCCCCCCAGAGGAGGATGGGGCTCGGGCTCCCCCAGTCGCGTCCGTGACCCTCCCACCAGTGCAAGCAGGGCCAGAGCCACAGGCCCCTGACGACCAGGGGTGTGCCCACACCCCCAGCGGAGGGCCCTCCCGCACTGGCGGGGCCCAGGCCCCCCGGCAGGGCAAACCAGAGCCTGCCGCAGCGGCCCGGCCAAAACTCCCCCCTGTGACACCGCAGGACGATCGGAGGAAGGCCCCCCAAAAGCTAATGCCCCTCCCAGACCCAAGGCGACCAGGGAGAGGCAGCCCCCCCACCCAGCGCGAACACGACCCCCAGATTGACCCAGAGGTGTCCCGAGCGCCCCAAAATCCTGGACTGCCAGCAGCGGCCCCACAACGGTGCGGCACGTACCAAGGCCCCCATCCGGCCAACCGCCCGAGGGAGGAGGCCCCCCAAGCAGGGCCACGTGCAACACCCCATGATGTTATTTTTTAGCACACGGCGGGCTCCCCCCCGCCACCCACACTGGGCCAGAGACAGGGAGATAGGGGAGGCCACTCAGCACCCATCGCACCCCTGAGGAACATGTGTATGATCATGCCTAAGAGTGTCGTGTGTGTGTGTCTATAATGCATTCAAATTTGGGGGTGCAGTTAAGGTTCAGGGGCATGGCTAATTCTAATCACGCCAGGGAGCAAATTTCCTTTTTGCCGGGTGGCCAGTGAATGCCTGTAAGCCCAGTGAATTCCTTAAACAGAAAAACTAGGTAGCACATGTCAATGGGAGCATGTTCACTGGCCAATCAGGCTTCTGTCATGAATATTAATGAATCGACCAATCAGGTAGTGTTTCTCTCTTGAATATTAATGAGAATGCAAAAAGGAAATTCTCAGTCAGGGAGGTAACAGAAGGGTTGGCCAGGACATGACATAAAGACAAGAAAGACAATATTTAATCGGTGTCTGCCTTAGACACTCACCCCGATCAAGGCTACATGAAGGGAAATAAATATATAGAATACATAAATAAATAGCAGTACATAAACAATATTTATAATTGAAAAAATTATAATATGGGACGTGTAATAGTTATCCACATAGTAGCATAATAGTAGTACAAAAGAAGAATTATATGGATAAGACTGAGGGGACCCTTCCAAGTTGTTCAGTCAGCATTCACCATGTATTAAGCCTTTAAGCAGGGGCCCCAGGTCTCATAAATAGGCTCAAGAGATCCTCTCATCAAGAACCACAACTTTTGTGACGTTCCAAGACTTCTTATAACCATCTATCATAAGTTGGAGGGCTGAAATGTACGTAGAAAAGTGGTGGAGATCACACACTGTAACTCCAGGCTAATTCCCTAATTCACCTTAAAAATGGGCACTATAGTGTCTAATGTGAGGGACATTTCCATCATAAAGAATTTTGATTTGTTTCTCATGTGAGAAATCAGCTTGCAATTCATGTTTATGTCTGTATTTACTCACAAGACACTTGTGTCTGCAAGACAGGAATTTGGGGTCTTGGGGATCAGAAAGAGTGAAGCAAGAACACTTAGGATGGGAAGCATATGAAGCAGCTTGAACCCTTGATTGCATCCTAGAAGAACCAAATGCTTATATTCAAAAATCTGTGATGGACATGGGAGAAAAAGAGATCGCGTTAAATCTTGCCAGTACCATGATATAGCCTGACATCAGTTGATATTAACTTTCCCCTCAATAAAGCCTCTCCTAAATTATGGAGATTTACTCCATATATGCTATCTGGCAGTGAATTCAAGGATTTCATTGCTGCACTGATGCAATCGACTTATCTTGGATACAATGACATCCCACGTCAGCAACAGAACATTATGGGAGGCTCGTAAAGCCTTTGTCCGTAGACAGATAATCTCTTATGTCATCCAATTAAGAAAGGCTGAAAATGCTGGGCTTTTCAGAGATATCAGGTGAATTTTTAATCTAGATGGAGTATATGCTTCCTCCCCCTTCCCCACTCTCTACAGCAGATGACTTCAGCTACTTTTGGATCACAAACTATTGTTGACACACTTAGCAGAAAGGCGATTGGCTCAATCTAATCAACTTTTATTTGAACATGCAGACAGAGCAGGAAAGCTTTTAGCCCAACATTTTGTACCAGCCCTTGTTAGTTCCTGCATTTGCCAGGTGAGGTTTTGACCCCTCTAGGTCCTTTTTGCTCTTATTTTGCATTAGTCAACTGTCAAAAAATTCCCTTTTTGTTTCCAAGCTGCACCATGGGTTGTCCTCCCGTCACGCCACAACAGCCATATTCCCAATTGCGGCCATACTCTGAATGACACTCTTTATGAATTTCAAACCTAAGCACCATGGCTTGAAATCAGTGCTCTCTTCTGGCAGCTCTTTTCCCTTATTAACAATAGAAAATATAACTATACATAAAAAAAACTCAGAAATTGAAGAAGAGCAGGTTAACAGAGAATCACCATGTCTTCAGATGCTACAGGTAAGCAGGTGAGTACATCTATAGTGAAATGAATGGGTGCAGGTTCATCCCGGAGTGAATGCTGATGAATTGTGAGCATTGACATGGTGATTGTAAACCTTAATAACACACTATGGGTTGCTACAAAGGAATGTAACCGTAAGCAAACTTTGGCGTAGAATTCATAGAATTTGGTAACACATTAGCTATAGATAAGAGTTCTATTGAAAGCTTTCACTGTAAAAACTGTCAACAAATCAACAGTATAATTTAAGGTGAAATTATTTCAGAGACACACCATTTAAATAATGGCTGTACACTGTGCAGCCTCAGAGTTCCCCAACCGCGCAACTGTCCACTGCAGGCATGTGTTTTCACACGTGTGTGGCCCATGACCAGGGAAAGCAGGGCTGGGTTTTATCTCCCTTTGCAGTGGGGGTAAGGTGACAGGCTCAGAGTCTCACAGGTTGCTGCAGTGCGCAGGAGCTATCAGCCAGTACCCTTTGACCAAAGTGAGCATAGCAGCCTGGCAGGGCTTAAATGGGTGCGATTTGGCCCCAGACTCCATACGGTGAAGATGAGACTGTTCTGCAGACTGGTGCTTTTCCTCGCGCTCTGTAGCAGGGCCCACAGCAGTGAGGGGGTCCTGGGGGGGCAGGGCAGTGGGAGGGAGGACTTCATGCTGCTGGCAGGTCCCCTGAGCAATGGCTTCGCCAAGGACTCGAGCTGGTGGAGAGTCAGTGGTTGGACCATGACGCAAAGAAGCCATGGAGAGGATCCGGGTGTCTTAAACTGTCAGCATCCCCTTCCTCTTGAAATTACAGAGTATTTTCAGTATCTGCATTCCAGGGGCGTGACTCATTTCAAGGTGCCCCTGGTCCAGACGGCTCTCCTGCCGGGGGGGGACCCCGAGCAGGCCAGTCAGGACGTCGTGCAGTGCTACCGAATGCTGTTGCAGAGGCTGACTGCAGCGAAGCTCACAGCCCTGTTGGTCCTGAGCGACACGGGAGCAGAGGAGCAGGGCAGCCGCAGCATGACTGGAGACTTCCAGCGCTTTGCCCAGTTTGCTTTCTTCACATTTGGGGACTTCGTAGACACCTGGATCACGTCAGCCTACACTGGGGCTTCCCAGAATGACCTCAACCATCACTGGGAGGTGCATCGTGCCTACCACAGCCTCTCCCCGGGTAAGGCCGAGAGCCACGTGATGGACACACTCTGTGCAGGTTCTTTTGGATCTAGTGAGGTCCAAAATGTTTGTGAATCTGGATTTCTTCCCATAGCAGTAAATAGTCGAACCTCTGTCTAAGCCTTAATGACGATACCCAAGTGTCAAGAGTTCATTCACGTTTTGTCATCATTTTTTATATTGAGAAAACATTATTTGATTAAAAAAGTTACCCCTGTGATATAGCAGCACCTAATAGATGTAATTATATTGATGTTAGTATTTGTTTACCAGATGATCACATCAAATTGCTCGGTCATAATGCTGAAGAATGCTTTAATGAAACTATGATTTGCTGTTTTATTTCAAAAGCTACAAGTGTTGGCAAGTGGCAAGTGTAAAATTTGCTGGGCTGTTATCTTGGTATGACGCCCTTTGGATCTGGAGCATCTGGGTACTTCTTGTTCTAATTTATCTGATAAAGGGACACTTACTGCTTCATTGCATGTCAGGTTCTGGGTGTGTCCTTCAGTGGGATGAACGCTGCCCACTTGGAAAGGTCTTCAAAATATGCATCCACAAAACTTGGGCCAGATACACAGAACCCCAGAACCAGACACACATGCAGACACGTTTATATTCAGATTTTTGTGGGGAATCTTAGCACTTGGAGACACTTAACATGGTCTGCAACTTTATAGTTGGGTTTCTGTCATTCCTAAATGCTTCCACTTTGCAATTATACCACTTAAAGTTGACTGTGGAATATTGAGCATCCTATGACAGCATCACTCTTGAATTCAATGAGCTCTTAATTTCTCTCACAAATGTTTGTAAACCTGACTGCATGGCTAGGTGCTTGATTTTATACACCTGTGGTAATGGGTCTGAATGAAACCTCTAAAACACTCCTCCATGAATTGCCACCTTACCATTTATGTGCTTCTATGATCCTAGGTGCTGTGTTGTTAGGGAACAATTGCCCCTGGTAGGGTCTCCCAAGGCAAATTGGTCCTAGAACAACAGCCAGACTAAGTGCGATTCAGAAAACCCCCATGAGGAAAGATACAAATGACAATGTTACCCATCTAGGGAGACCGGGGTCTCACCTTGGAGCCAAGCCAAGGGAGGGAGCTTGAGTGTTTGGTGGCTGGGCTTCCACCCATGGGGCCTGGTGGGGCTAACCCAAAGGAATAACATGGGTCTGCCCTCCTGTGGGCCCACCTCCAGCAGGGGCAGCCAGGGAGGTTGGGTGCAATGTAGATAAGGTGGCAGTAGAAGGCATGGACCTCAACAACCAGGTGTCAGCCACCAAATCTCTTGACACATAGAATATAACCTGAGCTGGTGCAGGAGGTAGAGGGATACCAATGGGTTCTGGAACCAAACTCCTGGAGAGGGGATGGACTCTAGTCCACTCTGGAGTTGCTCTTGGTGAGAGGCGCCGGATAGGTATGCGTCTATTTATAGCCTCCTGGTTCAGTGCCGGTATATTGGAGTTCGCCCTAGTGAATGAGAGGGTCGCCTGCCTCCACCGACTTTGAGTCGGGGGGACAAGCTCTGCCTGTTGTCTGTGCATATGCACCAAACACCGGTTCAGAGTATCTGGCCATCTTGGATACCTTGGAAGGGGTGGTGGAAGGTGCCCCTTTTCGGGACTCCATTGTTTTGCAAGGGTCACATGGGTAGTGACAGTGAAACCTGGAAGGGTGTGACTGGGAGGAATGGCCTGCCAGTTATGATGAGTTATTGAACTCCTATGCTAGCCACAGTTTGTCCATAACATCCATGTTTGAACATTGCACTCTTCACCAGAGCACCCCAGACTGCAGTTAAATGATCAATTTTGTAATCATATCATCAGATTTGCATCTGCATATTTTTGACTCTTGAGTGAAGAGAGGAGCTTTGCTGTCAACTGATCATGACGTGGTGGTTAGTTGGATCCAATGGCGGACGATGGTGGACACCAGCAGTAAAGTCACTGTCAGGCTGAAGAAGGAGGAGTTTGGTGAGGCCATGGAGAAGGACTTTTGGTTAGGTCACTGATGTAGTCAAAAATCTCTTCAGTAGTAAGGCTCTGGGGATGGATAAGATTTGCCCAGAGTTCTTGAAAGTTTTTGTTGTTGTTGCGCTGTCTTGACTAACATCTTTCAATATTTCATGGAGGTTGGGGACAGTGCTTATAGATTGGCAGACTGGGGTGGTGGTTCCTATCTTTAAGAAAGAGAAACGGAGAATGTGTTCCAACTTCGGGGATCACACTCCTCAGCCTCCCTGGGAAGGCATATACCGGGGTACGTCCGTTAGTTGAACCAAGGATCCAGGAGGAACAATGTGGATTCCGTCCTGGTCATAGAACACCTTCACCCTCACAAGAATATTGGAGGGGTCCTGGGAGATAGAAAAGGCATATAATCGCATGCCTCAGGGGGTCCTGTGGAGGGTGCTTCAGGAGTATGGGGTACAGGGTCCATTGCTGTGGGTCATCAGGCCCCTGCATAAACGGAGCAAGAGTTTGGTGTGTCAGACTAATTTCCTGGGGGTATTAGACCCCACCTCTTTATCACAGATTCTGTTCATAACTTTTATGGACAGAATTTCAAGGCATAGCCAACAAGTGGAGGGGTTTGGTTTGCAAGGTTCACATGGGTAGTGACAGTGAAACCTGGAAGCGTGAGACTGGGGGGAATGGCCTGCTAGCAGAGATAAGTTATTGGACTTCTATGCCAGCCACAGTTTGTCCATAACATTCATGGTTCAGCAACCACCAATTTAGGGCTAATAGCAATGGTGACACTGACATGACATGCGATTTCACACAGCAGACAGGGCTTGTCGGTCTGTAAAATTAGCTCAACACAAAAATTAAACATATTCACTCCACTCCTATAACCGGTTTGATTTTATTGGTTTTTATTTTCTGCTGAAGAATAGCTCATGTCAGTATGTAATTTTGTGCATGGAAATACAGGACATATGAATATATGTTCCAATATAGGTGATCTCATATTACAAGGGACAGGCGGCAACCCAACTTGTACTCGCTTTGGTAGAAATGGGTAATAAAGCTTCTTTTCATTTCATTGTATTGCATTTGCTCCCTTGACACCTTGGCCTTGGTCTTGCTCTCCAGGTGGGCGCATTGGCCTTGCTGTTAATGCTGAAGCTGTTCCAGATCTCCTTCATAGTGGTGTCACCACAATGGTAGGGACATGCATGCATGTAATACGTGCAAAGTATACATTTTACATTACACACCATATTCTTCTTATACCCACTCATGTGCCTTGTTTTGTGGTATAGTGCTGCTCCTTGCCCTGGGTGATGGGTTTGCATGTTCTGCCCATGTTCACATGGTATCCTCCAAAGGCTTTGTATGTTCTTCTCAAGTGTAAATAGTGTCCCGAGAGTTCTGTGGTCTGGGGGGATGTTAAACACAGATGTCCTCAGTTCTGTGGATTATTCTCTCATACACACTACAGTACAGTACTACAGTATGTCCTGTCATGGAACACTGAATTCTCAACAGCCTTTACTCATAAGCTCATGATGTGCAGCTCAAGTGAATCCTTTCTCTCGTTTATCAGGTGGACACAGACTTCCTGTCTGTGCAGCTTGGCTTTGACTGCAACTCACAACAGAGTTTGGATGGAGGACTAGGATACCTTCAGGTGACCCCATGGTTTTCAACCCCTCAAGGATAAAGTGAAAGATAGAGCCCAACCCCTCTCCAACTCATTACTGCTTCCCTGCTACGTTTTATGATTCTTGCATCCCACACATTGTACTCAAAGAGTCTAGTTAATATATTTAGCTTTCGGTAGATACAGAACCCATGGAACTTTGAAAACCAAGAAGGGTGGGATTGTCATCCCCCTTCAGTCAGTCACACCTACTTCTCTTTACCAACCAATCAGTATCTCACATAGCACAGGGATCCCTCCCACCATGATTGATCATTCTTCCACCACAACAGTTTGGGATGAGTTCCCACATGCCGGCTGCATTGTTTGGAGAAGTCTAGATCCTGAACTCCTGGTCTTGCTGTAAGCTTCAGCTCTCCCAATCTGTCCTCCAGGAGATCAGCAATTATCTGCCCGTTCTAATCTACCAACTCGATATCCAGAACTGTCCATCAGGCATCGAACCCCTCATTGGCTTATTCCAAGGTAGTATCTCCTCCAATCACTGTCAATGGCTCAAGAAGGTCAAGTGAACCTCAACCAATAGGAAATTATCACACAGATCGATTCTTTTTTGTATTACAGAGTAAGGATTAAAAAGTTTAATGATCAGCCATGTTTTAGTCTGGAGTACACCTTCATATCTATCCTTATGTAAAGGACAGTATAACAACTATATAATTATATTAAGGGCAATATGGCCAAGGCCGTGCTGCAGTTATATAGAAGTATCATAAAAACACAAGGATAAGAAATCAGTGCTAGGACTGGCGACTAATCTAAAAGCTATTAAGATAATCTAAAAGCCCTTAGGATAACTATTTTGTGGAGCTACACAGTTCACATTGTGTATGTTTGTGGTTGTCTGCAGTTCTGAAGAGCTCGGATTTTCAGATTCTAGGCTGTGACCTCTTTGAGCTCTTTGACAAGCTAAGCATTGATGAAAATCCCAAAAGGTACTTCATGGGTAAAGTTCATTACCCTAGAATATGCATGTTATTAATGTTGTTAATGCTAACCTGTTTAATGTTGCGTTACGATGCTTAATGTACATTTGCCAGAATTTCAGAATGAAGGCTGTTTACTTTCTCTTTATTAGTGAATGAATACCGCTTTGCTTCTATGATCATAAAATTGCTCCATCTATTTCTCTAGCCAGCCAGGCGAATTGGTTGAAACAGCAAGCATCGCCCTTTCATCCTCCTACCAAAAAGTATGGGAAAAGTTTGCCAGCCAGACCGAATCTGAGAGAGACCTGTATCTGTGGGACTCCTTCCCACAAGGGTTTCAGTGGGGTACGTCAAGTGAAGCATTCAAGGTGGAGGGTGGCTGGGCTGAGCACGGGAAGGGGGAGACCATCTGGGACCGTTTCACACATGATGGACATGCCTTTGGCAATCAGACTGGAGACGTGGCCTGTGACAGCTACCACAAGGCAGATTACGACGCCTTTATCCTAAGGGGTCTTCTTGTCAATGCCTTCCAATTCTCCATCTCATGGGCTCGTGTTTTTCCCTCTGGCCACCGGGGGAGCCTGAGTGAGAAAGGGGCCCAGTATTATGACAGGCTGATCGACACGCTAATCCAGTCTGGTGTTCAGCCAGTAGTCACCCTGTACCACTGGGACCTGCCACAGGAGTTGCAAAAACATGGAGGATGGTTGAATGAATCCACTATCAAGGCATTCACAGATTTCGCAGACTTCTGCTTCTCCAGATACGGTGATCGCGTGAAGACCTGGAACACTTTCAGCAGTCCATGGGTGGTGAGCTATGCTGGATACGGCACAGGAGAACATCCCCCCATGCTGAAAGATCCCATCACCAGCTCATACAAGGTCTTTTTCAATATTATTACAACTGTTTGATGCATGTTCCCTAAAGGATATTCGGTGATACATTGAACATTATTCATTAAAGGCTAGAGGTTGGGGGGGTGGGGGGTGGGGGTTCAGTGTTACCTTTCAAACAGCAGTTGATTCATTGAAACAATGACTAACTGACTAATTAATTGAATAAAAGACCAGTGACCTTATAAGGGGGTCTTTGGACTCTGATGTTCTGTGTCTAATGTTCCATTTCAAAGGTGACCCACTACATGCTGAAATCTCACGCTGAAGCCTGGCACATTTACAATGATAACTATCGTCAGGACCAAGGTGGAAGGGTCGGCATTGCCTTAAACTCGGACTGGGCAGAACCCCAAGACACTTCCAAGCCTGAGGACTTAGCGGCCACTGATCGCTATTTGCAGTTTATGCTCGGCTGGTTTGCCCACCCCATCTTCGTGGACGGTGACTACCCACCAGCGCTGAAAAGCCAGGTGGAGCAGAAGCAGCAGGAGTGCCCCACGGCTGTTCCAGCCATACTCCCCATCTTTACTGAGGCTGAGAAGGAGAGGATTCGAGGCACTGCTGACTTCTTTGGGCTAAATCACTATACCTCCCGCCTAATTACTGACACACGGCGTGGCTGCACCCCTGGCCCACAGGGTGTGGGAGACTTCCAGGAAAACACAGATCCTGCCTGGCCTACCACTGCATCCAGCTGGATCTATTCCGTCCCTTGGGGGTTGCGCCGGCTGCTTAATTTCATAGCTATGGAGTACACCTCCTCTAGCAAGGTACCCATCTACATCACTGGGAGTGGGATGCCCACCCCAGCCAGTGGAGAGCTGTTCAATGATACAGAGCGAGTGGCCTTTTTAAAGGGTTACATTAACGAGGCTTTGAAAGGTCAGTTTTCACAGTCTGCTGTTAAAATTAGCCAAACAACATTCCTGTAAATGTACATGGATACAGAATCCGTTCTGAAAATAGAATGTCAATACTTATTTATTAGAAACAAAATGGCCATTTGAACACCATGTCTTCTGTCAATTTAAACAGCTATTCGGCTAGATGGAGTGGATGTCCAAGGCTTTACGGTGCAGTCACTAATGGATGGCTTCGAGGGGCCGCATGGCTACAGTCAAAGGTTTGGCTTGCACTATGTCGACTTTGCCGATCCCAACAGGCCGAGAACTCCAAAGGCATCAGCCTACTTCTACTCCCAGATCATTGAAAACCATGGATTTTCAGACTTGAGAGAGAAGAGTCCCATAATAAACCATGCTCCCCAACTCCAAGCTGCAAGGCCAAGTATCTTGCCATCATCTGAGGTTCCTTCCAAATCCAAGATTGTCTGGGAGAAGTTTTCCCACCAAACTAAGTTTCAGAGGAATCTCTACCACTATGGGTCTTTTCCAGAGGGATTTCTATGGGGTGTGTCATCTTCCGCCTACCAGGTGGAAGGTGGCTGGGATGCAGATGGGAAAGGACCAAGTGTGTGGGACACATTCACCCAGAAGCCTGGCAGCATCGTGAACAATGACAATGGGAATGTGGCCTGTGACAGCTACCAGAAGGTGGAGCAAGACCTCTATATGCTGAGAGCTCTGAGGGTCAAGTTCTACAGATTCTCTTTATCATGGCCCAGGCTCTTTCCTGATGGTACAAAGAAGTCTCTAAACCAGAAAGGTGTAGATTATTACAACAGACTAATTAACGGTCTGCTTCTATATAATATAACTCCAATGGTGACACTTCACCACTGGGATCTTCCTCAAGCATTGCAGGACATCAAAGGCTGGGACAATGTCACAATGATTGACATCTTCAACGAATACTGTGATTTCTGCTTTGCCACCTTTGGAGACAGAGTGAAGTTCTGGATGACCTTCAATGAGCCTTATGTCATTGCATGGATTGGGTATGGACTTGGGATGTTTCCCCCTAACATCAAGGACCCAGGTCATGCCCCTTACAGGGTCACTCACAACCTGATAAAAGCACATGCTAAAGCCTACCACACATACGATGAGAAGTACAGGAAAATCCAGGGCGGTGTGGTATCCATCAGCCTCAATGCTGAGTGGGTGGAGCCAAAAGACATCAACATAGCTCGGGAAGTGGAGGCCGCTGACCGTGCCCTCCAGTTTCAGCTAGGCTGGTTTGCTCATCCTATTTTTAAGAATGGCGACTACCCGGATGCCATGAAGTGGATGGTGGGCAACAAGAGTGAGCTGCAGGGCTTGCCAGAGTCCCGGCTGCCTGTTTTTACCGAAGAAGAGAGGGCTTATATTCGGGGTACTGCTGATGTGTTCTGCATCAATTCCTACACTACAGTAGTAGCACACCACGTAACTACCAGGCTCTCGCCACAATCTTATGAGTATGATCAAGACTTAGGCAAAACCGATGTGAGTAACTCCCCTAACACAGCCATCAAAGAGTTGAGAGCTGTTGCCTGGGGTCTCAGGCGGCTCCTGAACTGGATTAAGGAGGAATACGGAAACCCTGAGATTTTTCTGACAGAAAATGGTGTGGCCACAAATTCCAAGACTACTGTTGATGACACAGAGAGGTTCTTCTTCTATAAAACATACATTGACGAGGCCTTGAAAGGTAAGCAATAAATTCATAACTTGGAAGAGAAAATCATATGAAATCCTGCAGTCAGTGTGTCTAAAAGGCTCAGCGCGCAGCTCCAGGAGACACAGAGCTACAGTGGTGGCCAAAATTATTAGAACACGTGACATATTTATTTAAAAGGTTTCAGTTTTTTGTTGTTGATTTGGCCATTAAAATACAGAGTCCCTCGTTAATCGCGGGAGTTCTAAAACTAACCCGCAATAGGCGAAATCTGTAGTCAGCTTTATTTTTTACAATTATTATAGATGTTTTAAGGCTGTAAAACCCCTCACTACACACTTTATACACTTTTCTTAGCATTTTTCTCTGCCTTTTGGGAGCAACCATCTGCATATTTCATGAACATTATGTAATGAAATAATGTTTTGGAGGCAAAAAAGTCAACATTCTCAGATCTGTCAGGTGTTCTAATAATTTTGACCATCACTGCACTTCTATAATACCTTCCCTGACTGGGTATAGCGTAGTTAGTTCATGCCAACACCAGAAGTACCTATAGTTCTTCAGATCTGGGTTGCCCTCCCTGCTAAGACTTTATGTAGTGTCACAAAAATTGGTGGCCTAAACTTTTGAGGAAATAGTAATTAATCATATGTTCTTGTCCCTTTAGCTCACAACCTAGACGGGGTGAATCTGAGAGGGTATACTGCGTGGTCTCTCTTGGATTCTTTCGAATGGCTCAATGGTTACAGCGTAGGTTTTGGTCTCCATCATGTGGACTTTACTAACCCACAGCGGCCCAGAACTCCAAAGCGCTCTGCCCACTACTACTACGAGATAGTGAAGAACAATGGCTTCCCTGAAACTGAAGACGAAGAGCTGATATATGGTTATTTCGATAAGGGCTTTGCCTGGAGCACATCCACAGCGTCATATCAGGTGACCTCTTATGTCTTCTGTCCTGGGTTATTCCCTACCTTGCACCTGTAGCTTCCAGGATGGGTTTCGGATCCCAGCAACCCTTCATCAGACAAGTGGGTATAGATCAGGGGTCTCAAACTCCAGTCCTAGAGGGCCGGAGCCCTGCACACTTTTGGGTTTACCCTCATTTAACACCTGATTCAACTCACTGTGCTAATTACCACACAGCACTTGAGCGCAATCATTTGTGATGGAACAGGGAAAGAATTAAGCTACACAGGACTCCGGCCCCCCAGACCTGGAGTTTGAGACCCTTGGTATAGATAATGGGTGGTTGGATGGATAGATGAAATGACAGCAAGCCCTGTATCCTTTGAGGAGTGCAATAAGTCGGTTCTGCTATCAGGCACATTTTATTCATTATGTAACGGTTGCATGCAAGTTTGGGCACGCCTGGCCAAGTTACATATCTAGTCAATTATCAAGCAGAAGACAGTATGCTAAATTATTTGTAAATAATATACAGTTTTAATCCATGAACAGTAAAACATAGTACAAATAAAGAAATAAAATAGTAATTATGGCACAAAAATTTGGACACCTCAGTAAGTTCCCATTGGCAGATTCACTATATTGTCAAAAGTATTGGGACAGCCCTCCAAATAATTGAATTCAGGTGTTCCAATCGCTTCCATGGCCACAAGTGTATAAAATCAAGCACCTAGGCATGCAGACTGCGTTTGCAAACATTTATGAAAGAATGGGTCACTCTCAGGAGCTCACGGAATTCAAGCATGGTACTGTGATAGGATGCCACCTGTGCAATATGTCTATTCATGAAACTTCCTTACTACTAAATATTCCACGGTCAAGTGTTAGTGGTATTATAACAAAGTGGAAGCAACTTGGAACAACAGCAACTCAGCCTCGAAGTGGTAGGTGATGTAAAATCACAGGGCATGGACAGCGCATGCTGAGGTACAGAGTGCAGAAGTCGCCAATTCTCTGCAGAGTCAATAGCTACAGACCTCTAAATTTAATGTGGCCTTCAGATTAGCTCAATGACAGTGCATAGAGAGCTTCCTGGAATGGGTTTCCATAGCCAAGCAGCTGCATCCAAGCCTTGCATCACCAAGTGCAATGTAAAGCGTCATTTGCAGTGTACACTACCACTGTACTCTAGAGCAGTGGAGACATGTCCTCTGGAGTGATGAATCATACTTCTGTGTTCAGCAATCCGATGGACGAGTCTGGGTTTGGCAGTTGCCAGGAGAACGGTACTTGCCTGACTGTATTGTGCCAAGTGTAAAGTTTGATGGAGGGGGCATTATGGTGTGGGGTTCTTTTTCAAGGGTTGGGCTTCGCCCCTTAGTTCCAGTAAAAGGAACTGTTAATGCTTTAGCACACAAAGTCATTTTGGACAATTTCATGCTCCCAACTTTGTGGGAACAGTTTGGGGATGCCCCCTTCCTGTTCCAACATGACTGTGCACCAGTGCACAAAGCAAGTTCTATTTCTGATCCTCACTCAGTTGCATAGAGAAGCCCGTGGTTGTTGAGTCACACCCCATAGTATGAAGTGGCAAGGTTTTAGTTAAGCTTCTCAAATGTCAACAACTGACAACTCTTAATGGCTTAAAAACATAAGGCCTAGTGAAGTAATTAGGGTCAGAGACATAGCAAAAAAATCTTTCTTTTGCACGTGCCACAATTACTATTTTATTTCTCTCTGTGCTTTGACATGGATTAGAAGTAACTGTGCATTAATATTTGCAAGTATGTTGTTTTTTAACCCACTATTTTGAGCAGCAGTTGTTTACTTTTCACTTATATAATTGATTAAATTTGTAATTTCTCCAGGGGTGACCATCCAACTGTATACTGCAGTCATGTGGTGTAATCATACAGTAGGTTATGTTTTTGCCTGAAAGCCATTCATTCAAACTGTCCAAACTCTCAACCCAACCATAGATTGAAGGGGGGTGGAGAGCCGATGGCAAGGGCCTGAGCATCTGGGACAAGTTTTCACACACGCCACTCAAAGTGGGAAATGATGACAACGGGGATATTGCCTGTGACAGCTACAACAAGATCCAAGAAGATGTGGCTGCCCTCCAGAAGCTCCGTGTGACCCATTACCGTTTCTCCATATCCTGGCCCAGGGTTCTTCCTGATGGAACTACAAAGCACATAAATGAAGACGGCTTGAATTATTACCACCGTTTAATAGATGCGCTGTTAGCCGCCCACATTCAGCCACAGGTCAGACTAACCTCAGCATATCTTCAATTGTCCTTCAAATGTAACAACTTTGTTTGTATTATTGGATAAATTGAGTTTAGGTACTCTGCTTACTTGGGATCTTTTCAGAATCTGCCACATATTGTTTTCACATAGCAGGGGCTTCTCTTTTTGATTAACAAACCTTCCATCTGCCCAGGTCACCCTGTACCACTGGGATCTACCTCTGGCTCTGCAAGACCAGGGTGGCTGGGAGAACGTCACCATTGTGCAGCGGTTCAAGGAGTACGCTGATGTCATATTCAGCCATCTGGGAAGCAAAGTCAAGTTCTGGATCACCATCAATGAGCCGTACAATGTGGCAAATATCGGCCATGGTTATGGCACAGCTGCCCCTGGTATGGGACTCACCTTCAGCTTGGTTTGTCATCGAACCATCAAGACATTGGTCAAGTGTTCTGTAATAATAAAGAAAACCGAACTTGTGTGGCAGGGATCAGCTTCAGACCAGGCACTTTGCCCTACATCGTCGCTCACCACCTGCTCAAAGCCCACGCCGAGGCCTGGCACCTGTACAACGATAAGTACCGTGTAACACAGGGTGGCATCATCTCCATCACCATCAACTCGGACTGGGCAGAACCCCGAAACCCTGCCAAGCAGGAGGATATTGATGCAGCCTGGCGAGTTCTACAGGTGAGGGCCAGTGATCTCCTGCTCAGCCTAACAAGCCTTGATTACTGACATTTGGTAACAGATAAATCATAAAATCATTTTCAAAAGCGTGACACTTTGAGACATAGGATTAGGTCACTCATATTTGCAGCCACCAATCTCCATGTGAAATCGAAATATTTCAAATAGTTGTGGTCTCAAGCAAAAAAAGTACATGCATTAGGAATGGCAAGGCAAGTTTATTTATATAGCACAATTCAGACACAAGGCAATTCAAAGTGCTTTACAAAGACAAGAATACATT
>JAODKN010000001.1:50468445-50480741 GCA_026774425.1 Petrocephalus zakoni | reverse complement strand
GTACTGACTGGATTAAAGTCCGAGTACTGTGAGAGTGCTGACTGGATAAAAGAGAGCAGAGAGACAAATATGATCGAGAAAGAGTGAGACAAAGAGAGAAAGAGAAAAGAGGGACAGGGAAAGAGAGAGGGAGTGGCGTTCGGTGAACGTTCAATCTGAAATCTTCATTAAGATGAAGACCTGCTGTTCTCTCAGTCTTCTTAGGAACTCTAATGAGCACTTCGGTTCTAGATGATCATCTTAGAAGTTTGACATTTAAGTTACTCAGGATTAATAACTGAAAGCATTTACATGCTTCACAGTATCACTGGAGGAAAATCCGTGCAAAAAGATGACAGCCGGCATTCCAATGTCCAGCTGCAGTCTCCTTCGAGACGTCCTTAACCATAGGAGTCACTGTACTGGCCCATGTTGTGAAATGAATGGGGTTTGTGAAAAAAGGCTCTTTTGGGGAAAACAGGGTCAAAATATTAGTATCGAGCACAGGTCAGAAAAGACTGGACACGAAGGAGGATCAGTGTCTGACAGGACCAGAATCAGCAGGAGCCAGTGTCTCCTTGGGGTCTGATGAACAGCTAAGCCATTTGGATGTGTACATGCCGTGTGGGCCGATACCCTCCAAGAACGGTGGCCCTGGTGGTCCCCCCTATCACCCCACCTGTCAGGTTCTGAGGAACGATGCACCTGGGGCAGCTCTTATGGATGGGCCAGGTACATTTATTCACTGACACAACTAGAGCCAAAGCCCCCATGCCCACATGCTCCTGATGACAATATGAAAACTATCCTGGCATTACGAGGATTCACTGCAAAGGTCTTAAGCAAGAGAAAGGGGCGGGGGGGTAATTAAGACAGCACCAGATCTCTCACTACAACACAACATCCCCAACATTATGGGTGATGTGTGGCTCATCAAGTCAGGATAGTGTGCTTGTGATCAGAAGGTTAGTGGTTCAAACTCCAGAGTTGGTAGAATAATTCTGTCTTTAGGCCCCTGAGCAAGGCTCTTAACCCTAATTACTACAGGGACTGTCTCTTCCTGCATGCTTTCTCAGAAATGTACATAACTTTGCATAAAAGCATATGTTAAGTAAACGAAATTCGTTTTAAGAATTTAATCAGTGGCTTCTCTTGAAATGAAATGTTGGGGCTGGCACAGAGAGATTAAACATTTAACTGTTTGTTCTCCTGGGTTTCACCAGGACAAATTCTGGCTTCATAGTGGCGCTGTGTGCGGACCCGAAATACGTGCGTAATGCAACCACAAAAAAATAAAGCCGCCCCCTCCAGCATCGCGCTCAACAAAGTAAGAATGAGGTACAGAATGTACCCGGGCATCTGTTGACGAGATGCTTCCCCGCTAATTATCAGGAAAAAATGCCTTCTGGGTGCTAAAAGCTCTCCCCGCTAGAGAGACGAGGCTCGCTTTTGTTAGGTAAACAAATCTCACGCTTGCCATAATCTAATTATACCCCGCAGCTCTCGACCAGGGCGGATTTTCAACTCTCACTTTCTAGGACATTTTCAGTAGTTTTCCCAGATTAGCACTGCTGTTTTGTGGGTTTTGCTGGGTGGTCTAAGTAAAATTTTATGTAGAGCCTTATCAGCTGATGAAACTGAGGCATTCACAAGAAACACCAGCAACTCAAAACGTCTTAAATCGCTAAATCTTCCTTATGCTATACTTAATATTCGTTATTAAGGTGGGGGCGCGTTTCCGTGTGTGTTTGTGTGTGTGTGTGTGTGTGTGTGTGTGTGTGTGGGGGGGGGGGGGTTACTTTGGTCTGTGACTCCAATCTGGGTGCACGCTCGGCAGCGGCGGCCACAGGGCGTCGGATTAGCAGAAAGGCGCCCGCCGTATCCTCCGGATGCCGCGCGGGGTTAAAGATCCGCCCGTAACGCGCTCGCTTGTTTTTAATAAGGCCGGCTCTCCGTCTCCGCTCTCGGCGCACAATACGCACGGAGACTAAGGCATCAAACCTCTGACAATGAATACCTGTTGTGTCTGCAAATGCAAAGCGGAGAGTGAAACGGATCGCTGACTATCTTATATTCTGACGGCAAAGTCGCTGCTTAACGTTACACCTATCTATATAGTTAATATATAGATAAAATAATAACAATAATAATAATAGTAGTAATAATAATTAGATGATGCTTTCATCAATGTTTGTGCAAGGAGTACAGCATTTTACAAGAACGGCTTAGTACATTGCTCAGCTCTTCCTAAAACCAGAACTGACGTTTGACTACAAAGTGTTCACTGACGGGAAGCAGCTAAACCAGTAGTTTTACTGACAGGAAGCAGCTAAACCGGTCGTTTTACGTGCTTGTCCGGGATTTTTCCTGTTCAGGACGTTAATTAAATGCTCGGCTGGCTGCCACTGCCGGCGCCCCATCCCGGGTGTCGCACACCCAGCTCTCTGGCACCTTGCTGGGCTGCTCGGTCACCCCCCCAACCCTACGATCTTGCACCATCAGCAGCTCTAACACTTACGCTTCCATGCAAATCACGGCTCCGCTGCGCTTCCGTGTCAAACGCTCTCGTAGTGGCAGCGCATGATGCAATGTTATCACGTTTATTAAAATCTCAAATGCATCAGCGCATATGAATATTCATATTAATGGATGTGAAAGAGCCATTTGCGGCTTGTAGATTGCGGCATCGCGTAGGTTAGAATCGGAATCAGCACTATTGGCCAAGGAATTTGTTTCCTTTTTTCTGTCGTTTTCAGTATACTTAAACAGGACAGACATTCAGCAAAAAAGGGACTACAAAAACAAGCAATTGAATACAACATGTACTGAAGAGACGTAAGCCAGAAGGCCATAGTGCAAAGGTGCATAGTGCAAAGATGCTAATTACTATATATTTGAGGTACAGTGGATGCTTGGTGATAGATTATTTCACAGGTATTGTCCTTGACACTTAAATGTTGATCAGAGTGATGGCCTGTGGAAAGAAGCTGTTCAGTTCTTTTGATGTACCAGTGCTCTCTATAGCTTGCCAGAGGGGAGGAATTTGAGCAGGTTGTGGCGAAGGTGTGTTGAGTCTGTAATGATCATGTTTGCATATTACCTGACTCTGGACATGTATAAGTCAGGAATACAGGACAGGTGGACCGTACCAGTGATATTATATATCATAGTCTGGACTGTCGGTTTTAGTCTGTTCCTGTCCTGCTTGGTGGCCAAACCAAACCAGACAGTGACAACTGAGCAGAGAAAAGACTGTATTATTGCAGAGTAGAACTGGATTAGCAGCTCCTGAGGCACTGGGGCAGGAAGTACTCTGCTGGGCCTGTCTGACAGTTGTGTCTGTGTTGGCCATCCACTTTAGGTCCTAGGAGATTGTGGATCCCAGAAAGCTGAAGGGTTTCCCCAGCAGACACAGTGTTGTCGCATAGGGTGGGGAGGGCCAGTGCTGGGGGGCACCTCCTGAAGTCTACTGTCATCTCCACTGTTTTAAGCGTGTTCATCTCCAAGTTGTTCTGACCACACCAGAGGGTCACCATCCTTGATGAGGCCAATGACAGTTAATGCCATTAATCACTAACATACAAATGGCTATAATTATGTCTTGTGCCCTATGCACTTCTGTTATTTTAATGAGAGCAAAATGTCTGGTTTAAAACAGCGATGATCCCCGACTGCTGAAGATGATAACATTTCTGCAAATTAAAAATGAGATAAAGGTTTAGTTGGAGATGGGGAGATAGTGAGTCAGTTCACTACTGCATTATCTGGTAAAGCCGGTTCCCTGTGCATTATCTGTTTACACAGTTATATCTCCGTAAAAGGCACGAAAATCACTACTGCTGCCCTCCTGAAACTTTTTTTTATTATTATTTAAAAAAAAAAAACTCTAAAGGCTGCCGGGTTTGTGAAGGCTATTCCGGTGCAAATTGTAAAACTTGTGGCACCGTTTGGAAAGATTCCAGATGGGGCATTAACGGTGTACACAAAGCACTGACCGCGCCGCGGAGGTCCCGCCGACGCGACGGCTTGCCCCCGTGGAGCGGAGCCCATGTCGCCCCCTCCCGGGCCGACAAGCCCCGCCTGGCCCGGAGAGGCGGCCGCTGACACGTGATCGCCATGCCCGGCAGAGGCAGCATGGCGGAGGCTGCCGGGGGACGCCTCTGCAGCCGAAGCGCTCAGTAGCTGGGCTCAAGCCGGAGTGGAGCGGACCGTATCGGATTGGAGCGGACGGCTGCCGAGACGGGTAGGTGCGCACTGGCTCCGACCCGCGCGGCATCCGGATGCTCCGCATGCGCACTGCGTCTGCGGCGCAGCCTCAACTGGAAACAAAGTAGCCGAACCGGGCGGAGCTCCGGATCCGAGCCAGACCCGGGACGGACCTGAGGCTGGTCTGGCGCCCAGGAGCGTCTGCTCTCTTACTCCGCTCGCGGGCAGCGAGACCCGACAGCCGGCCTAGTGACATTGCGGGGGCTCGCTGCGGGCGGGGGCCGTCCGGCCGGCACGGGGAGCGGCGCTCCGGGTCTTGGGGAAGATGCGGAGCCGGAGCCGTCCTTCGACATGGGGAGCTGCTTTTTAAAGCTTAATCTCGGGCTGTCCGGGCTCGCTGTTGCAGTATGGGAAACGCCAGCTTGATTCTTCTAATTCAACTCATTGGGAGCTCAAAAGGAATTAAAGTAAAAAATGAAGGAGCGGGTCCCCCCACATAGCGACTCCCTTCGGAGCTCCGCGGCCGTTTATCCGACATTAAATATTTCCAATCTTACTTTGAACTTAAACTCTGCGTTTCAGAACTCTGAGACTTTTAACACAAACTTCTCAATCTTCAATTAAAGTACTGTACTGTGTTATTGAACGGTCGGCCGGGCGCGGGTATGGGAGTGTGTGTGTATGTGTGTTAAAAATTTCCCTACTTTTGTGGACATCCTTTTAGGTCCCCATTTGGATAACCTCAATTTTATAAAAAAAAATCTGTGAACACAATCAAAAAACTAAAAATGCCAAAAGTTTTGTATTTGGGTTGGTTATTTATGGTTAGGGTTAGGGTTAAAGGTGTTGTGACTGGGATTAGGGTTTTATAAGGCTGCTGTGCTCACTGTTATAATCGCAGTTACACCGGCAGGTCCACCGTTACAGTTTGAACCTGTTCTTCACCATTTCACTCCTCAAGGTGAAAACTCTCAGGATCACACCAAGGCTGCAGTTGATTGTGCACGTGTCTGTATGTGTGTGTGTGTGTGTGTGGGTAAGGTATGTTTTACTTGGTAGGGACCAAATATACCCACATTATAATAAAGACCATTTATTTCAATGTTGTGGGGACCATTCTTTTAAAACTTGGTTTGATAAAAATCTGTAAATGCAATTAAAAAACTAAAAATGCCAAAAGTCTTGTATTTTGTTTGGTTACTAGGTTAGGGTTGGGTAGGGGTTAAGCTTGTCATTGTTGAGATTAGGGATTTTCTTATAGAAATGAGTGGATGGTACAAACATAGGTGTCTGTGTGGATGTCAATGTGCATATATAGGTATATAGGGACTTATGCATTACTTAATAGCTCACTTACAGTCTGCGTGATTGGGGTGCCATGAGGCTCCTTACTGGCGTGAGGGGGCTTCACATCGGGTGGAAATCACCACGGCGCTGCACTTGTTTTCAACTTTTTCTTATTAAACACATTCCCAGTTTTTAAAAACACCCCCCACCACCACCCCAGTAGTTTTGTGGGTGAGGTATGAGCAGGCAGGAAACAGGGGGATTGTCAAATATTTGAAATAGCTGAGAGGAGGTTGTGTGTATGAACACGGGGGGGAGGGGGGTTTGTGTTTATCTGCACCTTGACGCAAATCCCCAGATTCCTCTTTGGCAGCAATAAACTGACCTGTCTTGACCTGATTTAAAGTATCGTATATCGATCTCATCGAAAGCCGCTGTGGGGAGCTGTAATCTGACTGCTTCTGAGGATGATGCTGGCTGGGGTCTCATGCTGGTAAACTCCAGCCAATGGAATCCCCGACTGGGCAGACTTTTGTATAAGAAAACTGGTCAGAGGTCACCTTGTGGAAGTCCATCAGGTTGACTCATAAGCAGCTGCACTGGATCTGTCCTGCTGAAGCTTGCAGTTTTGTTTTCGTTGGGACCCTAAGTCCAACTGTGAGCTATTTGCCTCTCAGTGCTCATTGATTCCTCATCACATGCCCACAGAGGCTGGCCATGTGACTGGTGATGGGGCAACCATTCAGCAGTCTTGATGTCCACGTTGCTAAGTTCCACCCATCTGTTGTGCTAACTTCACCGCCACAGGCAACAGGATAAAGGAGCACCCGGTTTCCCAGAGCAGCCGCCTGTACCTGCCCCCCCTGCCTGTCCAGCTGGGACAGCCCTGTCTCTGTGCTGTGCCTTGTGTGGAACTTGGGGACAGATTCTGTGAAGGACACCATGAACTCCCACAGCCATCCAGGTAGGGGGATCTTGCTCTTGGCTCGGCTATCTCCCATAATGCCATACTCTGCCCATATACCTGGATTTACAACCTGTGAGTCCTAGGTGTGATTCAGGCACGGTTTGTGGTCCCACGTTGTCACCTGGCAGGTGGGCAAAGGTCAGAGATGACTGCCTGGAGGTCCTCTGTCTGCAAACAAACGAGAACAGCGGCCAGCCGCTTCTGTTACACTGCAGGGCTCTCACAGACCAAATGAAGGGTATATGTGGCGACATTTTCAGATACCTTGTCAGATTCTGAGATGTTCGGTGGGCCCTTTTGGCCTGTTTCTTTGTGTTGTATCCGCCTTCCCTGTGGGGTGCCCCGCTCTTTTGGGGTATGGATCAGAGAACTGTAGTGCCTCCTGGTGGCTGATGGATGGGGTTCAGTCACTTGAAGGCCAGCCTCCTTTAGGGTAAGCTAGGCGTTTTCAGCAGAACTCTGGACTGCTATCTCCAGGACCCATTTCTGCCTGCTGATACCCTGAGGTTCTCTCTGAATTGTCAGCATTGGGTCTGTGCCCCCGGCCGCTTCAGTGGAAACCTGTCCTTCCCCTGTCCTCCGTTAGAATCCCTGGCCTCCCGTAGCACTTGGCACAGCCTGATGGTATATTAATTAGCTCATTTATTCAGTCAGCAGTTACTGGGTGAGTCTGCTTCAGCCAGCTCCTCCTGTGCTGCTGGAGAGTGTGGGCCAGGAGGAGGCGCCAGGGGAGTAGCTAGACAGCCGGGCCCCCTGATTTTGCCGAGTGGGGGGGATTTTGAGGGCCCTACAAAGTGCTGGGCCCCCTGAATTTGTTATGATGTCTGTGCCCCTCCAATACCCCTGGGTGGTGCTGTTCAGGGGATTCATTATTCTGGGGCACGAGATAAGAGGTGTACTGGGAGTTTATGCACTAGACTACTCATCCAGAAGTCAACCCGCAGGCAGACAGACGAGGAAATGGGCTGGCTAGACAACTGCTATCGCTGTCCTCATCGAAAGTTTTTACCAACACCTTCCTTAACTGGAGAGATGGCGAAATGCTTTTGTTCCTCCATCAGGCTCCATCCACTTTGTTCTGGTATCTTCTCTTTCAGCTAATGAAGTAGTTCTTTGTTTCTCCAAGTCAAACCCGCTTTGCTTTCTGTCAGGCACACAAAGCCCAGCAGCTGGATGCATACAAAGCCATTTTACACATTTAAGATTGGTGAAAGATGTTTTTCCCCCCAAAATATCTATTAGTGAAAAGCTGTAGGTGGATCAGGCTTGTGAACAATGTGAACAAAGGCAGCGCAGACTGGCTGATTCACTGCACATGTTCCCCTGTCACCCGTAAGGATTTGCGCTTCATCTTGTATTTTCAAGCTGATTTTTAATCAGGGAAATTGGATGATTCTCATAGCAGGACAGGTGGACTGCTTTCCCCACTGCTGTGCCCAGCAAGAACCAGACCTAAGCAGGCCAAAGCAGGCTAAATGTGTTTTTCATAGCAACCAGGAAGATGGATATCCTGGCAGGCATGTGAATGAACAGCTATTAGTGGCCGTCCCGCTTTGCAAGGACCCTGTGTGTGTGCTGTTTACTCTTCCTGCTCTCCACTGTGTTTCTTTGGAATTATTTCGGTGTATGGAGAAGTATCCATGACACTGGTTTTATGTTATCTTTGTGTTTTGCCCGCGGCTGTCATCTTCATATGATGAGTCATCAATAAAAGTTTAAATTCTTAATGCCTGTGTTTGTTTTGATCGCTGTGCTGAAGAAACATCCATTGAGAGGTAAGGTGTGTTGTGCTGGTTTTGAATTGCATTTGTGTATAAAAATGGCTTCCTGAGAATGAGTGTTAGGCTTCATGCAGTGGACAGTAAATGAGGGTGCACTCTGTTGTGTCGTGTTGTTAATGCCCTGACCTTGCGGTACACTCAGAATACACACACTTCAAACCCTCACAGGCAGGCTGAAAATCCTTTAATGCTTCCTCACCCTCTCAGGGTGTTACCAGGGCGCTCTGGGGCCTGTCCTATCACCAGGACATCCCAAAACTGTGGGATCTGTTACTATGATTACCCTGAATGTTCATCCTTGGTGGCAGGGATGTGCTGGCAGACCTGATAGAACAGCCTCTCCACTCCTCTCTGGGAGTTAGTGTGGCATAACTCCCCATTAGTGAATGCCAGCGCTAGGATTACACTAACCTGGTTTGGGTTACCTGCTTAGGGTCACAGATACCTGCTTAGCCCTGCAACCTGCTGCCTGATTTTTCACTTTTTTCAGCTCTGTTACAGGGAGTTTACTCCAACAGCTGCAGTTTTCTTAAGGACTTGATCCATTCTTGGCTCCTGGCTGACAGTCATCTTCCGCGCAGCTGTCCAGAAGGAGCTGCCCTGGACAACCGAGGGTCCCAAGTCACCTCTAGGCTTCCTTAATAATCCACCTTTCTTGACCCCCTGAGCAGGCTTTCTGGTGGATTCTGCTCTCGCCTAAGCGGTATCACCCAGAGCACAGCCTCCCCCGCCCCATCACTCACACACCATACACTGGGATGGATTTTTCCCACTGGGTCACCGCGTGAGGTCAGCGAGTCATTTGGAGATGTCTCACTCTGTTTGCTGTGGCCTGTGTTGGTCCCTGCAGTCACATGACGTTGGCTTTGCTGACGTTCGTTGGGCCTGTTGAGGCAGATGAGAGGAAGGAACGCTGGGGTCTCTTAACCTGTTGACCCTCCCTGCCAGACTCTCTCGGGCCTCAAGGATGTGTGCTGATCTCAGGAGGAATCCTGCTCCTAGCTTACTCCTCCAGTTCCTTGCCCTCTTGCAGGAGCCCTACAGTGTTTTATGGCTGTTTTTCGTGCTCCTGCCCCAACGTGACGCAGTAGAGCTTCTCCTGAAACCCAGGAGTCCCAGACATCTGCATGGGAATGTGCTCGTCCCCCTCTTTATGTCTTTATCTGGGGCTTAAATGCTGACCCATGCTTCTCTGTGGCTCCTGCCTATGTGACTATCCCGACGGCTCCGGTCAGCTGGTCAGCGGTTCCTCCGTGACGGTTTGAGATGCGCCTGGTCCGGCCGTGTTCTGCCACTGTGGTCACTTAGTGTAAGCATGGAAGAAACAAGGATTACACTAATGACAGGTTTATTTCTAACACGTGAACAATAATGGGCCCAAAGCAGAGGGTCATCTGATCACCATACACTGGGTCCTGGTCGCTCTTCCCATTTTGACATTTGACTAAATTTATGGCCATGGCAGCTGTTTTTTATTTATGAGGCTTCCTGCTTCGCTGGCGGGTAATTGGCTGGTGTGAGGAACCCCAGTAATGAGACATGGCAGACAGCTGGGACAATATTTGCCTGGCAGGGTGACAGTCGTTAGGATGTGGCGAGCGTGACAGCCAGCTGGGACAGGGGGCACTGCTCTTCCAGCTTCAGAATCCCACAGGGGGGTGTGCTGTTATACCATCTCGGGAGGTGTGAGGGGGCTAAAGGTTAGCCAGCACATTTGACCTGCCTGCTCCCCTAATATGGGGGCGGTGTGTGGCTCCACAGGTTAGGATGTGCCTGTGATGGGAAGGTTACTGGTTCACCTCCCATGGGCAGCAGAGTAACGCTATCATTGGGCCCCTGAGCATGGCCCTTAACCATAATCACTCCAGTGACTGGATGACCCTGGTTTCTCAAAATTATATGTCACCTTGCCTAAAAGTGTCTAAAAGTATTGTATATGATGAAGATAAATTAAGGTGAATCTAAACAACTGAACTTCAGGTGTGTATTAAAATGACCGTGGAGTCGAGCCGGATAGGAAGCTGGGTGGTGATGATTTGCCTGATTTAAGGGTACAATAGCATGTACCCTTGTAGGATTTCACAGCACTGTTCTGGAACCTTCACATGCTAATGAGCCACCTTTGTCCACACGGATCCTTTGCCTTCCATGCAGCTACGGGCCCCAAAACACCGTTTGCCTCGTTTTTCACAGGCGGTCAGCATGTGCAAATGGCTGGCCTGATGTCAGCGGGCTGCGTCACCGCATGCCACTTAATGAGAGGCTGACATGGCGATTACGCGCTGCGGCCTCCCCGACGATACGCCCAGCCCCGACCGCCATCGCCGCCTGTCAGTCCACATCTCCTAATTGCTGGTTTGGACTCCTCACCGGTGGAGCGGATTCCTCTCCCGAACCATGACTTATAATTAAACCATGTTTCTGCTCGAGGTGGGGGGGGGGCTTGCGTAAGCCGCCACAGGAGGCCTGTTATTACGCCGTTTGCATGCGGCACTGCCCGTATCTCAGTGAGCACAATGGGTAAGGGCAGAAAGCCCTTTTACGTTTGCGGGACTCTCCTCCATTCCAGTGCTTCTCGTACGGTGGGGGGCATTTTTCTGCTTATGCTCTGCTGTATTAACCAGCCCCTTCCCCACTGTCTGACTCATCCTGACTGGGCTCGGGTTCCTGGTCTGCCCTGTGGGGGGCACTGGGAGGGGGCTGGGCACTGGGGGGGCGCTCAGCTTGCTGCCACGTTAGCACGCAGTGCTGATGCGCTCCAGAGGGGTGCGGGTAGGGGCTCCCCCACATGCTGGCAGTATGCAGGGCCTAGTAAGGCCCAGTGAATCAGTACGTGTAGGGAGGGCAGGCTTGCCCTGGAACGGAAATTCTGAGTGGGTGAACGGGGGACTGAGCCCGGGTGGGGGGGGGGCATATTTGTACACACAGTCTGTACTGTGTATCTGTACTGCACACCTGGCGTGGAGGGAGGCTGTGCTGTTGTGATGTAGGAGCGTGGCTGTGCTGTGGCTTCCATCATGAATGGCGCGCTGTGCACTGGGCCTGTTTGCACAGCTGGTCATTTTCCTGGGACACGTCTAGGGGCCGTGTCTGTCCTGTGGTCAGCCACACTGGGGTGGGGGGGGGGTCTGCTCAGCGGTAGTCCCCCCTGCGTTCACCTGAACCCCCCCGGCGATGTCGCCCCTCACACCGTACCAGGGAACGCATCCGGCAAGATATGCAAAACGGGCCGCCACTGCTGCGGTAACAACAACGTGCGCATTCCCTCCCAAGTGGGGCCCCTTACTCTGTGAACTCATTTGCATTGCAAAAAAACCCCACCCCCCAGACAAGAGGACCGATGGGGGCAGTGGGGTGCGGGTGAGCGACGGCCTTGCATCTCTGTGCTTTTCCGGGCTGTTCTGCTGGAGGTGGAGAGTGTCCAGGAAATGATTCTGCGCTTTTGACGACTGGCTTGCGCCTCAGCCCAGTTAGGCTGCAGCTGTCAGAGAGCAACGTCCTTGCTGGGGGGCCCCCGCCCTGCCTGCCCCTTCCCTCTGCAGGACGCCGGCTGTTCTTCCGCTGTTTGGCCTCTCAGAGCCGCCTGGTTCCTCGTTCAGGTGCCCCTGACCCCCCGCTCTCCGGCTGTGTGAGTAAGGTTGCAGGTTCGACTTTGTCGCTGGCAGCATTTTGTGTCCTCCAGCTGGTTTATAAAGGTTTGGAAAACCAACCCCCCCCCATCGGACACCCCTATGCTGCATGCCCCACTGCTGTCCTCCAGACCTGTGCCGGATTTGGCAGCTCTTCCCGACAGCGTCCTTCACATCTCGTCTTAGTGCTTAGTGACTTTGTCCACCAACCTGTCCAAAGTGGGATAGCACCACTGTGTTTGGGGGGTGGTCTGTGTTTGGGGGGTGGTCTGGACTGTGGACAGGGACTGACCACCATTTCCGGACTCCTGATATTTGCCCGCCACTACCTCACGGTGTTCTGACCCGGCCCGGACACTGTAGTGCCACCCCCTGGAGTTCCGGGCCCTACCACACCATCAGAGGGTCACCTCCTGGAGTTCCGGGCCCTACCGCACCATCAGAGGG
>JAODKN010000001.1:50430844-50444275 GCA_026774425.1 Petrocephalus zakoni | reverse complement strand
ATCCCCCTATGTCCCCCCGGCCCCCCCTCTGTCCCCGTCTGTCCCACAGGGGCTTCTGCTACTTTAACTCAGTGGCCATCGCAGCCCGACTCCTGAAACTGAGGCTTAATGTCGGTCGGATCCTCATCGTCGATTGGGTGGGTTCCTCTCCCAGCGCCGTCCTCAAGCAGGGCCTGTCTCTCACCATAACGAGCATGTGGCCGCAGGCCTCCGGGCCTATGGGGGGGCGCCACTCAGGGCGCTCACACGTCCTGCTGTCAGTCCGAGAGCTTTTCTGCAGGCATCGCCACAGAAGGGCACATGTTTCCCCTTGACAGCATTTCTAAACACTTCTGGCATCCCCCAATTTTGCAGAATAAGTCCTGCTTTTAGCCCCTCCTTCGGATAAACCAGTAACGGGGCAGCATGGCGAGGGCTGTCATGTGACCCAACCCCCCCGTCTCCTCTTTCAGGATGTTCATCATGGTAACGGGACCCAGCAGGCCTTCTACGATGACCCTAATGTTCTCTACATCTCCCTCCATCGCTACGATGACGGGAACTTCTTTCCTGGGAGCGGGGCTCCTGACGAGGTCAGTGAGGAGGGAGAGGCATCGCCACATGCGAGTCTTGCACAGCTCCGCAACAATGACCCAGTGCCGCCCCCTGCAGGTGGGCAGTGGACCGGGAGAGGGCTACAACGTAAACATTGCCTTCACCGGCGGTCTGGAGCCCCCCATGGGAGACGCGGAGTATCTGGCGGCATTCAGGTGAGGGCGGCACAGAGGCATTGTGGGTAGATCTCGGGCCGGACAGCTTTCGGAGACTCAGAGACCAGGTTCTTGTTTTACAGCGTGGCCCCCTTGGGAGTACTGCGTGCCGCCGCGTGCTGAAAGGCCCTGTCTCCAGCCGCATATGTAACCCCTTCACTCGCATATTTCTCGGGGATCTGAATGTGCCGCCACACGTCTCAAACAGCAAGTGTCTTGGAACAATTTTGAGGGCTCCCCTGCACCTCTCGCTTGTCCGCTTGTCCAGCCCTCTGCTTTCATCTGATACCTACTCCGTATCCCCCTTTTTCTGGTGGGGGGGCTTTCAAGGCATGCCAGCAGGGCTGAGCCCCATTATCCCAATGTCTGTGTGACTCCCACCCCCCTCCTTCAATTCGTGACGGTTCCCCACAGGCACTTTGAAGACTGACAGGATTGACGGTGCTGTAGTCCCCCCCCCACCCCCAGTAAGCGAATCCATGTGGGCCCAGAACCAGCATCACAAAGTCCACCCACCCCCCCAATGGACTAAGGCTCAGGCCCTGATGGAGAGACACATGGTGGGGAAGGCGAGTGCCCAGTGCGTCCCATAAACTGCCCTCATATCACCGTGGTTACGAGGAAAGAGCCCTGCTGACCAGTGCTGACAAGGCTCTTTTCTTGAGTTTTAAAAAACACAAAACAAAAAGCAGAACTTAATCAGTTAAGAGATGCGCCAGTGAAGCTTTGGTCTCCTTTAAATACATCCTCGCAAGCAGTGTGTAAACACCACATACCTGTCACAGGTAGACCCACCGGGGAGCACGAGCAGTACCCAGGCACTCTCCTCCCGAGACGGTGGGGAGGGGCTTTAAGAAGGTCAGCCCGAGGGTTAGGGTTAGTGGTTAGGTCTTAATGCGTTAACAGTTTTGGACCAAGCACTGAAACAGTACCTGCTGCCTGTGAGGTGAGTCTGACCACTGCCAGACCCCTCTCGGCCAGTTCTCGTCCGCTCCAGTGTGATTGGCTCTGCAGATTTCACACACACACACACACACACCACCAAGAAGGTGGAAGGATATCGGAAGAGACTCCCATGGCTGCTCTGATCACTCACAACATGGTTATGGGCCTTGGGAGGCTTCAGGGGGGCTGGGCGAGATAAGAGAATGGACCCTAATGAAACCCAGAAGCCCAGGGCCTCGCACTGAACCCAGACCCAGAGTGAGCAGCAAGGCCCAGATTGGAGGCAGCTCTGCCCCACCACATGCTGGTGCTTTGAAGTGCTTCTGGCCTGGTCCAGTTCTGTGAGGAGAACATTGGGAACAGTCTTACAGACAGGCTGCTCGCATTAACCCTTTCCGGGCTTGTTCACTGCACAGGACTGGTGCCAGCCTAAAACTGAGCCCATCTATCAGCCTGCCAATGACAACTACATGATGCTCATCCCCAACACCAGCAGCCTGCTGGTTCCAGCCTGTGGTCAAGCTGGTTACCTGTTACCTTGAGCTAATGTCAGAGGAATGACTGGCAGCACAGTTTTTCCCTTAGGCAGACTGGTGAGCAGGCAGAGAGTAATGCAGATGTAAATGAACTCTCAGAGAGGGCCTCTAGGACCGGCCATTCGCCATGCATCTCTGCCGCAAGTCGGCCAGGAATGACTCAGAGGAAAGGGTGGGTTCGGGAGCCGGGCCCAGGGTAGAGAGATGCCTGGCGGGGTTTCACCAGGAAGGCGGAGGGGGGGGTAATGCTCCCCAGCACGGAGACTCGCACAGAGCTCAGCACGCCTTTCACACAGAGGCTGCACTTTTATACTTCAGCCATGTAAAAAGCTGGATATCTGACCGTCATATTCCATCTATCCACCCATTTTCCAACCTGCTTATCCGGGTCGCGGCGGGTCCAGAGCGTATCCCAGAAGCTACGGGCACGAGGCGGGGAACGACCCAGGACACAGATCGCTGGGCACACTCACACACCATTCACCCACACATGCACACCTATGGGTAATCTAGGAACCACAATTAGCCTCAGCATGTATTTGGACTGTGGGGGGAAACCGGAGCACCCGGAGGAAACCCCACAACGGCACGGGGAGAACATGCAAACTACCGTCATACTCTGGTGATGTAAAACAAGAGTTCAGCAGCAGCTCCCTGATCTCGGTCATCTTTCATCGTCGTTCCAGCCACAGAGCTTGTCATTGGGGTTACATCATTAGGGCCCCACATGCACTACCCAGAAACGGTCCGGTACGTTTCCTGACCTGCACACCAGGGAGTGAACCACTCACAGCCTGCAGGGATCACATGTCCCCGTTTACAGCCTGCCTGGACGCCCCAGAAATGATGTTAAATCATTAAAGAGGCAGGATGTGAGGGACTTAGCGAATGGGGCTCACCCAGGGCTTACACAGACAACAACAACCAGCCATGGGCTGCTAGCCCCTGTAAAGTTTGGTGGCTTCTGTTTTCCGGAGTCAGTGAGCTTATTTTCCAGGAGTCATACTGCTCTGCCATCCAGCAGGAACTATCCAGGCAGATTCCTCCTGCATGAGCCTTCTCTTCCCACGCTGGAAACTTCCTGTGATGCACTTTTTAACAACTTGCTAGACCAGACTGCTGCCACATCATTTATGGAGTGGATCTCATCACCCTTAAAACATGCATCTCGCTGGCATTATGGGAATTTTTTTAAAACAACATGAAAGCTGTACCTTCCTATATGAACACTACTCCTGAGGTTAAAACTAAGGCCATATGTGAACGATTGGTCGATTGGTAGGAGTTTGGAAATTATGTTAAAGAGGTCATAATGATCCTGTCATGTGATTGGTGAACCATTTGCCTCTGCCCCCTTCAAGCCCAGTTGCTTATTGGCTGACAGATAAAGGCTCTCTCTCTCCCATCAGGACTGTGGTGATGCCCATCGCCACTGAGTTCGCCCCGGACATGGTGCTGGTGTCATCGGGCTTTGATGCGGCAGAGGGACACCCACCGCCCCTGGGGGGGTACAGGCTGACGGCCAGATGTAAGGTCTCCCTCCATGCCAAAGGCAGCTATAGAGCGTATCCACTGTGTCTAGCAGGCAAGGTGCCTTGGTAAGGTGTCAGGAGCGGAGGCAGCCACCCCATACAGCCCGGGGGCCAGCTGAAGATGGGGGAGGAGTTCTTCGGGACGCTGTACTTCTGAAACTGAAAGCTGGCTCACATTATGCGTTCAGGCTACAGATTTTAAAGGGAGAATGATCTCATATTTTTCAACCCCCCCTCCAGCACCACCTTTGATCAGCATCTAGACGACACAGTCGGATCACAGAGCACTCACCCCCCCCACCCCACATACGCACACAGACACACACACACACACAAACTGTTCCACACACGCACACACTCACACACACTTCCTGTTTCCTGCGACAGGCTTTGGCTACTTGACCATGCAGCTGATGGCGCTGGCGGGGGGGCGGCTGGTGCTTGCCCTGGAGGGGGGCCATGACCTCACGGCCATCTGCGATGCCTCTGAGGCCTGCGTCTCTGCCCTGCTGGGGCTGACGGTGAGGGGGGGTGCACGGACGGGCCGGGAGGGAGGCAGGTGCTGGGAGGCTTCGGGAAGGCCATCCCCCAACCTGTGACAGAGCTGACAGCAGCATCAGCACACCTCATTAGCCATTAGCATTCACCAGGACTGTTGGCTTGTCAGAACCAAGTTTGGTTTTCAGTCAGCCCTCACTAGTCCACACAGGACCAGGAAAAGTGAAGGCCTACCCCCCCACTAAACCTTTACAGAGTTAAAAACTCCAGGGGGGGAAAAAACACAATAAAGTATGATAGTAAAATGTTGCCGTGACTACAGCGTTGGCCTTTGTCCCGGTCCTTTTGGACCACAGTGCAGAGAGCGCACTGGTACTGAGCACTGTGCTGGACCACAGTGCAGAGAGCGCACTGGTACTCCGACAGGCCCAGAGCAGGACTCACATCGCTTAAGATTTTCCTTTCATAAAACAATGGAAATGTTGTCCTTCGGGCAGATCTTTCTAAAGCAGCAGTGAAGAATGTGCTTTCCAAACTAGTGCTGGAACCTGTACTGCTATCAGTGGCTCAACCATTGCGCCGCCAGGTCCTTAACTGCTCCTTAGCGCCCCCTGCTGTGTTTTAATCTCTATACATCTGCTCCGCCTCTCAGCTGGAGCCTCTACCACAGGAAGTCCTGCAGCAGAGACCAAACCCAAATGCAGTGCACTCCATTGAGAAAGTTCTGGAAATCCAGAGTGAGTGTTTTTCCGAGCCACCAGACATGTCCAGGATATGTTGCTGTTCTGTGGGCTGTCCTTTGACCCTTGATCCACCCCCATCCCATAACTTAATCTCCTAGGTAAGTACTGGCGGTCAGCACGTCACCACGTAGCCACGGCGTGCTACTCCCTATTGGAGGTGCAAAGGTGTGAGAGAGACGAGGTGGACACGGTGATCGCCATGGCGTCATTGTCGGTGGCCCCCACGCAGGCCGACAGCAGGTAACCCCTGTTCTCCCCCGGTCCCCAGCAGAGGTGCCGGACTTGGCTCCTCCCTCTCAAACCCTGACTACCTACTGCCTTCTTTGACCTTTCATCTTCTGCTTTGCAGGCTGCAGGATGAGCCGATGGAGGAAGGCCCTCCCATGTAGGTCCTGCATGGGGCGCGCTTGAGACCTCCTGGATGCCAGGGCACGACTCCGCCCACCGAGTTTTGATTTAGCATACCCTGTACCCCATCCCGTCTGTGTCCTGTCAGCGGTGATTTAACAGGGGGAAAGAAGTGGGGTGCCATGCCCAAGAAGGCAGGGCTACAATGTGCCGGCGAATACAAACTGAGAGGCAACTCCAGTCAAGAATTTGTCGGATGTCCCAAATGGTCAGACGCACCGTAAGAAAGGGGAGGTCAACGGCTTCCTCTGAACCGCAAGGGGCCACGGGCCCGGGGCCAGACGCGGAAAGATGGGGGCCCATGTCACAGGGCGTGAGACAGGCCAGAGACAGGCCAGAGACAGGCGTGACTGCTGATCACGTGACACAATCTCTACTAGTCAGATTTTCTCTCCATAAAAAAAAAACTGATCAGACAAGAAATTTCATGTTGTTCTGAACAGCTGAAGGTCAGGTCCAGAAGATCCCACAGGCTGAACAGGCCTTTGGGGGCAACCTGAATGTGGCTTGAGTCTTGGGTTTCGAGCTGGTCGTGCATCTCCCTGGACGTGGCCAGAGAGGAGGGCGGGTTCCACCAGGAGCGAGATTCACAGACATACACAGACTGCAACCTTGCTGCGCCAATATGGTACATTCTACAAAAAATGTTGACGATGTTGAAAGCTAGCTGGGGGAAAAGTAACACACGCCCATCCTGGATGACAGATTGGCATCAGCTCTGATGTAGCTTCCTTGAATGCTTCTGACTCTGGGGAGTTCCTGAGCCTGCTGTGTGCTTGAGCCAGAGTTTAAGCCTGTAAAGAGTAGCAGCAGCACGCCTAAAGCATGAATTTGCCAGCAAGCCTGCCTAAGACAGTCTGCATGGGCCTGAAAATGGACATTTTACTGTATTTAACTACTGAACGTATGTACATACAGACACAAGCCACATCTCCACATGCACTGAATGCCGGGGTGCTGTATCGACATTGTCTGGTCCCCGTTCTGGTTCTCGTCAGTGTGGGAACCTCACTGTCTTGCTGTCTTTCCTGCCTCATGATCTGTTTATCTGCTGTTTGAATTCCTTCACCTGCTCAGATCTGTTTTTTTCTCCCCAGTTTGCTGAAATTTTGTGGAGATAACACTTCACTCTCTTCATGTCTTTGGTGTCTTTGGCTTTTATGTAGATTTTGGAGGGAGTGGGACTTTGGTGAATTTGTTTAATGACTCCAACCATTATATATTAACCACATGTTCTGTTCATAGTAGATTTAAATATGTATATGAAATGATATAAATATATTCTGAATACATAAATATAACAAAATCAGTCTTATTGACAGAATATAAATATATATTTGTAAGTTAATGGGGAGGGGGTAACATGCGGGTCAGGAATGTGCAAAATGTGCAGTATAGCGGCGTAACTGTGGAGCTTCAGCCCTAGCTCAGCCAGTCACCCCCCCACCCCCCTCCCCAGCAGATTCTGCCCCCACCCCCCTGCCAGGTGCAATGACATCTTCTGTGTTTAGGTTGAAAGAAGAGGCCAAGTGTGGCCTTCACTCACATTCACTTGCTCTGTGCGACCATGGGGGCTCTCGCGGAAATTCCAGATAACAGAGGTCCACCACAAAGTCACACACACAAACTGGCAGGGGACAGATAGACACCTCCACTGGACCTCATCCCAAAATCTTCTCAAACCTGAGCAGGTCCTTAACTTCTGTTCTTCCTGTTTTCCGGGGCATGAAATCCAGCTACTCCCTAATCTGCATGGTTGGTATTCCCTTTGCCTGTCTGCCTGTCTAACTGCGTGTCGAACACATTTGCACAAGAAAATCTGGAATGAACACTTTGGAAGGGTTGGAGGCCAGATTGGACTTTAGTTTTTTTGCCCTTTGTTTTTGTTTTTAAGAAAGTTTAAAGAAAGATTTTGGTTAAAAAAAAGACAAGGAATGAGCTGCATGCAGCTCTGGAAATTCTGTAACTGCTAACAGTTGCAGAGTTCAAACACTGCATGTAATTTTATGTGCATAGGTGAAGCACAGAAAGCTGGGGCAGGGTAGGGACGCAAGGTAACCACTGATAAGCTGAGAAGCGACTGCAGAACATCTGCATCTCAGAAAGTCAGAAAGAGCTCATTCCAGATGTTTGACAGGTGCGTCATCTTCCAAGAGTAGGCCAGACATCAGCCACTGATATCTTGGACCACTGTGGTTTTAGGACGATTCGCAGGATTACAAATAAGAGATACATGTTTAAATATATTTTGTTTTGTCTCCAATTGTTTAAAAGAGGATTTTTTTTACTAGGATGACTGGCTGGCATTTGTGTTTAGCATTCATTATAAACGATCATCTTTCTGAAACAATTTGTCCTGGTTTGATTCAAGCAGGACCTTCTCTGGCAAAACCAAGCAATGGTGTTTTTTGCATTAAAGCCTCACATTCTCGCTGCACAGGAACACGTGCATCTTTGTTTCAAATGTACAGACAAAAAACAAGTATGAATGATAACAAAACATGACTGACGTCAATTGGGTCGTTTCGCAATGAGAAGAAAATGATTCATCTCTTCCAGTTATATCTAATCATGTAATCGAATAGCTTTTTAAAAAATGTTTCCCAAAACATACCAAAAGGATTCCAAACAAATACATCTTCTAAAATGCCTTATTTACATTTATGTATTATCTAACGATGGAAATAAGCCACATTCTCAATGTGCAGGCTTACAAATCCTCTTCAGGATCAAGACGCTTACACATACACAGCAATCAACTGGCCATTAATAATAAGTAACACAATTAAACTAACACTGACAAACAGGCCCTCAGCCCGGCCTTGCATCCATAAGGAAACCCAGCAAAAATGGCCTGAATAAGTCTGAATATCCACAAACCACATGTGTCACAGCCAGAACAACAATGGAAAACCATCCACATGGTCTGAGGTCAGGAGCCCTGAAGGTTCCAAAGGCCCACCAGCACAGGCACAAAGGTGACATTAAGCACAGGAGCATAATACTTCTAGGGGGTAACATGACCTCTGCTGGCAGAGTGTGAGGTAAAGTAAATGCTTACATGGGGGGGAATCCAGCTCAGCAAAGACGGTGGTCATCACCCCCCCCCCCATGCTCCATACCACCCCCTCTATGTAATCCGGAAAGAGGAAAAACACTCTGTGTCCACCTGAAAATGACATTCCCATCTGAGCCCCCCGCCTGCCTGCCGTAACCATGGTGATTGTCCTGCACATTACATAACTAACCTTTTGGCCAGGTGCCAGCTGCTGGACCACAGCTTGTGCAGAAACACAGACAGCGTCATAGCAGGACTTCCCAGACACCGACAGCCGGGGGGTGCTCTCTCCCTGTTGGCAGCTCTCTTCCTCAGCTTTAATCCACAGCACCTGAGCACTGTGTCAGCACACTCAACAACACACTGATAGTCACTTTGAGGTTACAGGTCCTTTGATGAAACTCATTTCATGGAAAATAAACTCTCTAAGACCAAACTCAGCAATTTGGGCATACAAGGGTTTAAATTCAAACCCCGAAAAGGACAGCATGCACCAGACCCTAAAATGACCCAAAAAGCCCACCGCAATCATAACCATGGTACTGACCATGGTGTGCGGCTGTTAGAGGTCAGCTTCACACAGGGTAGTGCAGGTAATGTCGACTTAGTAGCCCAGGGGGCGCTGTCCTGTTGAACGATTAAAGGCTGCATTCATGTGTTCTACCTACAGATGGTGGTAGTGCACCTGAGCAGAGGTGCGTTTCCCGTACAACGACTGAAGATGATGCATCGTACTGTTAGTTCAAACTAACATCTGAAGTACGACTATATTAGTAGCATAATAGTTTGAACCACGTTAGCTTGAACCACCGTAGATCTAACTACAATGGTTCCAGAGGCATTTTTTCACACTTTCACAGAGAGTCGCGTACAGAAACTCACAAACTTTGCAATATTATATCTAAATAGGACAGCTGTGCCGTTAATTGACTGTTCTTGTAGATGAAAAATAGAATTATTAGGCTACAATGCATTTACTGATTCATATCTGCAATTACAGTTATTTTAGCACACTATAAACACTTAAGAATTCCGGATCCGCCACTGTTCGTACAGCGTATTTGGGGCTGACGGGTCCGCATGACGCCCACAGACAAGGGTTTGTATCCAAGCACAGGCATCCTTTAAAAAAATCATATTGCAACGAAACCGCTCAGTTATTAAGAAGTAATTCGTTATTTTTGTCATTAATTTGCCCGTATTTTATTCGTTTTCCGGATGATTTTTCCCATTTAATACAATGCGCTGAATGATAAATTCGTCATTGTTGATAAGTTCTGCTTGGCACCAGTTTATATCGGGTAATTTCATCTTTTTGGTTTTATAAATAGGCGATTGCAATATTACTCCATGAGCTATTGTGATGTTATATTCGTGCAGCCCTAAATAGGCCTATATACAGTATGTAATTAATTTTACCATATAGCACAAAGTCAGGTGAACAACGCCCTCTCCAATCACACCGTTCTCATGAACAGAGAGGTACATTCAAATTACTCCTACAACTACAGCTTCAAAGGAATTGACATGTTTGCACAGCAAGATTATTTAATATTTTCACCCTGCTTACATCGTTACCATCGATGACGCAGTCACCCGTAACTAAGACCTGTAGTTCGAGATGCACAACTTTACTTACTTCAGTGCTTGCGAACGTTTGTTCGAACTATGGTTTTGGGAAACACCTGCATTGTATTTGCATAGTTCGAACCATGCAAGCTACTAGTTAGCAACTATGCTTTTGGGAAACGCACCCCAGGTCTATTCCTTCTCATCATGACGGGGAGACGCCATGCCGTGTCTGGGGAATAGAGAGCCGCAGACGCTGACATGCTGCTCTGTGTCTGTGGCCTTGTCCTCAGGTACACGGATATTTTTAAAAATGGTCTTTTTCCTCTTCCATTATTAAAAAAAAACTCTCTGTCCATGTGAAAACGCTAAAAGTGCACTCCGAAGAGCATGCCAAATCAACAGGCAGTGATATAACTCTAACTAAAAATCCATGTTGGCTAATCAGAAGCCATGCTCTGATATTACAAGCCAAAAACTCTGTGTCTACACGTTGATGCTGAAAACGGAGTTTCTGAAAATCTGGACAGAGTTTTACAAGAACTCAGTTTTCGGTGACCTAAAACAATGTTTGCATGTGGATGAAAGGAGAAATGCATAGAAAAACAATGTTTTTAAAATACCTGTGTGCATGTGGACTGTGTCTTTGACCTTCTGCCTGGATGACGTTCTGACACTGGGTTTTACAGCCTTCTTTACACTAATTTTAATGTTCCTAACTCATTTTCTTGTCCAGTTTAATTCATCCTTTAAGGGCTACGGAAATTTCCCTGTGGTCAGAGACGAGGTGGGAGGGGGAGGGGGTTGAATTTAGCAGAATTTTTTCCTCGGACAACCCTCATGCATTTCTTTTACATGACAGCTAAAAGCAGTGCCCCACTTTCCAAGACACTGTTTTATGCAGCAATTAAAAGCCATAAGGGCCCATCAATGTGATCCTGACTGAAACTAAACAGCCCCAGAAGATTGATGTTCTTGGACAGCTCCTGCAGAATTGAGTGTGTGTGTGTGGTTATATATATATATATTACATTTTGGGGACATTTGGTTCACACAATATGATAAAAACCAGTTATTTTGATGTTGTGGGGACACATGGGCAAACTCAATTTTATAAAAAGGTGTGACTGCAATCAAAAAACTAAAAATGCCAGAAGTCAAGTATTTAGTTTGGTCACTTATGGTTAAGGGTAGGGGTTAGGGGTGTCATTGTTGGGATTAGGGATTTACCTATGGAAATGAATAGATAGCCCCCACAATGATAGGACTATATGAACTGTTTGTGTGTGTGTATACAGGTTTTGCTATGCATGTGAGGACCAAAGGACCTCACAAGTACAGCAAATGCTCAAAAACATGGCTAGTGAGGTCATTTTTCAGTTCTCACTACTTCAGACTTCATTTTATAAAAGTCTGTGAATGCAATGAAAAAAGTAAAAAATGCCTGAAGTCTTAAGGGTGTCCAGATTGGGGTTAGGTTTTTCCCCATATAAATGAATGAGGAGATAGGAATACAAACCTGTGTGTGTGGCTTATGTTTATATTACTTTGTGGGTACTTTTTCAGGTCCTCACAAAGATCTGTGACTGCAATCGAAAAACTAAAAATGCCAAAAGTCTCATATTTCGTTTGGTTACTCATGGTTAAGGTTAGGGCTAGGTAGGGGTTAAGGTTGTCATGTTGGAATCAGAGTTTTCCCCATAGAAATGAATGGTCAATCCCCACAAAGATAGAATTACAAACCTGTGTGTGTGTGTGTGTGCGTGTGTGCGTGTGTGCGTGTGTGTGCTGGAGCTCCCCACCGGAGTGCGCGTGTGTCTGTGTGTGAGTTGACAGTGAGCACTGGCTCCGGCATTAACAGGACAGAAGCGACTCGCAGCGACTCGCTCCAGCGCTGGAGCACATGCGCCCGCCGGCCCTGCCCTGCTCTCCGAGAGACGAAGCTGGCTTCCTGACACGCCACTATCAGCTGTTCTTGCAAAGAGACTTTGGCTAAAACCAACTAAATTCATGTTCAAATGACCTCGAGCCCAAAGTACTGGTTTTCTCCCCGTTTTCAATAGAATTCTTGTGGTCCCTTTTAATGCTTCTTTTAGGGCTTTTCCACGATTTCTGGAGGGACGTTTGACGTCTTGACTGAACAAGCATCTAGCACCTGTTCAGTGGTAAGGGGTTGTGTGTTGGATGTAGTCACTGTATTAGTTACTACTGTATGTTATTTCCAATCCTAAAGTAAACCTGCTTATGCACGTCACACTTTATTTGATATGTTGCACATTGCTGGTCTTTTATTTTTCTACATAATGCATTTCAGTGACATGGTGCATTACTATAGTCTGACTATATCTTGCGTGTGACAAAACCCTTGAATCCTTGAATCATCCTCGTCAGGCAGAATTAGTAAAGTTATTTGGGTACCGTTTGAACACAACTATTATAATTACTTTTGAAAATCAGGCGTTAATGTTAACATAACGGTGAGAGTATTTTATGGAATCATTATACGATATTACGGCCACACAACTTTGAAGGGGCTTTTTAATAAATTAAGAACATTATAAAGAAATCACAATTTATCTCCATATATAAGGTATACCTTTTCGCAAAATAAATACGTTTTGAGGTTACACCAGTATTGCTGGCTTTGCGTTCAATTATCCGGATTGACGCCTTTCCTATAATGACCCCCTACTCGGAGCCATAAACATGGGGCTCGGTTCGGTTCGGTCACCCCAACAGACCCAGGTGAGGTTTAGTTAAGACTTAACAAGGAAAACATTGGTGATTAAAGCAAACGGACCAAACGCACAGTTATATTTAAGGCGCACACGGCGCAAACTGTTACTTTATCCATTTTATTGCGAATTAAAATTTTGTAGTTTTTTCCGTCTTTTTACGGGAAACATCTGTGAGTTATACAGCACTTTTACTGCAGCCTGAAGCCGTTTTAAGTGCCGTTTGGCTCACGGGCAGCCTACAGCTAATGACTCATTATCAAAGCCGCTGCTCGCCTTTATTTCAACGCATAGTTACCCCACAGTATTTACCCGCGATCTAGCTCAGTAAGTCATCAGTTGTTATGTAGATTCTGCATAATTAAATATTTAAATTTTTGCTCGTTTCGGGACGGCAAAATTGCGATATTCAGCAATTTTTTTAACAGAAACGGGGTTAAAGTTTTTATTAATGAAAATGACGACTATATTTTATGTTCTACACAGGATTACAGATGAATTTACATTTACAATTACAAGGCTGCATATTTAAACGTTAACAGGAGTTTTTGCCTAAATAAATAATGTTGGCATCAGTAAGCTTCTTTAACCAGCGTGCATATGCTGGAGGCCCTGGACGATCCGCGTCCCTTCATGTCTGTTCCCTGACACCACTGCC
>JAODKN010000001.1:50403585-50416955 GCA_026774425.1 Petrocephalus zakoni | reverse complement strand
TGATCAGGCAGCTACATATGCTGCGTGTCGATCTGTCCTTCTCAGGGCCCGATGTTACCACCTGACAGTCATTCTGTGCATAACAGCTTTAACAGACACTGCATCCTGTGGATTCCTTCGCTCATGCAAAACAGTCATGGGGGGAAGAGGGGGTGCCTTCGGCTGGAGCTGTGCAGCAGTACTGACGTGTTTAATGCTTCTTTGCATTTGTAATTTAAGACGGTGGCATTGACCTAAACACAGGGCTATATTCCTCACTCTCTTTTTATATGTGATCATGTGCCTCACACCCAGGGGTGTCAGAGGTGCATGGACATATGACAAATTCATAGGGGCGCCAAAATTGCCCCTGCTCAGCAAAATCAACTGAGCGATGGAAAGTATAGACCTTAGCAGGGGGCCCAAGGTGATGCTTATTCAGGAGCCCCAGAAGTCTAGTGACTACCCTGTTCACACCATAGTCTGTTCCCCATTCTGAACATTCTGACACACACCCACATACAGGATCTCTGCTTCAGAATGAAGTCAATGCCAGGTCCTGAGAGGAGATGCGGGATCCAAGTGGTGTTACAGTATGCTGAAGCTCAGCCAGTGGTGTTACAGTATGCTGAAGCTCAGCCAGTGGTGTTACAGTATGCTGAAGCTCAGCCAGTGGTGTTACAGTATGCTGAAGCTCAGCCAGTGGTGTCACAGTATGCTGAAGCTCAGCCAGTGGTGTCACAGTATGCTGAAGCTCAGCCAGTGGTGTTACAGTATGCTGAAGCTCAGCCAGTGGTGTTACAGTATGCTGAAGATGATCTCCTGTTGCCCCTCAGGCTCCACTTCTACCTCTAGGGGGCAGGATTTAGCTCCAGGATACATTTGAACATGCTGCTGGGAATGAGAGGGTGGCATTTTTGGGGATTCAAACGCACAGCCATCCACAGAGGGACACACACTGCCAGATGAGTGAGGGGGCCATCCTTAGGACGAGGATCGAGAAGGACGGACCCTAACCCCCCAAGACTTGTTCTCATGGACCAAAGAACCTGAGTCCCAGAGGTCTGATTAGTAGGTTATAAGAAGCAGATCATCGGGGATCACCGAGACTGAATCGCCACCCTACCCTTGAGAAACCTGAAGGCCATGTTTGTAGACATCCATCTCTGGCGTTTAGGTCAACACTCACTTATTTCTGTCAGGATGGCAAAAATCTAGTGGCCAAGGGTTGCTATTTTGACCTGTGAGATACAGCAGGCAAATCAGCAGAATTGTGGGCATAAATCAATATGAGAGTAATGGGGGGGGGGGGCACAGTGCTTACACCCCACCATAATCATCAGCTAATCATTAGTAGTCAGTTTAAAAATACCCCACAATCCAGGCAGTCTCGCTAGTCCAGGGCCTGAACCTGCCACCTTCTGGGTCACAAGTCCAGAACCCAATACGTGTTTTTTTGCTTCCTATGTCTGGGTAGGCCCACAATTCCCCTGTCTCAGGGCCTGAACCTGCCACCTTCTGGGTCACAAGTCCAGAGCCCAATACATGTGTTTTTGCTTCCTATGTCTGGGTAGGCCCACAATTCCCCTGTCTCAGGGCCTGAACCTGCCACCTTCTGGGTCACAAGTCCAGAGCCCAATACATGTGTTTTTGCTTCCTATGTCTGGGTAGGCCCACAATTCCCCTGTCTCACTGCATATTCGGTCATGAAAGAATGTTAACTAGTTCCTCGGATTAGTTTCAAACAGCAACATTAATGACTGCTAATTCAAGCTGTGAGTAACCCATAATGAGAAAGAAATACCCCCCCCCCCCCAACAGCCAGGCAGTGTGTCACTGAACAGATGGGTGGGGTTATCCGTAACCTACAGAGGTTTAATTAGCCTCCTATTCATACATAAATGACATGCATTTATTTAGCAGATGTTTTATCCAATATGATGTACAACTGAGAAAGATGGGACAGACTGCTATATTACTAGAGGTACTATAGCTAAGAAAACTCCCTCCCCCCAGAATAATGCGGGTGGGGCTCTGTTCTACACTGTGAGGAGGTTCCTGCTGCATGACCTCACCTGATCACTCCTGGTAAAACACAGTGCCCCCTGTAGGTGAAGAGGGGTTTGCATCCACCCAGCTCTGCTTAGCTTAGCCCCTGACTCAGGGGAGCCCTCCATGGCTCTCTGGGAAGCAGACCAGTGTCACAAACAGATACAGATGACTTTAAAATTGAAATCCCATGGGATGGCTGGACTCAAGCATGGCTTAGAACTCTAGGTACAATAGCAGCTACAATCCCAGGACCCAATCTACAAACCCTGCAAGCCCAGGCTTATGTCCCTGAGTGAAACAACCTACTGGAAGAGCATAGTGGCCATTCCTGAAACACAACACCACATAGCACAGACACTTCCAGTGCTAACGTAACACTTTTGGTAACACGACTTAAGGCTGCTCTTCATAAGACTACATGACACCAACATAAGCCCTTCATGATAGTTAAAATAACTTGTCAAAAGCTTTTATAAAAGTTCATTCCAATTTTTGTAGCTGTCATAAATTCCACATGGGCCACTGCTTTCTGGAACTCTGCTTTGTGTTTCCAGGGCACAGGCAAAGGAACCGGCAGAGTGTGAATAAAGGCGTATCTGTGAGACGCATCAGATCCAGGGGTGACATGGGGGGTCGCTGACTTAGCAGAAAGCTCCCGGACATGAGTCATGGTTTCCACACCTTCATGGTGCTGGGGTGTCCTCTGGGGGGCACGTAGGGGTGCTCTTCTGTTCCCTGCATTCCCTGTGTTCCATGATCCATCTGACTGAAAATGGCTTTTGTTTGGGGGGCAATTTCAGTTGCTGTGGTTCAAGAGGGAATGGGAATTCTGGAACGGGTGGTTCTGGAATGGAAGACTCTGGAGTGGGAGGGTCTGCAGCATCCTCTCAGAAACTGGATATCTTGAGTGGTGTCTGGTGCATGTTTCTTGTGTTTCTGCCTTGACAGAAACTCTGAAATACAGATGCTGCAGACTTGGGGCCTGGCTGTTTCACCTTAGCAGGAGGGGCCTGTAAGCGCAGTTAGATGCACCACAGCGCGGTTCATCCACATGTAGCAGAGCAAGCTGTGTGAGGCGTTCTTCTGGATGCTGTGGTTCACGGTCCTGACAGGAAGGTCTCTCATTTGCCGGGGCCTTAAAATAAACAAGTATAATTTAATGGAGTTTCAGCACAGCCCACCCCCCCGAGGGACACGGTGGCTCCCAGCGGGCTGCAGCCATGTGTTTTGCCGAAAGCTCCACCCTCGGCCTTCACCAATCAGTTGCACAGTCAATGCCCCGTGCACCCGATGAGTGTGCCTGCTCTCCAGAATCTGGGGCCGTGGGGGCCACGCCAGGGGGTGCTGGGCTCAGCAATGGGCCTCGTCGGCCGTGGATGAAGCAGGCGTGGCAGAACCGGGTCCAGTCAGCTCCTTGGCATGTCTCCTGTCTGCCAAACAACTGTGGCCAGTTATGTTGCATACAAAGCCACCCCACCTCTCCAGCCCTCCCTCCATCTTCCCTTGCCTAACTTCTCCTCCTCTGACCTCCCATGGCCACCCCGTGTCCCATAGCGTCCGCCACACCTCCCCATGCCTCCTCCGTATTAGAGAGGCATAGCAGCCACAGCCTGCGGATGTGAAAAGTACCAAGTGCTGAAATGTTTCCTGCCAGGGAGTGACCCCCCCCACCTCAGCCTCCAGCTGGGTTTAAACAGATCAAAATACACAAAGGCAGGGACCAGGACATCCATGTATTGGGCTTGCTTGGACCTGCTGTTTGCTGGAGCTGCTCAGAACCTAAACAGAACCTCCTGTTTATGACAGTGGTGGTGACTGACAGGGAGGAGGGGGGCAGATCTGCCCTCCTTCCCGGACTGAGGGTCTGGGGTCCCCATGCCGCCCAGAAGTGGGGCAGCACGTCAGCAGGAACAGAGCCTCTTTGTCTGGCTCTCCCCAGGGGAGTTTTCTGGAGTTTTGCATAACTTTCCACTAAATATTTATCCTTTTGTCTTTCCCCTCACTTTAATAACACCAAGCAGCTTTTTATAAAACAGATTCATGTCAGACGCCCAGCTCATCAGAAGGAAGCTGCGGGATCTCTGTCCGGCACCCAGGGGGGGCTGTCCAAGGGCTGCTTGTCCCTCCAGTATCTGGCACTCATTTCTGGTTGTAAGGACATGACTTTGTGCCCCCTGTTGTGACTGGAGTTCCACTAAACCTGATGACTAAAGCATGAATTGCAGCACAGATGCAACTAATGAAGGGCCTCTCTTCACCAACAACAACTTTACAGAGCGTGTCAGCCTTGATGCTGAGGTGTCTCCAGGAGGGCAGAGCATGGATGATGAGCCGGACATTGGGGCTGGCTGGAATCCCAAAGCCACACTTCTGATTCCTGAACTGATATTTATCAGGTCTGGTCGGGCCTGATGAGTCAAACCCGTGTCCCCCGAACACTGAGCTACCTCTGGGGCTTTTCTGGTGAAAGCCGAGGCAGAGAGGCAGCTCCAGCCTCACACTGTGTGGACTGCCAGTGCAGCACCACTTAACTAAATCACCACTAGTCGCCCAGAACCTCTCCCTTAGCTACACCACCCCCTGCTAGGGACTGTACTTGTAGAAGCACACTGGCTGTGTGAACCTGTGAGTAATTTTCACTTTCACTTACACAGATGATAAAATACTAAAGATCGGACCTTAACAGAAATGCTCATTTGCACACCTTTATTGCACATTAGTACATTTGCATAAACATATCTACCTCATGCCAGTTTGCACTCATTGACACTTCACATTACTAAATTGCACACTCGGACTTTGTATTGTATTGTCTGTCCTGTTTTTACCTACTTAGAATAAAGTACTTTTTTTATTTACTAAAATTTAGTTCGATTTATATTGGCTACATTTCCTGTCCAATATGTTTGTATTGTTTACATTCTTTATAAATGCACCATGTAGAGCCTGCGAGAAATGACATTTCCATACGACCTATACTGTGTACATTGTTGTCTTGACAATAAAGAAATCTTGAATATCTTGAATGTCTTCCTCTCACATGCAGTAATGAACACCTTGTGACTTATCACCAGTCACGGCGGCTGTAAGATGGGGACCCCACCCAAGGCGGTGAACTTCTGCTGTGTAGGTTGACATATTCAGCTGTGTAAACAGGGCAAATGTAAACCTGTCGGCTGGTTCAGTTAGTTTTGATAGCAAGGCCCGACTAAACGGTGTGCTGCACTTGAGGTTGGGGGGGTGGTCTTGCCATGGAGATGCTTAATGATGCGCACTGGCGAGGTCCCCTTGGTGGAGCACATACAGTGCAGATTTACAGCACTGAGGGGGGTGTGGGCAGCCCCCTCTTCCCCTACTTTCTGAGTCCACAGGTTAAAGCGTGGGATTCCGAACTTTAGGAAAAACCCATTTTCCCACATTCCCACAGTGGGAACCGGCATTTCTTCCAAATCTTTGTGTTGAGGTTTAGTCAGGGGGCCAGTTCCTGCTTAATTTCACAGGGAAGTCCCCCCCCCCCAACTTAGATAAGGGCCCCCAGGGGTCTCTATGGGCAGTTTTAAGACCATCCATTACATTTCCTCACCTCCTATAGATGATGCACTGAATCTAATTCACAATGTAAATGATTATCCCATGATGAACAGGGACAGATATGTCTATTCTCAGCACCATATGGGGAGAATTAGCCCTCGGCATGACATGATTTACAACAACAACAGCAGTAAAATCATCTTTGTTTCAACAGAGAATTTTACTTTGAGCCTGAAGTCACATTTTTTCAAAGATTTCTAAGAATTTCTCATAATGCAAGCGATAAGCAGACATTGATGTGTAGATATTAACTATACATCTGACATTTTATCCAGCATTTAAAACCTCATGATCTCATATGTGTTTTTCCTCATCATAAACATTGACGTCATGCCAAGTCTGACTTAATTCACATGTCCATGTTAATGTTGTGTCACTGAGTGTTCAGGCCACTATTTTCCCGTCCAGCTGTAAAAATCCACATAGATATGACACCCTTTCTGCACAAAGTTTCAGAAATTCCTGTCGACAGTCAGAGCAACTGAAAATTCACTATGAAACTAGAGGCATAAATCTGTCATGCGGAAGACGCTACGGACACTCCTGGGGACGCTCGCAGGCTCTATACGACGCGCTTCTCAGGCTTGTACGATTTACTGGAATAACGCAAAATAAGCTTCCTTTGAAAAATACATATTTGATGTGTTTCCATGGCCATTGTGTGCAATCAGAGGCAGTGTTTCTGCGCTATTTAAATTGATAAGAAATGTTTTTAAGTAAACATTCTGGAAATTCCTGCTGGTCTATGTGCATGTCGAGGATGGAAATTAAACAGAAGAGAAAGCACAAAGCCGCCAGCGATTGGGCGCTACCCCAAAATGTGACTTGAAGGCTGAACCAGCAGCATATCAGAGGCCAAACGAACTGAACAACAAACAGGAGGAAACTGCAGAAAAGCCCGTCCTGCTGCTTGTACAGCATGACTGCGTGACACCTGCTCATCAGCACGCGGGACAGAGAACTCCCCCTGGCCTCGAGAAAGCAGAAACCGTGAGGAGGAGCTCAGTGTTGGGGCCCGGGATCAGCCCCCCCCCCATTGGCAATCTGTGGAGATTCCCACACTGCCAGCTCCCTCTGCTCTTTGTGGTTTCTGTCTCACAGCAAGCAGGCAAACGCGTTTTTAATGCTGACAGATAGAGCCTTATCCAGGGACAGATGCCGGCTATGGGTTATGTGGGAATCTGGACCTCTCTGATATTTATGGCTACCCACTTCCCCAGGATGCTGGGCTGCGCAGAAACAGCAACAGGCTTCTTAGACTTCTGCTGTACTCTACACACACTCGTAACGCATTTGAAAGTCATCGTAATGACATCTTGTTCCGTATAGATGAACCGATGGTTTGACACCTCGGCGAGGTACAGCAGTCGGCTGACCAAGGCCTCACCCACCGGCTGACATGTTTTCTGACGCGTGGTGGAGGTACCACAGCCTGACCAGGAAGGGGAACGTTTATTACCTTCACACAGATGCAGGCAGCAACATTGTCAACGCTCAGACTGATGCCAATAAGCCACATCCACAGAGTAAGAAGGCACACCGAACGGACCATACATCAACACTGAATACTGACTGATATCAAAGGGGCGGGGCTTAGAGAGCACGAGAAACCCGACAGACGCACAAGCACACCAGTCCAGTGACGGCTAGGGGGCCCGATGTGATGCCAACACATTACTGGATGGTATGTCTGACAGTCTTTATGGGCACAGCAGCCTTGATGCCCCATAAACGACAGCAGCCCTACAATTGGCCAGTCGTGACAGGGCACGCCCCCAACGTGTTTGCTTTCAATCCAGTCCCCGGTACAGCAGCCCCCTTGCCATCCCTGGGGGGTGTGGAAGCGCATTTCCCAAGTCCCATCCATTCCTGTGCTTGAAGCCAAACCTCACAGCTGCCAGACTGGGGGGGTGAGCGGGTGGGGCGGGTCCCAGTAACAGCGATGCCAGCACCCCCCCCCCCCACCCCCCACAATCAGTGGTCAGCGATCCTCGTGCAGCAGGAACATTTTGATGGCATCGGGCAGGGGGAGGGACGGGATGGCCCCCAGGTGACGTTTTCCGAGAGCCCGACGGACACAGATGCGGCAGAGATGGGTTAGCCTCCGAGGGGTCCCTGGCGGGAGGGGGGGCAGAAACACCACGCTATTTATAATCAGGGAAGTTAATAACTGATCATGTGTTAGACTGCAGAGTTAGCAATGTCTGTAAAGTCAAAGGGGCGGAGCCCTGGGAAAGGGGAGGGGTCTCAAAGGGGGCGTGTCTTCACAGTGTCACATCTGAATGGGCATGTGTCTTTTGAATAGTGCTGAAAGGCCACTCACTGCGAGCCTCCTGGAAAAGTTGCAGCGCCTCCGGCTCCACCCTGAGCCTGACGCGCCCCACAGGCTCCAGTTCAGGGTGCTCCTCCCAGGGCACCAGGCTGGGGTTGGCGCCGTGCTCCAGCAGGAGCTGGACGAAGGTGGGCTCGCAGCCATGCCGCAGCACAGCATCCAGCAGACAGGCGGCCAGGCCCCGCTGCAGCGATTCGCGACTCACCGGGCCCGTGTAGTTGTAGTTGGGGTCGGCGCCGGCCTGCAACAGCACACGGAAGCAGTCCAGGTGATGGTAGGCGGCGCTGATGTACAGCGGGCACACCACCAGCGAGGACAGCGTGCGCGCACTGAACAGCGGCCTTGGCCCCAGCTGATGGTCCACGTCCACATCTGCGTCAAACCTGGGGGGGGAAGCAGCAGGTCAAGCCCAAGTGCTGGCTCTGCGAGGCCCGTGGGGCCCAGTTAGGGGGCCGCCGGTCAGGGTGACCCACCTCAGTGACAGACGGTGGTGCTTACTTAATTAGCTCCTTCAGGATGTCCACCCTGCCCACCCGCGACGCGTGGTACACGGGCGTGCTGCGGTGGTGCCGGCTGCCATTGGGGTCGGCACCTGCCTCCAGCAGGATCCGCACACAGTCCAGGTGCCCATTGACCACGGCCACGTAGAGTGCAGTTTGGCCTTTGACATCAACCAGGTCCACCTCAGCGCCCCGGCTGATGAGGAAGGCCACGCAGTCGTTGTGACCTGCCGTGGCAGCAATGCGCAGTGGGGTGCATGGCAGCCAGCCGCAGCACCACACCGACTTCTCATTGATGCGCCTGTATGCGGATGTGTGACAGAGGGTGGCAGCACTACGGGTCAGGTTCCGGTCGAGATACCCTGTGGCCATGCAGATGCTGCTGCATGTGAGGCTGTGGTAAAAACGCAGGGCTGGGCTCGATAAGCCAGCAATCAGTGAGCGGTCGGGGTGATTTGTGGGTCTGCGGTTGGTACTGCACATCAGGGTATAGCTAAAACCCAGGTGGTGTATGAAAACCATGCAGTCAGCGTGCAATCAGGGTGCAGTCAGCGTGCAGTCAGGTTGCAGTCAGCATGCGGTCAGCGTGCAGTCAGCATGCAGTAAGGGTGCAGTCAGCGTGCAGTCAGGGTGCAGTCAGGGTGCAGTCAGCATGCAGTAAGGGTGCAGTCAGCATGCAGTAAGGGTGCAGTCAGCGTGCAGTCAGGGTGCGGTCAGCATGTGGTCAGAGAGCCTGCCTCACCGTTTAAAGCTGTCCTCTTGCAGCAGACTGTGCAGTGTATCCAGGTCACCCACGTAGGCAGCATTGTGCAGCCGCATGTCGTCACACTGCTCCAGCGGCTTGTCACAGTACTGTTCCTGCAGCCACTCCTTCAGATTACGGCCTTGGGGGATGGGGGCGGGTAGTCGAAAGATGGAAATCAATGTGGCTCACACTGTTGGACCGCTGGGAAACGTACTAGATTCACCGTTTATAAGGACTAGTTATAAAGCTGCAGGTTATGTGAATTACATGTGAAGAAAAAAAAATCTGCAAAATAATCGAACGCATTAAGACATAAAAAAATTACAAATAAGCCTTATGAGGAGTGGATGAACAGAGAGGGCGGGGTTCGACCCGTCAGTCAGTGCGCGGACCAATAAGACGCCGGTTTTTGACCCACCCCTTGATGACTGACAGGACCGCCCATGGCGGAGTCCAGCGGACACCATAACGTTTTAAAGGATATTTGTCTGCACTTCCCTATCATGCCGCAACGTTCCTAATAGAAAAAGCGTCTAGCGGATAATGTCGGATACCTGCGGGCGACGTGCCGGATAGATCCGATATCGTGACCACTGGATTGCCGATATTAGGCGGATCTTCGTCTCCGTCTAAATCCCCCCCGTCTGCCATGTTCTGCTGAGGAAAGCTTTAAAGCTTTAGCATTTATTCAGACGCCGCGTTTGTCCGCAGTGTGCATTCTGCTCTAGATTCACCGGCCATGTAGCTTTACTTCGCCGGTATATACGTCCGCAAAGCTGACATGGAAGCGGGGATCCTCCTTTTATCCGTCGGTTTCCTCTTCCTAGTTCGGGCTCGGTTAAGGTGGAACGGCTGCAAGGCATGGTCATCCGCCACCAGGGGGCGCACAGGAGGCCAGGCTGCAAGGCATGGTCACCCGCCACCAGGGGGCGCACAGGAGGCCGGGCTGCAAGGCATGGTCACCCGCCGCCAGGGGGCGCACAGGAGGCCGGGCTGCAAGCGCACTCCGGGGCTCTCTTTATAAATAACCATCAGGCGTTTTATGCCTCGGATATGGGCCATGACACTTTAAAAAGCATCCGCCTCGGTCCCCCTTTTCCCCAAAGTCACCCAAAACTACACGTATCTCTCGCAGACACCTGCACTCACAGCTGGCGCTTTTGCAGTAGTGCAAGCAGACGCGTCTGGCTGTGGCAGGTGAGACGGGCCGGTGTTCTGCCCAATAGTGCTGCCCGCTCGAATACTGCGGCAGAACACCGGCTGTCGCTGGGAGAGGTGTGCTTCAGGCAGGCTGGGGGGGGTCCGGGGACAGTTCAGCTCCTCTTCTTAAAATAACCATATGGGGACTGCAGCGCCTTGCGGAGCGAATCTGTGCGCCATTAAACGCCACTCCTCCTGGCGTCCCGTGCCCGGAAAATGCGCATCCTGCCCCGGTAAAGGTAACTTTGTAGCATGGCTACGAAGCCCACAAAAGTGCAAAGGGGACCGAGGTTCCCCCTCCCCGTCCGAACTGTTATAACGGCAGGTCTGGGATTAACTGAACAACGGGATGGGTTTTAGGGATTAATCTAGTGCAAACAAAGGCAGCGGTTCAGACTAATCCCGCGGGTCTCCTGGCTGTCACTTCAGTGCTCATATGGAGGGGCTGCGGGGTCAGTAATGAGGGGCACTGGGACAAAGGCGGCATGTGCCGAGTCCGCTCCCCGGTCAGATGTGCCCTAAACAGGTGGGCTCTTTGCCTGGCAAATCCGTCCTTAACCGCGCATAAGGATTCCCAGTTCTTCTGTGCTCCATATAAGTCTGGGGCAACTGTTTTAAGCCATCCTTATAAAGGTAATTCAATTTAAATCACTGTTTCTTTTCCTAAGGGCGCCCAGTCTACAGGGTATTAACCACACCGGGTTCCGCACGTACTGCTGACCAGCTAAACCCAGGCTCTTCTCTCGCAGACCCTGTATCTGCGGCTCCTTCATGCTGTCCATGAGGGCTACATTGCTGGTATTATTATTGCTGTTGTTCCTCTAAAGAGGAGCTTCAGAAAAAGGGACCTTCATATAGGCCCACCAATATGTTATAATATATAATTTTTTAATTTTATAGTCCACTACAAAAGTATCAATGAAAACACACACGTTTCCTTTGTTGTTTACGCGCTATATAACGCGAACATTTTTCATTAAGGAGTGCACGCCCCGGAGACACTTTTATTCTTAGGAGGTTGTTTAAGTTCTCAGTGCTTTCAGTGCAGTAATTATAATAATGTTGATGAAACAAAATAGATGTCAAACACGATCCATCACAAAATGCCGAATCCGCCAAAACATAAACACTCTCGTTGCTGTCAAATCCAGATGTTTGCCTTTCTGGATTAGTTTTAAATTTATGACGAAATTGGCACGATATTTACATTTCCTCCCGTAGACATCTGGTATTTTACAGTCCGTAACAGAGCTCTGCTGTTTATGATCACTTTCATTTCATAAAACAGACGAGTTTGGATTGGAATTTGCTTGTTGCTTTCTGATTAGTACAAAATGACCACTTCAGCTGTACATCCACTAGAGGGCGACGAGACACCCATGAATTAATATCCAAATATTCGTGGTTTATGATTAAGTTCAATAGATAAGATGAATCTCTGCGATTTTAAAATTTGCGATACCACTTTGGAGCACAGTGCAAATCAGAATCAATTTTGTTTTCAAAAATTCCATTATAAAAACCTAAAAATGTGCACTCACCCATGAAAGACATATAGAATTAACAAGCCTTTACTTCAATTTTAAAGAGGCTGGGTTGTGTTTCAGGAATTCTGCTGTGTGACTCACAGTTTTAGAGGCTCCGGGTGCTGACCAGTTTCTGATTGCTCAGCTATGGTTGGCATGGAGACATCACATGTCTTATTTTCAAAGTGCAGCATTTTTGTGCCATATGGGTCTTGTGTTTTTTAACAATTTTATGCCATGTGTGTCTTGTTTTTTGCATTTTTTCTCTTACTTCTGACTGTGGATGAGTGTTTTGCAGACTGGCTGGAAAGAGCCAGTGTCTTTTGAGACAGTGGTATTACACCATCCCTCAACTCTGAGTGTGCTGAGTTGGTGCGTGGGGCACAGCACTGAAACTGCCAGTTACCTCTGTGTGCATCCTCCAGGAACACAAACCCAAAACCTTCTGCTCCTAAAAAGAAACCAACTAACTGTTTGTTAGCATTTCCAGGTGGTCGGGTTCAGATCTGTAATCCTGCAATAATTATAAACAAGTGAGTCACAGTAACAGAGAAAGCTGTCCAGAGTACAAGGAGCCAGAAACAAGCCTTTGGGTCCCTACAGAACCAAAAAACACCCCTTCAGTTCTCTAAGGAGATCCCAGGGTAGTTGCTTTCAGTCCAAACGTGAATGATATGTGGGAGGGAGCATTATGTTCTGCCTAGAGAGCCTGTTCGGAGGTACTGTCTTCTTTCGGCCCAGGGGAGTTAAATAAAGCCCAAGACTGTGCACCTTTGGTCTGGTTTGTCATGGGGAAGGGACACATTCTGGGCCTCCATCCCAAGTGACTGTGTCCCTGTTTGCTGGTCCAGTGCAGAGAGGGGGTACAGTTGCTGTGGCAACCCCAGCTTCCTGCCTGAATGGCACTGGGGCAGCAGGCACCTGTGGAAACTGCTCTAAGCAAGTCCCATGGGCCACACTGACTCACCATCCAAGTACGGACCTTTTCCTGGCAAACAGGTGCCTCTGAACAGCAGGAGCTGCAGCTCTACAGAGCTTAAAGGGGGCTGCAGCATTTATATCATAAGGGAGTCTAACAATAAGTAGTGGAATCAGAAAAGACATCATCATTGGAAGGGGGGTGCGCAGAAGAACACCTGTCTGGACTCTTCCATCCTGGGGAGCACCATTTAAGTGTCCTGCATTGGGGAACCTCAGATGGTGTCAGCTTAGTCTCCAGTAGGGTAGAGCGGGGACGGTTGCAACACTTTTTACATTTCCTTCAGTTTCTCTGAGACTGTTTATATTGGAAAGACAAAATTTTAACAGATTAAACCCACATCTGTCAGCTACCCACCCCCACTGCTGTAATGTGTATACATATTATAATACACATAGTGTAACAACAGCCGACAGGGGCAGTTGTAACATCAGCTAAAATCTAATAAAATTATTCTTTAATGCTA
>JAODKN010000001.1:50370643-50380952 GCA_026774425.1 Petrocephalus zakoni | reverse complement strand
AGAGACAGACAGAGAGTGACAGAGTGACGGTGTGACAGGGACAATGAGAGAGAGAGACAAAGAGAGACCGAAAGAGAGACAAACAGAGACAGACAGAGTGACAGAGAGTGACAGAGAAAATGAGAGAGACAGAGTGATGGTGTGACAGAGGGGAAATGACAGAGAGTGAGAGAGAGACTGACAGAGAGAGAAAGTGACAGAAAGAGAGACAGACTGACAGACAGAGAAAGAGTGACTGACAGAAAGACAGAGTGGGACAATGACAGAGTGACAAAGAGAGACAGACAGAGAGACAGAGTGACAGACTGGGACAATGACAGAAAGAGACAAAGAGAGACATGGGGACAGAGTGACAGGTAGAGTACCTTCACGTTCAGAGCGTCTCCTGCGCCTCCTCCTGGCCCTCCCACGTATAAGGCAGAAATAGGCTCCCATGTTGTGCGACCCGCTCAGGAACAGGGCCATGCTCTACAGTGGATGTTCACAGGAATCACAGGGAACCCCCCCAAGCCCCTCTGTGCTAAAGCAGCGTCAGGAGCAGCTATGAGGAGCTGAGAGGAGATGAGAGCTCTCTCACTTCGATCTCTCGCATCAGCCCCTTTCTCCTGCCCTCTCTCTCGTTCCCCTCTCCTCCCCTCGCTCTCGCTCCCCTCTCCTCTCCTCTACTCTCTCCTTCCCACTCTTACTCACAGACAGAGTCTCTGGCTGTGGTTGGGGGGTTTTTGAATCAGCGGGGGCAAGTTAACCTCATGGGGGGGGGGGTTCAGGGGGCCACACCTGGCTTTGGAGGACTGTGGGCGGAGTCACCTTGGGCCAATCCCAAGGCTGCATCAGGACATTGTTGCTTGTTCTCCAATATCTCAGCGTCTAGGTCTTTGCTGGATCATAAATGTATGCCATTGTTTGGTTCCACTCAAACAGACTCCCTGGCTCCACCTCCTGATAATCATCTACCTCCCCCAGGAAAACAGCATTGAAGCCTGAATGACACCAGCACCACCTAAGTTCTATTCAGTCACAACGAATTTTAAAGCAACACTTTCTCCCTCTAGTGGGCAAACAGCGTTACTACATGAATGTCTAACAACATTTTACAAACACAGCTTAATGTTTCTAGGAAGTAGCGTTGGGGATCGTTTAAAAATTTTCGATACCAGTACCAGAACAATACCTTGCAAGACAATACTTTTTTCGATACCAATATATATTTTTAATCAATTTCAAGAGCAACAAAAGTGCATTAAACATCACAGCACAGCTCTTTTGTTTTTCTGCTCAATGGGGGCATTCAAAGCAATTTAATAACAAAAATATTAAACTACTTACCACATTGTGGTTAAACATAAATTGTTTCAACCCTATCTCCTTTCCACTCAACATAAATACATAACATTAAAAAACAGTTCTTACATGACCCATTACTGTGTTGCGTTAGACAGCCAATCACTAGCGATTTAAAATCTTTACACAAGTACAGGTCGTTGTTGACAATATACATATTGTTGTTGTTTTTAATTGTTCAATTCATAATTGTTATAACCCGTTCATTATAATTGTGAGCTGCTAAGACACAAACTGTTACTAGTAATGTACTGCCTGACAGCGCGGTCGCGGTCTCGGCCCCGTGTTTGCGGTCTCGGAACGGCACTAAAGTCGGTCGGTCGCTTATTAGCTCACAGACTTGGTGCTATTACTATTTGGCACCAAATGGTAATTAATTTTTCGATCCTCGAAAGTATCGAAAGTTACTAGCCCTACTAGGAAGTGCCCCCTTTTGTGGATATTATTAGAATGAAGGAAACCTTTATTAGCACCTCCACCCCCCAACAAATACCCTTGCATTGAGGACTGACCTGTAAAATGAAAATGAAATTGTTCGAAAATTGGCCACAAGATGGAGCCGCTGGTCCTTTTGAAATTATTTGCCGGCAGTTTACCGCATCATCTCTGAATTTTTATGTCTTAAGTCTAAATTGCTATTAAATGAAAGCTGATTTACTAGGCATGCTTTCTACGGCATGTGTTACTAAAACTGATTAACATCCCTAGGGAGGGGGCATTCATCTGGAACAAAAATATACATAACATTGGTCTTGTTTGGTTTCTAATAATACTTTTAGCTAAGCTGTAGAGATTGTAGCAGCGACGCGGACAGCGCTTCTCCTAGAAGCTCTTATGACCAGCAGTAGCCTTTAGCACGACTCAAACATCCATTTGTATGGCGCCCCCTTGGATTGGGGCCCCTTGCTGGCCACAAAGAGTCACTACACGAAATATTACGTAAGTGCGTTTCCTTATTTAGGAGATGCTGAAGCAGCATGTCCTGCTAAACTCTCTAGCTATTTATTTCGTTTTTAAAAATCTGATGGGGGGCAGGGCGGTCCCAGAAACTAGGAACCTGACCCCGCAGGCAGCTACATCGTAATGCTGTTGGTACAATTCTGAATGTGGATGGTTTTCTGTAGCATGCAATATAGATGCCTTATTTCAAGGCACAACTGGAGCCTCCTGAAATTTCAGCCAGTAACTCCTCTCTGCTGTAACTCTAGTTTCTGTCCAGTACAGTCTGGTTCTGGGTCCTTGTGGTACCATGGTAGAACAGTAAGAGGATGTGTAGAATATTAAGGGGGGTAAATGACATGTTAGCAGGGAGCAGAGCCGTGGACTCCAGGCACCAAGCCAACAACAGATAGACTCTCATCTGCCCAAAGCCAACATCAGACAGACTCTCATCTACCCCCCAGAACCCTCCAAGATCGGATGCTAGCCCAAACACAGCAGGACCTCGGACTGAGCTTGGCCAGGATGCCCGTACCCTGGCAGCTAATGAGAGCCCAGAATCATCTGATTGCCACAGGCACAGAGCATTAATTGAGCGCCAAGTCCAGACACAAGGGGGACTGGTGTTTAGAGACATTAAACTAAGACTTTTAACAGAATTGCTGAAAATTACCCTATTATTACATTCTTGCTCCGTCTCACACATGTTGACAGATTAAGGAACAAATGCCATTAATTTAGGTACACCAGTTACTCTAACGATATGGAGAGAACATGTAAACTCTACACAAAGAGGACAGAGGAGAGATTCAAACCACTAGCCCGTGAAGTGTGAGGCAGCATCGCTACCGCCATGTTGGCCAGTAAACCCTTATTCCAATGTTATACACCATAAAACAGCTTTTACCGCATTCTAATGATAACTATTCTGATTCTGTAAAACGAATGCTGCCCTGCTCTCTCCCACCAGGGGGGGGGGATGAAATGGCCATCAGAACTGCAGAGTTGTGGCAGGTTTCTCGTAGGGGGCCACCGCTGTGTCACGCGCTCCTGAAGCTGCACACTTAGCAATCGCTTAGGGTGGAAACACGCACTAAGCAAATAAATAACCCGAAAGAGAGTGATGGCGAGAGAGAGGTGGGAGAGAGGGAGAAGGATGGCAGAGCACCGCGGCGCAGGCAGAAGGGGGGTTACCAGGCAGGATCACTGGCACAGGAGCAGCTGCCAGCCTTGTTACCATTATTCAGGGACACAGAGGGAGAGAGTCAGCTGACAGGCATTCATACGCACAAAGTAAATCACTCTTACTGCCCAGCTTACGGCTAAAACTGCAAGGCATTTGTGGGATTTGAACAGGCATTCTCCTTCTCCGTAATCCAACACCTTTACCACTCTGCCCCCTACTGTCCAGCCTTTGTCCCCTCCTTTCAGGCCAGCAACACCAGCCTTAGGCAGAAAATCTGACACTTCATTAGTAATTTAAAATGTTTTGAATTATTATGCCGATTAATAAAAAACAATGTAACAGGTTGTTAAACTGTTCAGGATTCCAAAAGAAAATGAGAAGTTAATCAACAAATATCAGATTTCCACACTATATCTCCCACTTCACACTTCAGAGTACACGTGGAAGACAATTCTGACCATTTTACCTCATTACGGTGTAATGTTCCGTGTCTCCGAGCTGATTTAATGACCTCAGCCAGAGATAGAAATGGCATCAAAATAAAAACGGTGTAAAAATAACGATAAGGGCAATTAGAGGCTGCTCGGAGAGGAACACCCAGGCGTTAGGCAAAGCCTAATTCTTCACCGTCAAATTCTCCACCACTTCCCCGGCCTGCGTTTGCACTGGGTGCAGAGTGGCTGGCATATTCCCATGTCGGTTCTGGGCCTGAATTCTAACCAGAACCCACCCGTCATTCAGCAACAGGCCCAGCCCATTAATCACAGCACCCCCTGCAGGTCAGATTAATCCTTAATCCTGCGAGCTGCCCTGGTCATGGCAGTGCTTTAGATCAACCCGGCTGCTGGAGGAAAGCTGGCAGTGTGGGTCAGAACGCCCCTGATTAATAAGATGACCCGTGCTGCCTCGTGATGAACTACGGTACTCCCCCCGGGAAGTGAGGAGAGCCCAAGTGCCTGCCTGTGCTCCCAGCAGGGGGGGCGTGGGACAGTGACAGACTTGCACGCTGTTGTTACACTCTGACTGCATATACCCTCCACCCCTGGGTCTTGAATTCAGACGCCACCCTCACAGTGCGATGCCCACACCTCAAGCCCCGCCTACCACCCTGCAAACCACACGCATCTTGTTCATATTAAGATCTGATGACAAGGGAGTGCCATGGGACCAGCACGTGAACATTGTAATAATGCTACCAGTGTGGGGGAAGTTCTGTAGAAAGTTCTGCAAAAACCAATCAGCCCGGCAAGAAGGGCTAACAGCTTCAGGCACAGATCAGCCTCTAGGAGGCAGTGTAGCTGGTGACCATGCAGAGGGCATTTGGTCCCCACAGTTATGTTCTGGGAGGGTTACATGGCATCTGGTAGGACCCTGCTCGCATCAGACGCCCTGGAGACCCACCTGTGCCAGCCCTCGGTGCCGTGCCAAACAGAAGCTGGGCAGAGAGGCAAGACACACAGAGGGTGCATTATCTTACTGGAGGCATTAATTCATTTAATTAGCTCTAAGCTGCCCGTCTGGGTTCTCTGGACCAGCAGGAGATGCAGTGTTTACCCAGTCGGCAGACGCATATAGAGATCACAATTTATCAGCGAGCCTAGGAGATAACCATATCTGCTCCATTAACAGCCTTCTGGAAGGCAGCATGGGCCCCGGAGCTGACCGAGGTGACACTATGACGTCAGAAGACTGGCAGTGAATCAGAGGTCCGGAGACCGGCACTGGGTCCTTATCTGCGTCACAGGACGTATGTGGGTGTGCAGGCCAGCATCTGGAGCTCTTCAGGGTCAGAGTGGCATGGTGCTCTATTTGTGAAGGAGCCTGTCCAGCTGCCATTAGGTTCAGCCTCTCTGTGACACTGACTCTGTGTGGCCTCGGTGTCAGTGACGTATCAGAGCTTACGTGACATGTTACAGCTCGATGACGATGGCTAAATCCCCCGCATTGTCCACGTCTGAAAGGCCTCCTCGCTCTTCACTACGTGTTGGAGAAAACTTGGAGCAAAAGTGGTTTGCATGAGAGGCCACCTGATTCATTAGGCAGCATCTCGTGTCTGGGACAAAAAGAGCGTTCAAAAAGGCCACCCACCCCCCCCCAATAACCCTCACCGCTGAACCCATACTTCAAGGTTTTAACTTTAACTAGATGGAGCTTTTAACTTTAACTGGATGGAGACTGGCAGCCAGCCCATGTAATGATGCCCCCCCCACTTCGTCATATGCAGGCATTTGAAGCCTAATCATTTAGGGGCCTTGTGCTCTTTCACACTCCTTTAGATCCATGCGGACGCAGCCTTCGCCAACCAATCACATTACGGGGGGTCGCGGCGGCCATTAGCCAAGGCTGAGTCAGGAAAATGGCCTGCCCACAGGAAACGGAGGGAGACGGCCAGGAACTCAGAGACACCATACCTGAGTCACAGTGCGGCACGGCACACTCTCAGGGGGACGGATTCGTATGCCCGGTCCGTGCAGGTCCTCTGCTGAGTCACAGTGCGGCACGGCACACTCTCAGGGGGACGGATTCGTATGCCCGGTCCGTGCAGGTCCTCTGCTGAGTCACAGAGTCCGGACCTGCAGTGAGCTGGCAGCAAGTGAAAGGCGAGCAAATGTGGGCCAGTTTCATTTTAATAAAGAGACGTTAGTGGTCTTCTTACCAGCAGGTTATTTAGGATACAAAGAGGCCCAAAGAGGCCTAGCTGTCCAGCACTGACTCAGCTGAAGACTACAGAAGCTAGTCAGCTGGAAGGATGTATTTATGGAATAACAAAAAAGTGCTGATGCACTTGATGCCATGCATGTGAACATTGTAATTTTGTCCAAGAAGATGGAGAATGAGGGTACAGAGGTGTCCCCTCGACGCTTTAAAGGGTCCCTTATGCAGAGATTCCGCACAACACCGGCATCCGGAACGCTAGTTTGTTATACCACATCAAGACACAACAGCGGGGTATGATTGTTCTTGGCGGAGGTCACTTAGACGCCTCCTTCACAGATGTTTTGTGCAGTCTTACCCCCCGGGAACGCAAGGCAGGGGGCAGCGTGGGCTCCCCGGAAACTGCAGATGGCAAACAGTGAGGCGGTGTCCCTTGCACCTGGAGCTGCGGCCCATGTTCCGATTGACAGAAAGAGCACTTCCCGCCGAGAGAGAAATCGGAGCAGCGCATGACAGTGGAACATTCCAGGCTAATGGTTTTTGGTGAGCGGGGGGCTTGTGGGGGAGAGCAGGGTCCCGCCACCACGGGTTGGCGTGACAGCAGGTAGTTAGGCCCGGCACGGGCTCCACATGGACCCTGCTGCCAAACCGCCTTTCCACCCCGCTTCTGGGGGTCACGGCCTGGACGAGAAGCAGAGGGACCCATTCACATTACCGTCAGGGCCGAGTGCCTCGCTGCGAAGCCACTGCACCATTCTGAACGCTAATAACTGCTTATTTCAGATGATTCTGACCTCAAAGGGGAGGATGATTCATAACTGCATATCTCAGAGCTTTCAGCATGTGCAGCCAGTCCCTCAGAACTTTGGATCTGATTTTGGATCCAAGACAGATGAACATTCAGGGTAAAAACTGCACCACTTTAAAACCCACAAAAATGAAGCAGCACTAGTTTCACGAGTAAATACATCAAGCACAGGGGCTTGTAGCCAGAAAGTTGCTGGTTTGAGTCTAAGTGTTCAAACAAAACTTTACCCTGGAGGTTAACAATAACCAGTGAAGGGTACTGCTTGGTCAGAAGTGAGGCTCCATCACACAGGAATCCATGCGGCGACCAGGTTGTGTTGAAATTTCAGGAAACATTTCAATGTTTTTTCTCCTAGATGTTTTTTCCCGTCTTCATGCCTCAGAAGTTACAAAACACCTCAGTGGAAAAACCGGAAAAATGAAATCAAATGAGTAAGAACAATGAAGCCAGTCTGAGGCTGAGGGACGGCCCTAGCCTGCCACCTGTGTGGGTAACACCACCCCCAGCAGAACAAAAACACCATAAATCACCATGTAAACTGTACGGCTGTCGTCTTCACCGCCCGGACAAGCAACTCCGCTGTTTCTCACGACCACAGACAGATGCAAAGGGAGCGAGACCCGCAGAATCATGCAGCCCAAACGCAGACAAACATGTTCACACGTCTGTCATCCGTATAGCTGAAGTCACGCTATACTGAACGGTCCAAAGGAAGGAACCTGTTTCTGAAGAGAATCAGCTGTCTCTGCAAACGGTCCAGCAGAGCACTCCCCCCATACCTTAGCAAAACAAGCCCCTCAGGCTTTAGTCCATTCATACACTAAACCTGCAGTATTAGCAGAAGTCTCCACATACAACCTTAGAACAGGGGTACCCATCCTTTTATACAGCGAGAGCTACTTTTACATAGAAAATGCTCTGACAAGATACCGAATCAAGACTGCACATTCGGGGGCGTCCATTAATTGCACTATCCATTAATCATCTCCTGATTGACCTGGTCCCGATCGATTTGTTAGAAAGTAAATACGGAACAAAAACTTGCAACAAAGTCTCAGAGGTAAACATCTTAAACAGACATTGTGCATTATGAAAATTACTCGTGTTTGTGTTTGATTGGAACATTTTCATAACAGGAATAAGAATTCGCTTGCCCGGAGTGTGTCAAGGAAAAGCTCATTTCTTCTGGGGGTGTGTGCAGTCTGTTCTCGGGCCTTACTAGGTCCAAAGTGACAGGATCAGGAAGGGATCCGAGCTGTCTATGATAGGTTCTGCCCACAGGACACAACAGGAATGGGCCTGGGTCAGTGCTCCATAGGTCTGTCCTTCATTGTACAAATAAATCCTGTTTGTGGCAGCCAGGTATCGCATTTACCAGCAGAGCGTGTGAGATCAGCAGTGCCTTAGACGTGGTGCAGTCCTCAGAGAGGCATGCCAGTGGTGTGGCTGTCCCAGTAACCCTGTCTCATCACTGCTGCTCACTCTGTCCCCCCCACATCCCTCCTCCAGTCCAAAGACACAATTTCAGTGATCTGTTGCTGTGATCGGCCTCCCCATATCAGCATAGCGACAAAGGGGGCTGACACCGCAGTGGGGTCTACCTGGGGTCACCATGACCTGGAAAACAGGGAGTGACACTTGGGGCACAGTCCAACCTGAGCGTGTGCGTGATAGGCAGCTTGTGACTGGCAGATCGTGATTGGCAGCTCCCAATTGGTTGTGAGAAACCCTTTCATTCCAGCTGCCCTCAACAGTGGCAAAAACACTTGAAAGTCACAGCGCTATGAATGATCCATACGTTTCTATTTTCTCCGAGTGCTTGAGTGACACTCTCCAGGGAAGAATCCGTATCAGATCTCATTTATGGAAGCATTTATCCTGGATGCAATCGGGTGTCTATTAGGATATATGATCAGGCAGAGGGGGAAGCAGGCGGGTGCCTCAAGCATGAACCTGCCCATTCCTGCTGCCTGCGTCTTGGCGATCACTGCTCATTCTGCCCCCCAGGTTGCTGCGGAAAGCTGGCTAAACAGCTCCGGGATCCATTCGGGAGGAGGATACGGGCTCGGCTTACAGGTGGTGCCAAGCAGATGGTACGCTTCCTCACCTGAGAGGTTTTGAAGGTCTCCGGAGCTTTTCAAACATGAACAGTCTGGCCCCTCCCCCTGGTCCATTTCCCCTGTACGTTTCCATACAGGCGTTACGACACGCCAACCTCATCGTCTGATCACCTGTCAGGCCTCACAGGGACCAGGGACCCCAATTAGGGACACAAACTGTGGCCGCCAAACCCTTCAGGGGATCCAAGCCCTTCCACTCGTCAGAGAGAGACGCTTCTGTTACTGCATTAGCTGCATGTTTATATGGAGGCTCTATGCCTAAACACTGAAAAGCAACCATTAATATACAAAACACCATGTATTAACTGGATCAATTAAGCCCCTGCTGGGCGTAAGCTCGGTGCCCCGGGTTCGAGAGATCCTAGGGTGCTCCCTCTCTTCTTGGTGTCTTTGTAGGGATCCGCATTTATGGCCAGGGGTGATCAGCAGCTTCATCTCATGCGATATTCGAGAATCGTAGCAGGAATGCTGTAGGTTGAGAAGCTCATTATTTCCTTATTAATTAGCTGATTGCCTGATGTTCTTACGCATGGAGCTTCTCTTTACAATTGATATTTTGGTTTGTATACAGCCATGTGTCTCTTCGTCCAAAACGTGGATGCCATGGGATATGACTGCATTCGGTCAGTGTCATCTTATTTGGAGGCAATTGGCAATGCGCCCATTTCGGCATCCACCCACCGCAGCGCATGAAACAGGCAATCTAGTGGGGGGGCGGGGTGTAACATGGCAGAGATACAGGCAGATGGCAGCAGAATGTCCAGCTGAGAGTGACCCTCACATTCCTACTCACTGGCCCATGAGTGAGTCCCCATACATAGATGCCATTGATTACCCTAAAAGACAGGCAACCTACATTTCATATTGAACATTACATGCACTAATTAGCAAGAAGTGTAATAAGATAAATGCCATAACGGGATGAAGGCTGTAATGGCTGAAATGAGCTGAAGACCGTAACAGGGTAGCAGCTAAACGGCTGAATCAGGGTAAAGGCTGCAACTGGGTAACAGCTTTAAAGACTCTGACAGGGTAACAACTGTAAAAACTGTAATGGGGTAAGGGCTGTAATGGGGTAACGGCTGTAACAGCTGTAATGGGGTAACGGCTGTAACAGCTGTAATGGGGTAACAGCTGTAATGGGGTAACGGCTGTAACAGCTGTAATGGGGTACAGCTGTAATGGGGTAACGGCTGTAACAGCTGTAATGGGGTAACGGCTGTAACAGCTGTAATGGGGTAACGGCTGTAATGGGGTAAC
>JAODKN010000001.1:50350312-50369472 GCA_026774425.1 Petrocephalus zakoni | reverse complement strand
CCCCCCCCCCCCCCCCCCCCCCCCCCCCCCCCCCCCCCCACCACACCCCCCCCCCAACGAGCACTCCCCCCCCCGCCACCGCACCCGCCCCCCCCCCCCCCCCCCACCACCCACACAATCCCTATCCTTTCTCAGATTTTTTTTTTTTTTTTGTTGTTGGGGGCGGGGGGCGGCGGCCCCCCCCCCAACGGAATTCTCCTTCCGCAGAGATACGGAGGGAATGTTCAAGGCTGCATCTGTTCCTCCATGACAAAGAGACATGGGCAGCAAAGGGACACTGGCCAATCTGACGTACTCTGCAGTAACATGTCCAAACCTGCCGCTACACATTAACACACCTGTAACTGGGTAACTCACAGCATCCACAAGCACCATAATTCATCCAAAAATTCGCAGATAAGCACTGAGTAGTAAAAAAGGACTGAACGGCGAGACATTCGCGATCACACATAAGGTGAATGGTACTTCAGAATCTCAATGACACGGTATTTCATTAAGTTTGAAGAATGATGCTTGACATTTTTAACACGGGCTTTTAACAGATTTTTAACAACACGGACAGCTTTTATGGGCGACTTTTCCCGGCTGAAAATAATCAGCAGCACTGATTCTAATACACTTTCGAGGAGTCCAGCGAAGCCTACTTTAAAACTCGTAAGCGGCAGGCAAAAGTGCGCAGAAACCGCGGACGCACCGGACCGGGGATCTCTGCGGGGTAGCGGACTTTCTCCGGGCAGATGGTAACTCCACTGCGGCAGTAATAAATTCGTCACTGCGCCCGGCCCGTGTCTATGCGGGTGCTGTCTCGCTTCCACCTCCGGTCAGTGCCCATTGCGCTTTTGTAGGCGTGGGGGAAAGTGCGGCTCGGTGGCTTTAAGAGCGCCGCCGACTCGTACCGCACTGCAAACACGGCGATGGGGTGCAGGAGCGTATGATCGGGGAGGCCGGCAAGAAAACGGGCTCCAGTCTAACATTAGGCGGGGGGGGAGGGGGGTGCAAATATTAAATAACATCAACTATAATTCAACATCATAAACACCTAAACGTCAAGGGAGTGCAAACGTTAAATAATATTATATTCAACATAGCGTAATAAACGCCTGGATAATACACCGGACAAACGTGAATAACGACACGGGTCGTGTGTTTCTCAGATCATATGATCCTGGATATATGGAAAATAATACGCGTTGGGTATAAAAGAGAAGCGCGGCTCTGCCTTCCTGTGTAATATTTACGCAAGCCGCTAAGGTCGCGGGTCGCGTTAGTACAGTATTACAATATTCTAGTGTCACACTATTGTTGTATTGCAAGTAGGGTTTTGTAGTATTATTTGAGCAATACATGAGAGGGGGAGCACAAGTTACCAAAAAACATTGTTATCCACATATTCCCTAATCCATAAATAGAGGGGGCATTCGTTGATACGCATCCGTCCCTAAAAAAGTAGAAAACGACCGAACTGAGTCCCCATGGCTGAGAAACGCCGTATTTCATTTTAACGTGAATGCGCCTTAAACAGTAATCAGTCTTCTGTATTATATTAAATGACCTAGGGTGCACAAATTAGACAAGCGGACTTACACGTACAGTTAGAAGCTTCCGATTCATGACAAGTGACACCCGGAGATAATGTGACAGTCAAACAAACGGGACAGAAAACAGCGAAAATGCTCAGCCTACAAAGGACAGAAACACGCATTAACCGTCCAGTTAAATAACTACACCAAATAGCGATTTAGTAAGATAAAAACAAACAAACCCGCATGTGAAGCAGAGTCCCCGCATTGCTGTCAGGTGACGGACTTACGGTGACAGCTGGTGTGCGGCGGCCGTCAAACGTCGCCGGTCCACCGGAGCATCTTAACGCGGGTTGCGCTCGGACGCTGAGTATGCGCGCACACGCGTCCGTCAGGCGCGCCGCCCGCACTCACGCTGGATCGGCCTGGGACTCCCTCAAGGCGCTGCGGATCGGGGGCGCGCACCGAGAACACGGGCGGCCCCCTGATTGGGCGAAGGCGCGCGCACCACCCCGATCGTAAAGACAGCAGCGGTTAGGATTGCGCGCAGCCGATTGGACAGAATGAAGGCGGCATTGTCAAGATGGGAAGGCAGATGGACTGGTTTGACTGTGAACATTTTTATTCACTTTGTTTTAAAGCAGATTACAGAAGGAGACTACAGGCATTCATAACAGCATTTGCTGAATTATAAATAGCGTTTATACAGATAAACACGTACAATTACAGTTTTCATTTAGCTTATATTTCATAAAGACAAAGACATCCACATTGAGATGATTCAGAGAGTTGTTATTGAATCATTAGATTTGCTGCATGTATCCTCAGTGGAAAAGAGTTGACAGGTAGATAAAGAGGAAATTCTGCAAATTACAGTAACATGAGAGAACAAAGGGCTTCAGTGGCTGTGTCTAGTCTGTGAGCACGCACACCTGCTCTGCTAGTACGAAGCCTCTCCTGAGTAAGGTGTGCATCCTGTGGCTTCATCCCCATGTCCGATGACTCGCTCACTGGCTCCACACTGCCTCCCAGTCTCCCTCACGCTCTCCCTCGCTCACATTGTCCTTTAACCCCACAGGGGCTCAGGGTTAGTGCGCCTCACCTCACCAGCCATCCAGCCATAAATCCGTGGTAGCAGTGACATCACGGGCCAGACCGAGGGCTGCTTGTTTCCTTCTGTCTGTTTTTTCCGCTCATATTTTTAACAAGTTCTTCCATGAGTGGCCCAAAGGGCGCATTTCCTTTGTATTTGACTCCTAACTCGACTCACGGACTGTAAAATGCGATCAGTATAGCAGATGCAATAAACCCCTCAGCAAAGCGTGACGTCACCAGGAGGGGAGGCAGAGGTGGCTGAAATGAGCCGTGTCACTCGGACCGCTCCCGTGGGCTTGACCTGACCAATCCCTGGGTCGGCCAGGGGTCCTGAGAGCCTAGGTGGCTGGGGAAAAAAATACATTTTATAGCACGAAAGCTTCAAGGCTCTGTCAGGGCTGCAAGTGACTAAAAGTGCCAAGGAAGCTTCCAGAAAGTAGACAAAACAGTGTACCTTCTGTCATTTCCCAAAATACAATAGAGAAACTAAGCAACCTTTTAGGTTTAAGGTCTGGCTCGAGGGTATAACAGAAGATACCCACCAAAAATATGGCAGAAAAAACAACTTTGAACTTGAACCTTGAACTTGGTCAAGTTAGCACTTAGAAGGAGCTTTGTTTACATAAATAATCTACCCAACAAATACCAGACAAACAGCTTCATTCTTGTTTGTTCTTCAAGTGATGAGCAGCTCTGTAACCAGGTTAAAGGATGTTCCCTAAAATCAGAATCTTGCTCATACACATTGGCTTGTTCCACACAGAAGTGTGAGAATTTCATGAGAGAGCAAATGCACAAGCTCATGAATAGGTACTTTCAGCATCTATTTATTTATTCATCATTAATACACATTTCCATATTAACATTCTCACAATTAACAATTCCATTAACATGATTTCTGAGAAATAACTGTGCTCAAAGGTACGACAGAAGATGCTCATATGTATCATAACTACTCAAGGTACATATACTGCTCTACAAAAGATTAAGAGACCACAGAAAAACATTTAGTTTCACTCATTTCTCAATTAATGGCTACGCTTTTGTTTAAAATATAGATTGTTTTGCAAACTCCAGCCTGGCTCTTCCCTGCTTTTCATAAATGAAGGGCTTCTTCTGTGCTTCATGGGACTTCAAACCTGCTTCTAGGAGCCTGTTAAGAACTGTCCTAGCTGTGCACCTAACTGTGCGCACTTAACGTTTCCCATTCCTGTTGAAGGTCACTTGAGGTCATCCTCCAATTTGTGAGGCACTGCTGGATAAGTTGACGGGCATCTCTGGCATTAGAAAGTCGGTTCCCTCTATTACCCGGCTGGTTTCTTGTCATTCGCAGTGTCTCCTGCTTCACCTTGTTCTTGAATACTGCTCTCTTAGAAACTCTCAGCCTGGAAGCAGCCTGCTGCTCAGTGTAGCCCTCTCCCAGCAGAACCAAGATTAAGCCGGGACTTAACAATGCGGATATTTCTGAAAATATAGAGTGGTCTCCTAACTTTTTTCCAGAGCTGTATGTGTATTGCTGAAGTGGGAGAGAGTAGCGTGCCCCCTGTGGTCTTGGGTGAGCATCACTGTCTGCTTCATCTGAGCCAAGCCTGTTGCAAACCTATGGAGGCATTTCTCTTTGTCAGCTCTCTGATAAACAAAACAAGGATTCTGAGTCTAAAAAGTGAAACCGAATTGTGGAATTGGAGTGCTGAGGTTCAGGGGCTGCCCATGCCTGCGTTCCCACTTGCCTCTCCCTCCAACTCGTGCTGCCATAAGCACATCTGCCAGAGCTTACATACTGCAGTCACCTAACCGTTTGCACTACCTCTAATCTCTCCTAGTTTGGCTAATGCACTTTTTATTCCCTCCACCACTCCTGGGGTGCCTGCCCATTTGCCTGTGACGTCTCTCCTACCTGTGATGCCCTTCCAGCCTGCCTGCCCTTCTGCCTGTGACGTCTCTCCTACCTGTGATGTCCTTCCGGCCCGCCTGCCCTTCTGCCTGTGACGTCTCTCCTACCTGTGATGTCCTTCCGGCCTGCCTGCCCTTCTGCATGTGACGTCTCACCTACCTGTGATGTCCTTTCGGCCTGCCTGCCCTTCTGCCTGTGACGTCTCTCCTACCTGTGATGTCCTTCTGGCCTGCCTGCCCTTCTGCATGTGATGTCTTTCCTACCTGTGATGTCCTTCCGGCCTGCCTGTCCTTCTGCATGTGACGTCTCACCTACCTGTGATGTCCTTTTGGCCTGCCTGCCCTTCTGCATGTGACGTCTCTCCTACCTGTGATGTCCTTTTGGCCTGCCTGCCCTTCTGCATGTGACGTCTCTCCTACCTGTGATGTCCTTTCGGCCTGCCTGCCCTTCTGCCTGTGATGTCCTTCCGGCCTGCCTGCCCTTCTGTCTGTGATGTCCTTCCGGCCTGCCTGCCCTTCTGCCTGTGACGTCTCTCCTACCTGTGATGGCCTTCCTGCCTGCCTGTCCTTCTGCCTGTGACGTCTCTCCTACCTGTGATGTCCTTCCGGCCTGCCTGCCCTTCTGCATGTGACCTCTTTCCTACCTGTGATGTCCTTCCGGCCTGCCTGCCCTTCTGCATGTGACGTCTCACCTACCTATGATGTCCTTTCGGCCTGCCTGCCCTTCTGCCTGTGATGTCCTTCCGGCCTGCCTGCCCTTCTGCCTGTGATGTCCTTCCGGCCTGCCTGCCCTTCTGCCTGTGACGTCTCTCCTACCTGTGATGGCCTTCCTGCCTGCCTGCCCTTCTGCCTGTGACTTCTCTCCTACCTGTGATGTCCTTCCAGCCTGCCTGCCCTTTTGCCTGTGATGTCTCTCTTTCCTGCTCTGCTGCTTTATCACTGTTCATCACCGGCACCTGCACCTGTCTGTCTTCCACATTGATACTCAAAGCTTAAAATCTGGACTGTGTAAATTTGGACTTTGCCATCTTGTTCATTTGACTTGCTCTGTCAGAGCCTGGGGGATGGGCTTTCCCTTTGAGTCTGGTTCCTTCCAAGATTCCTTCTTTCTAGTTGTTCCTTGCTGGAACCTGGTTTTTGCCTCTGGTTTGCTTACTGGGGACTTTGGCCCAGTATAATGTAATGCGATTTGTGACAATGTAATGTGGCAACCCTAATTAGCCTCGGCATGTTTTTGGACTTTGGGGGGGGGGGCAAAACAGAATATGCAAACACCACACTCATGGAGCCATACCAGAGACTCAAACCTTGTTTCCAGAGGTATAAAGCAACAGTACTAACCACTGCCCCACCATGCCACCCCCTAAAGCCAAATTCAAAAGATGAATCTAAATACAGGTAGAAATTGTAAGTGACAAATCTGCTGTGGGGGATTTATACTCAGCAACAGCACTGATGAGGTTTCAAAGATTGCTAAATAAACCAAAATCACAGCTGCAGTGAAAAATCAACAGGGCATCAGACAAAGAGTATGAGAAGGGGCCGCAAATGTGCTGAGATAAGAGAACGCCTTGCAGAGGCCACCGCACCAATTTGATAAGGGCTCCTTCAGTGTTTTGAAAGATGATCTCCTGGGACGTGGCACCCAGCACTTTAACACGTCACCTTCGCAAGATATTTGCTGCAGGAGCAAACATTTCTGATACACCGCGACCCTGACCAGGCTAAGGTGCTGAACAGCTAGACGCACAGCTCCATCTTGGTGGAGGCAGCTGACGCACTTTACTATTCATCCCTTTCACCTCCCTTTATCTGTTCATTCCTGGAAGCAGCCACACATGCTCCAGAATGTCCCACCGGCTTGCGTTTGTCTCTTCTTGCTGAAATCGCATCCATTACACAAGGCGGCCCAGGGCCACTTTACCCACAAGCCCTTTGGCCTGCTGACGCCTAAGTGAGTTTTGCTTCTGTCCTAAGGAATGAAAAGTAAACATCCACTTCTATGAGGGTGGGGGCCACAGGGGTACGACATCAGTTGTAACTACTGCCGAAAGAGAGATTGCAAACCCCTGTAGGGCATGAGTAACCAGGTAGGATAAAAAAAACATCATCAGACCATGTGCTGCTCCGTCTCTCCACAGCCCTCACACAAGCCGGCTCTTCTTCCCTTTTCCTAAATGCAGCATGTGCATGGAGACAGGTTGTCTGCTCGGTTGGGAAGCTCAAGCCAGGCTCATCGGGCACAGGTCGCAGCAACACACAGGCCTGAAACCCGAACGGCCAGAGCACGGAAGAGAATCTGTGTGGTAAAGACACAGCAGCTATTTTAAGAACTACACCACTGGATTATTTTCTTCCTGTGACACTTGTGTCCTTCAGGCTTTCTGTAACATTGGTCACCTGCTCATCAGGAAGGATGCAGGGCCTTTACACAAGCAGGGTCCAGCCAGTGTCATAATGGGGGGGGGGGGGGGGCGACTCACCTGTGTGGCTAATGACAAGGGCAGAGAGCTCTGTGCTGAGATGGCACTGTTACCTCACACACAAAGTTAATGTGTCTGTGAGCATAAAGGGGTGCCAAATTAGGAAGGGGCTTTAAGAAAATCTCAAAAACGATCGGCATGCCAGTGTTTTACATCTCAGGGTGCATTAAAAGAATTAAGAGCCACCGCCATGAATTTGAACACAGAAATATCCAGGAGCAGTTACTTCCAGGCCAGCTGACAGCCGGTGAGGCGAGGAAGAGGGGAGGTAGGGGACCAAGGATGGGACAGACGGACGCAAGGCACGTTGCCGGATTATGGCGCTCAGGAAAACAGCCTGTCAGGCCGACTGTGCCAGCAGAAGTGGCTGCAGCGGTCATGGCTATTTTTAGGCATCTACATGGTTATTGACGGCATGCTTATTTTTTTGACAACTCAGTGCATTAGCACCCCATCCTTGGTGCACTCTGGCTCCCCATAACGTGACCCTGGCAATGTGTGAAAGCGCACATTAAGTTACGCTGAGGATTTACGAAGTGTCACACTAATACCTCTGCTGCACCCTTACCGCTGTCCATAGGGTAGTGAGGAAATGCCCAAGGGCTCGGTTTGGGACACTGAACTGTTATCATCCCAGTTCTTTGAACATTTATCTGGGGAGCATCTCAGAAGGAGATTTTGAAATTACACGCTGCTACATGGTGGTGTTTTAATAGTATTATCAGTTGTTCATTCCTGTGTTCTGTTTGAACCTGGTAGCAGTGGGACGCCCTTGACAATGATGAAATCCATAGCAGCACAGGCTCTTTGGTGAAGCTGAGAGCCCCCCAGTCCCAGACCACTAAAACCAACCCTCACTGGATTCCTGAGGCACCTCATGTGTTCCTTCTCTTCAAGGACCCGACGCTTGCGATGGAGTAAAAAGTCAGTGGGCTCTGCAAATGAGCCATATAGAACCACAGAAAAACAGGATTTAAACCACGACGCTAACAAGCAGGCTTCCACTTCAAGGGTCATCCTGAGAGAGGCCAGGTGGATGTCATTCATTTTTAGCCACCATGACAGAATGTGTGTAACCACATGGCGACCATGTGAGTCGCTGGGTCAACCCCGCAGGCCGTTTCCGAAACGAGCATCCTGCTGACGCAACGGGGAGAGCTCCGGTGAAGCCTTGGAAGTAGCTTCACATCAGAAGGACGTGGAGGACGGGCAGCCTCTGGAGGCTTCTCACTGCCTCGCTGATGACACATCAGTCTGCTAATCGAGCAAAGCCAGACAACGAGCATTATCTGGGCTTGTGGGAACACAAACAGAGGTTGAGAATCCACCCACCGGTGTAGGATGCTCGGAAGAACGGAGGCTGAGTTGAGATAATTTAACGGGAGGAAGTGAAACACTACTTTACTACACTTTCAACATCTACTTCTGGTTTTAAGAGGTCTTCTATTAAGAAATTATACAGAACAGCCACCTACAAAGTAGGATGCCACTGAGGCTTATTGTGGGTGACCAGCAGGAGCTCCAGGGTGTGAAGCTGTACCCTCATCTTACAAAGTAGGATGCCACTGAGGCTTATTGTGGGTGACCAGCAGGAGCTCCAGGGTGTGAAGCTGTACCCTCAAGAAATGTCCTTCATGTGTAAAAGTTGCAAGATTTGCTAATATGAACATAATGACACCCTTGGTAATATTACCTATATAATATGACAAAATGAATACCAATGTAAAACTGGTATCTGGAACTGTGGAACTCAGTATATGGGATTATTGTCATCTGATGAGTTGCAGGATGGGTTCTCAATCTACACATAGATTACCAGACGTTTCCACATTTTATGCTGGAACCCATTTGCTGGATACCTCATTTTCCAGGCTCCTTGACAGGCGAGTCAAAGTCCTCTGAGTGATTCAGGATTTCTTCACCCACGAATTATCCATGTAAGCCAGAAGGCAAAGTGTCCAAAGGTCTCTGCTAGGGGAAACTCCTGTGTTCGGGATTGCTCCTCACACTATCCGCCTACTCCGGTCTGCAGATTCCCTCACTCTTAACCAGAGTAATGCGTACCGCTGGGATTTATGCACTCGAGAGCAGCAGGTGGGCGGCTAAGCCTCCCGTAACTCTCACGTATCCGCAAAACTTCGGGGCTGCATATTTCCTTCACCCCCGCAGAGTCCGAAGATCCAGGCTTAAGCCCGCATGAAAAATACGAGCGTTAACAGGCAGAGAGGCATTGCAGAGGGATATTTATTAGGACAGCTGTCAGCGGCCATAAAGTGAAGCTTAGCAGCTCGGGCTTCTCAGTAGAAGCAGCCCGTCAATCCGCTTATGGCGGCCTAAAGTGGATCCGCTTCGAGGAGCTCGTCAGCTTCCGAGACACTTGATCATTGGGATGCTGTCAAGCCACTTGACATGTCACCTGTGATCCCACACAAACCGCAATACGAAGCCCCCGTCGCACAGGACGACGGCGGGAGCACAGTGCCGCGTTCCTGCAAGGCAAACCGGCCACACAGGCTAGCAGAAAAACAGAAGGACAGAAAGTAAAAACACACTCTGATTATCAGCAAGAAGCCTCCAGGAACCGTGCAATCATGTTTTCCACAGTGTCCTGGGAGGCTGCTCTCCGCCGTCTTTGCCAAACGATGACCATACCACCAAGGAACGGAGGACCCAGAACACAATGACGACGTCAGAACAGACCACCGTGGCTCCTGGGGTTCGGGGAAGACTTCATGAGTAAGATACCAGTTCCCACCAGGCAGGCACACTGCCACGCAAGATGGCACATCCAAACCACCCTCATGTCCCTCCCAGTCTGCTCAACATGGCAATTTTTCAGGAGATATGGCCTTTATGTTTTTAGAAACATAAACTGGATAATGACTTTTCTTAGTTCTTGATAACTGCAGAGCTAAACAAACTTTAATGTCTATTTCTGTTGTTCTGACCTGAGAAGACACCTGCTCTCCGTGTTTGGCATCATTACTCCCACTACCCCTCCCCTAGACGAGTGCTCGCACAAACGAGGGTGAGCAGTTGTGAAACCACGAGCAGAAGCGGGCGACAGATGGTGCACGTTATTCCACTGACCTACGAGATGCTTCGAGAGGAACAGGCCCGCATGGTGTGAAGTCCCCCCTGCCGCATTCAGCTCGTCCTTGACCGGTAGAGCCACTGCTCATTCCGTCCTCAGTGCCAGGCCAGAGACAGCAGTGAGCACTCAGGGTGCGGCTGGAGCAAAGGCGGGCGAGCGGTGGCGGCGATGACACCGTCTGTGCACCGGCACCAGTACCGGCAGAGACGCTGGCCCTGAGTCACATCAGAAGTTGCTGCGAGAGCTAATGGGGCTGGCCAACCAATCACGCGATGCAGCTGCTCTGCTAATGCTAACCATAACCCAAAGCAAGGAATGGCTGGTAATCGTCTCAAGTCTCACACCCGGGGCGAAAAGGGAAGCCAACAACCAGAGAGGAACTCCTAAAATTCATTCTCGAATAAAACCTCTCTTGCTCAGTGGCGTGGCCAGGCCTCCAGCAGAGGTAGATAGAGGGGCGAGCAGGACCACACGGCATGTTTCTCAAAGAATATTGTCTAGGAGTGAGATCCCAGGCCTCATTTTTGGGTTCAGTGCCATGCTGGGCTTCTGGAGTATAGCTTTCCCGGCACAAACATCACCTTAACCAACGAGAGCAGTTAATGAGAGACCCAACGAGGTACATAACATTCAGCAGTCACTCCAAAAGGGGCCGGGCCAACTCCCACACACCACTGACTGCACGTAATTCAGTACTTCGGCACCAGGAAATTCGATAAACAAAAAACGATAATCATCGCCATGTGTAATTGTTAACAGCTAAAGGCGTGTTATCCTTAAGGACACCCCCATCATGGGCACACAGCGAGTGCTGTGGGGAACACTGCTTATTCTTAGGCTACAGGGGGCCAGCACTGACTTATGAAAGGAGGAGGTTTCATTTCCTTGTTATTTAACAGGATAATCGGATTTATAGAGCAACCCCACAAGCAAAGTGGTTCGTGTCTGCACCTGGTGTACTGGCTCCTGGTGTACTAACCGTAACTGGGTCCAGATGGAGTAGGGCTGGGGTCTGTGAATTGCCAGGGCTGACTGAACCACCCAGCGAACCTGAACATGGGCCGGTCTGTCCATTTCCCATCGCCTGCCAGGTGATAATAGAGGCCTGTGACCATCGAAGGTAAAGCAGAAGCAGAGACTCCCCCCGAACCCTCTTTCCTTCTCCTGGTGGGTAAATCTCAGGGGTGCTACAGTCTTTGACGAGCTGGGATAACCATAGGATGTTTCTTGACGCATAGTGCTCACTATGGATCATAGGAACGACAGGTAAAATTAAAATCAGGCCGGACCTTCTAACGGTACACCACCTGCCCTGGACCGGCTCTCATTGGCATCTCCCAGATCCTGCTGATCCCTCACAGAGCCAGTGTCCCTGGTCTCTGCAGTGGCCTCCTTCCCATCTTCTTGCCCACGTAGGACCGCAAACCCAGCCAACAGAGGAGCCTGAGTGCAAGCTGGAAACTGAGGAAGCCAGAGCTCCAACTGAGGTTCTTTACTCCACATCATCAAGCTCTGCGGCAACTGGCAGAAGAACCGGAGTGAAGAGAGGAAGGAGACCAGCATAGGAGCCTGTGATTAGGCACAAAGGAGGTCCCAAGAAGCGACAGGACATTACAGGGGCCAGTGATGCGCATCGTGAGCAAAGCTGCGGCTGCAGCATGACCGACGAAGGGCGGCATGACTAAACCAGGGCTTCCTAGCACAGAGAGCCAGGCATATGGCATCGCCAAATGCCTCTGTGCCATGCTGGCGTTAAAATAAACACAAGACCTGGAGGAGCTTTCGAGCAGAAAACTCTGCAGAGGTCTTTTCTCTTCAGGGTTGAACCCACTCAGGAGGTGTCGATGTGTATGCAAACTCCCATCCACCCGAATCCCTCTCAATGCCCCATTAAGGGCTTTAAGCACCCGTGAGCTGAAGGCAGAGGAGATAAACATACAGAGTTTAAATAAAGATTCCTCTGGTGTAAGACGTGCGCAGCTGTAGACTTCGGGTGGAGTGCCAGATTTTCATGATTAAATCAGAAGCCCCAACTGCCCCATAGGAATAGCCCCTCATCCCCACGTGGCCTCGATCATGTGGTGCTTGTCAGGAGCAGAGAGGCAAGTGGAGGAGCTGATTGCCTCTATGAATTATTAATCCACAGTGATACACTGACCAGGGCTCTGCACCGGCCTTGATTATCTCTGAATGAAAGCTCATCCCGCTGGGGCCTCTTCATCAAACAGCCGATTCATTCAATTGTCACCCCCCCCCCCCGACCGCTCTATATTTCCACACATCTGCCCTGCGCAACCTGACCACCAACCTGACCGTCCCAGGGCCTCGAGTCACTGGACCGTCAGCTGCGATTTGGCTGGGGGGGCAGGCCCTCCGGAGAGCACTGGGCAGGGACACAGAAGACCTGTGGTACTCACTAGCTCGCAATCCAAAGATAACAAACACCAAATACAGAAAAGAGAACAAACCCGAAGCAAAAATTAAAACACACAAGTGCCTCTGTGTTTTCTAAGGATGTTCATACATTTATTTTTTCCAGAAACGCATCAACCATAAATCACAAGTAAGACGCCATGATGACACTGCCTAGTGGCGTAACCGTGAGGTAGCTAGGAGCAAAAGCCTCGTGCTACCCAGAATCCCCTCTCTGACGATGGTGACATGGCAATGTCTCCTGTGAGAGCCAACCTCTCTATGGCATTCAAACAGGGGGCTTCCATCTCCAGAGTCGGTGTGCAGCAAGTAGGGGTCAAAGTTCATGTGCATCCTTGAGAAGGTCCGGCTTCCTGAGGCTACCTGGGACTCCTCTGTTCCTCCTCCCTCAGCCTCTTCCTCAGATGCTGGCCAATGGCAGACAGTGGGTTCGCTCTGAAGGTGGCGTTCTGCAGCGTCTCGCTGAAACTGGAGATTTCGGTCTCCCTGGAAACAGAAAGATCAGCCACTGGTGCGCACAACATTTGTATGGCAACAGGTGCGGAAGCCCTCGAACTTCAGGAGGGTGACAGTGACTAGATTAAGATGGGGGGGGGGGACACAGCAAACAACAAAAGAAAATGTTATTCCTGATTTTTTTGGTGAACATGAGCCGGAAACCGCAAGAGACACTACTTTGCAGCAGGCAGGGCCTGAGTGACAGCTTACAGAAGCTTTCGCTTTTGTGCCGGCCTCATCTGGCTGTAATCGGATGGTTCGGGCTTCTTCTTCATAGGCCTGGGAGGAGGAGGAGGGGTATGAGTCACATGGACCATGAAGAAAGGCAGGACCTGGACATTAATGTGTGACAGAAAACTAGGAGCTCTCGCTGGAGAACCGGTTACGCTCCAAACGCACAAATGTCATGTCTGACACGCGGGCCTAGCTGGCTCCTCAAACCAGACATCCGCGCCGTGATGGGAGTCAGATGGCGGATGGTCGCTGAGCACCAACTGCTCTGCATGCGGTTATTAAACATCTTGTGGGAAGTCTGTGCCGGGAGTGCCGGGAGCCATAACGGAGACAAGGACAGCGGGCGGCGGGCAGCCCAGAAAGGAAGACAGCAGTGCCGATTATGCTACGGTGGAGGGACACGCAACGGAAACGCGGGAGGGTGGGTTTTCTAGGGTGACTCGGGACCAAACTCGAAAGGGCTGCAGCCCAGGCATGAGGGAAGCAAATCATAATGCACTTGGGTAAGGAGGCGCGCGCAGCTTTGCTCGTGGCTGGTGGAGCAGGAGCTGGAGCGACGTAACGAGACGAGGGAGGTCGGCCGAGCGGAACGGAGCTGCAGAAACTCCATGGGTCATTTCCCGCTGGAAACGAGAGCATCACCCCAAAAAGGCGACTTATCTGCTGTGCAGCAGGGGCGAGTAAAACACAGGTATGCGTCTCCGCTTACAGAGGGAGGACCTCAGCAGGAAGCCCAAAGCAGGAAGCCTACAAGATCGCAGTCTGCACAGGACTGCACAGAAAAGACCCAAGTCTTGGTCTCCGCACCACCGTCAAAGGCACCGTCACAGACAGCTGGTAATGAGACCACCATAACCTAAAAATACCCACAAGCTGCAGCCCCCTGTGACCCCCCCACTCCATCTCAGACATTCTGCATGCGGAATTTCACTCTGTAATAGGGGACAGAGCAACAGGATGTAGGACATAATTAAACAAGCTAACAGGCCAAGGGACAGCCACCCCCCACCTCATTTTTAATCAACAGTGGTTTAAAAATGAATCCAGTGATTAAATTTTTGACATGAAAAATTCAAACAGTCTCATTAACAAGCTGCCAGTAGCTTTGGGCGGTGGCGTTTTAACCGGAGAGGAGTCGGAATAATGATCCGAGGACATGGGCTGCATTTTCCAAGCCTCCTGAAAGCCTCCTTAAGTAATTATCCCAATATTAAGCCGCCCTAATTGAGCTGATTGAATGAATTGCACAATAGAAATCTCCATCAGTCAATTCTGAGGACCGGCTGCGTTTCTAATCTTCGTGTTGCATCAAATATGGTACGATGAGTAATAATGACAGTTCACGTCCGGGGAATGATTTCAGTCAATACTTAAACCAATAACTGATCCTCAATCATTTAGAAAGGGGTTAGGATTACGCCTATGGCTGGGCAATATAAACGATATATACAGTTACTGCAAACAGTGACATCATTCTGCTGATCCTGCGATTTTATCCAACGGCCTTCCGATCACAGACAGCCCTAACCCACAGAGGCACACGCCACTCAGCAAATACTAACTAGTAGGTCATTTGGGGAAAAGCTCCCAGGGGGAGGACCTGATTAGGAGCATGTCAGACATCCCAGAGGCGGGTTGGTGATGAGACACCAACAGACAGAAGATAAAGGAAGAAACCAAGAAAGAGAACAACAGAAGAATACAATATACAGTAACTGAACGAAAAAATAAAACTGTAATAATCAAACGAAAAATATAAGAAACCGTATACAGCTGTCCCTTGCCACTTCGCGGCTTCACTCTATCGCGTTTTTTCCCCCAAATACAGTCTTCCCTTGGTTATCGCGTTTAATCCGTTCCAGACTCTACCACGATAAGTGAATTTCCGCAAAGTAGGATTCTTTATCTATAAATCGAATATTTTCATAATTAGAGCATAGAAGCCATTGTGGGACTTAGATAAAAGTTCTCAGAAATCGCAAACAAAGATGCTTCCGATGCGTAGCGATGTAGAAGCGTGTATGAGAGACACGGACTTGCGTGAGGCTGTCAGGCAGTGGCCGGGATAGGAAGAGGATATAACTGTCTCAGACAACTGAGCGGGCGCTGGAGCATTTTCACTGTCTCGATCAACTTTTTAATGAATATACAGTACTGTATATACCTTTAATGATCACAGTACTGTATATACTCTAATGAATATACACTGCTGTATACACTTTAATGAGCACAGTACTGTATTCGAAAAAACCAAGATCAAGTGAAGCTGCGAAAGTCGAAGCGCAAAGTGGCGATGGACGACTGTATATTCATTAAAAAGTTGATTGAGACACACAAGATTGTTTCTCTCATATACGCTTCTACATCGCTACGCATCGGAAGCATCTTTGCTCTTGTGTTTGCGATTTCTGAGAACTTTTATCTCTACCCCACGATGGCTCCTACACATGCTACTAAGCCTTCTGACGATGAAACTAAGTGCCAGAAGAAGATGGTTACCATCCAGGAGAAGGATACAAATATATTATTATTATTGTAACACCTAACATGTCTTATTTTCGCTTATTTTGTCTAACATATTGGGTAATACGAGTGTAATGGTGACTAATGGGTGTTGTTTCATGTCTAGAGGGCTGTAATAATGTTAAAAACTGTATTTAGAAGGTCGTAAACAGGTTTTCTATGCTCTAACTATGAAAATACTCAATTTATAAATAAAGAATCCTACTTTGCGGAAATTCACTTATCGCGGTAGAGTCCGGAACTGATTAAACGCGATAACCGAGGGCCGACTGTAAACCGAAACAAAACAAAAAGCAGGAAGTACTCACATGCTGGCTTTCCTGCAGGGGGGGCGCTGGCTGGTGGAGACCAGCTGGGAGAGTTCAGGCAGGGCATCAGCAAGCAGCCGCATGTCCCCCACCACAGGCGTGGCTCTCCGCCTCTTTAGCGCCACCTGCTCGTCCTTTGCTAGCTTAATGGCGCTAATTTCTATGGGATATGGGTAAGGGCTTAGCTAGTCAGCGCTTTTACATCGACTGCGATTGTACAGGCCGGCTAGTCTACAATAATATTACACACTATGTTAAAATAAAAGCAGGTCAATCCATGCAGAGACTGTTTTCCATTTACAGTACACAGTTGGGTATTTATTAAATTGTTTTAAAAGCATAAAAAGAATTGGCTCAGTGTTTACACTTTAGTCCAACTACTGTGAACTTGTGCATGTTTATGGTCCCTGGATCCGACCCAAGCACTCGATGTGGCCACGAGAGCGGCGCTAACCCTGGCGGCCTGCGGAGTCAGCCGGTCCGCTAGGGGGCGCTGCAGTACTCACTGCTAAGCCAGCGCTCCCTCCGCTCCTTCATCCTCTGCTTCTTAGACTGTAGCTTCTTCTCTGACGGGCCTGCAGAGAGACGTCAGAGTGTCTGTCAGAACGTCTCGCGATGTGGTTTAGGATGGGCACAAGGCAGGGAGGTTAATTTTCCCTAAACCTAACCATAAGTAACCAAACAAAAATGACTTGGCAGTTTTCTTTTTTCAAGACTAAGTCAGGGGTTCCTACACTTTTTCAGCTTGCGAGCTACTTTTAAAATGACCAGTTAAAAATGATCTACCTACATTACAAATGCTAAATATATGCTTTTACACACACACACACACACACACACAGAGCATACTTTATATATACAGTACATGTTGGCGAACCTTGCCTCACTGCACAAACCCTCACAGCACAATACAATTCAATATATTTATGGTTTATTTGGTCCAGCTCCCCCACTAATTTTTTATATGCTTTTTTAGTAGATATAAATAAGACTAGCTGGGTCACCTTCATTGATCGCTGGAGGTTTGCATTAGCCTGCAATAAATTCGCGTTTTGTTCCGGTAACCTAATATAACCGTAGTGGCACTCCCTTTCTTCTGTACCACCTTTGGTAGTCAGTCTGACAACCAGTATTTGAAAAGCTAGTGAGACCAGATAATCTTTTAAGTTTTGTTTTCTCAAAAACACAAATTATACAGGGAACTCAAGACTCAGTCAAAAAACTGTGTTGCTTCAAACTAAACTACGTCCAATTAGCTACAAGTGATGTATTACAAAAATTATTCTAGAATTTATACAACGCTAAATTATGCATTCTAACAAAAGTAATGTCTATACAGTCTGATTCTGATTCTACTATTTTTAACACTTTATTGTTATGTTTAATTAAATTAAATTGCATCATGTTACAATAACAAACTTTTAAGCAACAGCAGACTGGCCGTCCGTTACGTCAGTCAAGTGGCAAAATCCGAAGGAGGACAGATGACAGGCTAACATTTAAAAAACAATCTGAACACCACATGCTCTACCCTCACCACATGCTCTACCCTCACCACATGCCCTACCCTCACCACATGCTCTACCCTCACCACATGCCCTACCCTCACCACATGCTCTACCCTCACCACATGCTCTACCCTCACTACCTTTGTAAATCTACTGGTCGATCGCATTCGACGTATTGGGCACCCCTGCTTTTAAGTTTTAGTTTTTTACTGCGCTCACAAATTTTTTATAAAACTGATGTTAACTTTGTGGGAATCAAAAAGAAATGGCCCCACAAGGTAGAAAATTACAGGATTTTATCACATTGTAGGGAAATCTTGTCTGCACAATGCAATCATTACAAAAACATGAACACACACATGTGCACGCATGCACACACACACACACACACACACACACACACACACACACACACACCGGCTGTCACCTTGCTTTCCATACCAACATCCAGTTATGGGATAGGAGGTTCTCTCTATATACAGATGCACACACATACATACACAAAAAAAGTAGCTGAAGCAGCCCTGCCCCCACGAACGACTGGGCTCAAGTCCAGCAGGTCGACTAAATCTGCGCATCTCCCAGCAACACCACACTCACAGAGCTCGCCATAAATCAACCCCAGAACTTTCAGGATGGTTCATAAGGGCATTCATTACACAAATGCATCGAATCTAATCTAATTCACAGCTAATTACGCAGAGGTTGCGCGTGTGTGGGTAGCGGAAACCAACAGATCCCGGCGCTTATTAAAGCAGAGGAGATGGGAGAGAGGGACCAGCAGTGTCAAACGGCAGTGCAAGGAGGGGGAGAAAAGAAAAAGAAGGGTCTCCCGTGGGGGGGTGTGGCCTGCCGGGGGGGCCTGCCCCTGCTGCTATGAGAAGACGCCCCCATGTCGGGAATCCAGTGGAAGGGGCACTGATAAGCAGGACACACCGGGGGACCCTCCACACAGCTACAGCTCTGGGTTTACGCGCCTGATTTGACTGAAGCACTGCTTCACTGCCCTTGTTCTCTGTGATAATCACGAGAACTTCCTGGATCAGCAGTCATTCTTCTTCTGCCCATCAGAGATCCCCCCACTGTCCCAGGCCTGCTTCTGCACCCCATCACAGAACCACGTGGCGACAGGACACCACAGGAGGACAAATGAAGTGGCTCGCTGGACCTTCCTGCACCGCCTTCCTACGAGTATCGGTAGTCTGAGGTAACGCAACGTTACAGTTGACAGAGTATCGGTAATCAGGGGTAACACAATGTCATAGTTGACAGAGCATCGGTAGTCAGAAGTAACGGGATGTTATAGCTGACAGAGCATCGGTAGTCAGAGGTAACGAGATGTTATAGCTGACAGAGCATCGGTAGTCAGAGGTAACGGGATGTTATAGCTGACAGCGTATCGGTAGTCAGAGGTAACGGGATGTTATAGCTGACAGCGTATCGGTAGTCAGAGGTAACGGTATGTTATAGCTGACAGAGCATCGGTAGTCAGAGGTAACGGGATGTTATAGCTGACAGAGCATCGGTAGTCAGAGGTAACGAGATGTTATAGCTGACAGAGCATCGGTAGT
>JAODKN010000001.1:50309773-50340420 GCA_026774425.1 Petrocephalus zakoni | reverse complement strand
AATGGACTGTGGCAAAGTGGAAAACTGTTCTGTGGTCAGACGAATCAAAATTTGAGGTTCTTTTTGGGAAACTGGGATGCCATGCATTCTGTTTTTATTCACAATTAGAACTTTTTGGAATCGGGTTTGTGTATATATATATACATATATATATATATAGGACCGTTGCCAACAGGTACTATGCGATCTAACAAACAGGCACATTGTGCCATCGGACTGTAACCAATCAAACAAACTTCTATCGGCTGTAGTCATTTTCAGGTGCTGCTGGGTTCGCGGCATTAATTGTAGGAGCCAGTGGCTCAGAGGTGGTGCTGGAAGAGCTGTATGTGAGGCTCTTAATGGCATGAGAAGAAGGGTTAGTGTTAATGCCATGGTAAAATGATTGGTGTGTAAAGAGGGTGCAGGAAAGGCTGGTGACTACAAGTGTGATGTTGAGTATTGCATTGGTGTTGAAGAAGGGTGTTTGAGACTAGAATGAGACATATGAAGTGCTTTGTGTACACAGTGCATAATTTCTAATTTAACCTCAATCAATTTGTCATCTGGTAGTTTCCGCAAGTCTGCCTCCAGAAATTTCAGAAATCCAGATACATTATCTACCTTTGAAGACTCACGGCACTTGCCAAAGCTCTCTTTCATTTGGTCAATGACCACCATGATGTCCATCTCAGACCCCTTCTTCTTTGCACGGCGTGCCTTGGCCTTTGTTTTCCGGGGAGTTCCAGACAGCTATGCCTCTGCACTTCTCTAGGAATGCTGCTTTCTCTGTCATCCACATCTGTGACTTCACTTCCAGTTACTGACAGACTGTTGTCGGAGAGGTCACTGTCGAATACATTTCCACTAGTTCTGCACAGAATTGTTAAAGAATTAAGATTAATCACTTTTAACAAACAAGGTCACTAAGTGATTTACAAATTAATTACCAGCAGTAATGCAACGGTTACATAAATAACATGCAATGAATATGGTTCATAAAGTAGGGAAAAAAGCTTTTTGTAAGTTGCATAACAATAAATAAAAATACATAATACAGAAGATACAGCTTAATTGTAATATGGTTAATTGAAAAGTACTCACTGTCTCTTCTCTGTGGTAGATCTTATAACGATCTGTGCCGGGTGCGGAATGGGGAAGCAGGATCAGGATTCCAAAAGTTGGGAACACACGGGGTTTATTCACGGAGAGGCACAAGCAGGGAGCAGCATAACATAACACTACTTCAATAACCAGACTGGGGAACCAACCACGGACTGAAATACACAGATTTAATAACATGGAACATGGAACAGCTGGCAAAAGCAGGGATTCCACGCAAGGTTAACGAGGGGACGTGGCACACAGGAGAATCAGACGGGCAGGATCATGACAGATTTTAAGAACAACATTTCCTCAAATAATGGATGTGACTTCTTCCTCTTTTCCACTTCTATTCCACTTATTTCCTCATTCATGCTCCTCAAACTATTTGTAAATCTGTCTCTGAGTGACTTCCACTTTTTTATTTTTCACTGTAAAAAGATCAAACTTTTGCTTTCATACAGTTAAAATCATAATCGCACCCAGCAGAATTTCGAATCACTCACCTTTGTCATTCTTTTTCCCGGACAGATTTGGCTTCCCATTCTTGTACAAGTTGCTCACTAACAGACTCACAAGCCTTGGTCTTCTTGTAACAGTCCTTGTATTCTGCTAAAGTCCTTGTATTCTGTGTCCCATAACACTGGTTTCTGCTCCACTTCCTGCATCAACTGGGCTGGATCTCCTAGAAGTATTTTTACATGTTGATTCATATAATATATTTTGTAATATTTCGAGACTTATGTCCAAGACCAAGGCAAGATCAAAACAAAACAGGCCCAAAACCGAGACGAGGCTGAGATAGAGCGGTCTCAAGACCGGTCTCGAGACTAAGACCGGTGTCATGACAAAAGGCAACAGGAAACCAAGAGGAGACCCGGATCAGAGGTGTATTTCAGCCCACAAACAAAACACTGGGCACACAGAGCAGGCACAGCAGAATTGTGATCCAGGCTCAGGATCGTCAGGCAAGGACAAGAACAGGGGCGAAGGAACAGCTGCCAACGAAGGACTTCAGTGTCCCCAGGACACAGCAGGCTCGGCGAGCTAGAACAGGGAGGTGCATGCCAGGACAGAATCCCCCCCCCCCCAATGGCCACCTCCTGGAGGCCGAGGAGAACCTCATCAGAGGCCAGTATCCAAGCTTATTCTTCTGGCCTGTAACCCAGACGGCCAGGTACTGGAGCCGTCCCCGGCGAGTGGGGGTCCGGCGGGGTCAGCTGCCGGGTGAGCCATGATATGGCGGATATGCAGAAGGGCCCAGTGTAGCAGGGTGCTAACTTGCGGAAGGAGGTGGAAGGATGGATGATACCTTGGGTAAGGGCTTCACGGATGTAGGTCCTCATTGCCTCCTCCTCCAGTCTGGACAGTGCGTAGAGTTGCACCTTAGGCCAGGTGACTCCCTCCTACAGCTTGATGGAGCAGGCCGAATCCCAGTGGGATGGCAGGCTCGGTCCCGGCTGAACACCTCCATGAAGTCCTGATACTCTTCTGGGATCCATGCCCTGGTACACTTCTGGGATCCATGCAGTCCCTTCTGGGTCCAGGCTCTCCACAGGGACACTAAGCAGGGAACAGCCAGACACTGGGAGAAACCTGACGTGGACACAGCTCCTCAGTCACCCAGTTGATATGGGAGTTATGGAGCTGCAACTAGGGATGTCCCGGTATGGCGCCATCTTTGACCATCAGGAGCATGAACTGCACCGTTTCCAGATGGAGGGCCCCCACCTGTAACTGAATTGGTACCATCTGATGTGTCACCTGGCCTCCGGAGAGGGGGACCCCATCCACACCCCAGACCAACAAGGGAGAAAGCAGGGGCTCAAGCGGAATGGAATGGTGGTGCACCAGGTGACCATCGAAGCTTCCTGCGGCTCTGGAGTCCACCAGGGCCCTTATCTGCAACTCCTCCTCTGGTCGGGACACAATCACCGGAACGGACACCAGTTTAGATGAGACAGAAAGAGAGCACAGCATACCCACCTGGGAGGTAGTCGGCAGACGCACACTGGGTATCCAGGTCCACCACAGTACAAGCAATGTTCTGTCTGTAGCCACTGCCGGATCCAACGGCACATACCTGAGCTGCATGGGAGGCGCAGATGCCGGTCACAATGTTTCGGGCTGGGGGTAGTTCTGCCGCTGATCATACATGATGTTGTCCAGTGCGATTGACAGCCGCAAGAACTCCTCAAACGTACGTACCTCTCCGTGGCAGGCGATTTCCGCTTGCAGGTCAGGGTGAAGAGCCCCGCAGTATAGTACCTGCAGGCATGACGACGGCCAGTCCAGCCCCGTGGCGAGGGTGGGGAACTCCAGCGTGGCAAGGACAAGAAGGGAAAGCAGGGAGGTCTCTGGAGACAATTGCGAAGGAACAGGGGCCAACGAAGCACTCGAGCATCCCCAGGACATGGAGATCTTCAAAGAGCGCTGCATCCACAGCCTCCGACATCATTATGGACCCCAACCACCTATGCCACTGTCTGCTTTTCCTCATGCCGTTAGGGAAGAGGTACAGAAGTAGCTGAACCAGGACCACCAGGTTTCGAAACAGCTTCATTCCCTAGGCTGTGAGGACACTTGACACTTTTCACTGAATCAGTGACCTCGCTACTGTATCAGACACTAGTCAATTCTTTATTGTCATGTGTACAAGTACAAGTACCATGTACAATGAAATGCTTACTTACATGTGCCCCTGCAGACAGTAAACATAGACAACACAAACCACAAGACAAGACGACAAGTAAATCTAATGAATTCTGTTCACTACTGCAGTCTTTCATTTGCACTTTTCTTTTGCCTTTGCACCTTTGTACAGATAAAAAGATAATCTATTATCTATATACTTTCCGTCACAGAGGAATTCAATGTGGTCTATACAGTGGAAATAAAAGCTGACTTCCACTGCCAACCCCCCTGCCTGCTGCACCCTGCCTCAATGGCCAGGCCACTTCTTTAGTCGAGTCATTCAAATTCTTGGGGACCACCATCACCAACACACCAAGGTGGGACTTGCACCTTTAGATTTGCACTAAAATGGTCCTTGCACTAGTTGCATTGTATCATCTGTGCATTTTTATACTCATCTGCATTCCTACGTTTTTGCATAATGTTCTGTGGAGTGTTTCTTGTATGTCTTGTAACAGCTAGCCACTGAGACTTTCTCTCAGCACTGAAGTAAATTCTGAAGAGGAAGCCGTTCAGTTGGAGATTACTCATAGTCAGCTGCTTCTGCAGCAGACAGTGAATGGCCTGGGCCTCTCCTCCCCTGCTGTCTTTCAGGATCCCACCTCCCATTCTCATGCTCATTCAGAACCTTACATGAGCTCTCTCATATTATCGTTGTTTTCTTGCTAGACAATGCACTCTGGGTTGGGGGGAGACCGATCAGTGGGACTGATTTCCTGCCTGTTACCCCGCCTGCTCTTTCCTGTCATGTGAGGGTACTTAATGTGCTTCACCGCTCTGCGTCTTCTGTAGGTGCTCTTAGTGATCTTCCGGAAGACATATGGCCGCGCTGGATGCCGTAAGTACCGCACACAGGAATTCGGCTTGAGACTTGCAGCTCTTTCCTCAGTTTCAGTGATTTTGGTTAGCAAGTGCTTTGTATTTGTGCAGTAGTGGTGCATGCTAACATGATGTTGCAGGCTAGGACTGTCCTACATTTGGAGTGTGTGCATGTGACATACAGAAGTGTTTACGCTGTGTAGTGAAAATGACTTTACAGAAAGGTATCACTTTTAACGTGAGACACATTCCAACTGATAGAAGGTCTGAGACTGACTTTTAGAAGCTGGGAAAGACTCAGATACAAACACTGAATAATCATAAACCTTTAAATATACGTATTCTGGAGTCCAGTGTTAAATTTAAATTATCCTTACAGAATAGAGGGAACATACTAACCTGTCTCAATGCCTCCAATAAAAAGACCTCTCTAAGAGTAAAAATACTATAGTTAAAATCAACATTTTTCACATAATATTTCTGTCCTAAATTCCTGCATTCTTGCATTTTTGCTGTGGGGTTCATTTGCTTTTAGCCTTTAGGTTGCAAACATGACCTGTGATCACAGGAGTGTTAATGGCTGTTGGACATTATCATTAAATATGATGGCATATTTATGGGAGTGGCTGCTTGTTACTGTCACCTTAGGAGACACTGGCATAACCTATGAGATGTGCACTGTACTGTAAGTTATTGAATTAATTATGAGTGTCTTCACATTAATATAGATCCACTTTTCTGTTGATAATTAGCTTTGTTCAAAACCCCAGTTTGGTCTTATTTTGGTTTTCTAAAAGGGGAAGTATAGCAAGAGTTTTGGCAATATAATACAATTTCGAAGATTAAAAATGAGGAAGACCTACAAATTAGCACACAGGCTGATGTCTGGATGACCATTTAAGGTGACATCTATTGTGAGGTCCACCCTCTGAAGATTGGTCACAGATTCTTACACCCAGAGGAAATCCTTTCCTGAGACATACATTAAAACTTGATGTCCACCCCAGCAGCAATGTCAACACAGGCAGGCTGAGTGCCAAGCAGATAAAACTCAGAGCTAGACGACTCACTTTCAGTCTGTGAGTTTAAAAAGAGAATGTCTGGCTTCTTTGGTCTCGCGCTTCTGGCACAGAGCTGCAGCGAGCTCTGCAGCTCAGAGGGGGCGGTCTCATGGGCCTGCGTACTGCTTTTGAAGTAGTTGGCCCACTCATGTACATGTTGTCCTTTTAGTAAACCACACAGCATTAGCTTGTGTGAATTTCCCTCAGATACTCTTACATCGTTTTTCCATACCAATCTTCCCTTTCAGAAAAAGGTGGGCTAAACCATATCACAATACACTGTCACTGTATTATGGAATGGCTCTGTGAAGCCATCAGGGAAGCCGAGTCAGCCTCTGTGGTGTTCTCTAAGGGCCCGACGTTGCTGTGTCTTGGGTATCTGGGGAGGGTGTTGGGACTAATGGTGACTTTCTCTTCCCTTTTAACAGGAAATGCGGACGGGGGTAATGTTGACAGTTGCCTTTGTGCTGCTGATCGTTAGAAATGGTAAGTACGGTCAGGGGTGGGTGTTTTGCATCCCAGAAAGAAGCCAGTTACACCCCCCCCCACCAGTGTAGTGACTGCTTGTAGCCAACAGAACACTTCCACTGAGTGAAGTATGCATCTTATTTTAACAATCAGAGCTGCCTTGGATTTGACATGGAATGTAGAATATGTCTGTTTTCTCCATACTTGGGAGTTTTTGGTTCTTCTCCTCCATTTTCAGCTGGCTTTCTTTCTATCTTTTTCTTTCTTTCTTTCTTTCTTTCTTTCTTTCTTTGTCTTTCATTGTTTTTCACTGAATTGCTTTGTTTAGTTTTGCATTATTCATTCTTAAAGATATTGTAGTGTATTCCAACACATCAATGTACAGTAAAGCGCCTTGGGACAACTGTTGTGTAAGGTGCTATATAAAAATAAATTGAATATCCCCCCATACACACAATCACATGACAGTGTTGTGTGTGTCTCTTCACCCTCAGCCCAGTCCCAGGAAAGGTGTGTGAAGACTGTTGTCAGGTCGTGTGCAGAATGCATCAAGTCCGGCCCGTACTGCACCTGGTGCAAGCAGCTGGTAAAGAGCCCCCTCAGCTGGCCGTACCGCATCTCCCACACTTACCGACTGGCAGTTCTTCATAGCGATTCTTGATCCTGTCCTGGCAAGCTGGCCCGAATTCGTATGACAGCTTTTGCAGGAAGCTTTGGGGCAGAAACCCAAACATGTAAAGTGACAAAAAACTAAATGAGGGCATTTTTATACATGCTGAAGGACTTCTCGGAAAAAGGAAGCTTCAAACCAGCAGGAAGGGTGCATGTGTGCCTGAGCTACTCATTTCTGGGGGAGTGTGATAGTGTCACGTCCACAGGCACCTATGATAGGACCCACAGAGAATCCATGTTTTTGCTTCCTCCCAGCTTCCGGGCAAAAATATGGACTGTTTGGCAGGGAGCTCAGAAGAACAAAAACATGGACTGACTGTGGGCCCCAAAGACTGGATTGGGAAAAACTGTTCTATGGCGATCTTAGAACATCATCCTCAGATCAACTCAAATTCTGTTGCATAACTTTCATGTAAATAATTGTCTGCAGTTTGCATTCTCCTGTTCCTCGGTAGGCTTACGCATGGACCAACCATCATGAAGCCGTCGGAATTGACACCTCTTTGTTCCCGGCAGAACTTCACCAAACCCGGCGAGCAGGAGGCCGTCCGTTGTGACGTCATCAGCGTGCTGCGTGAGCGTGGCTGTGGGGCTGCTGACATCATCTCCCCACAGGGGAACCACCGGCTCATCAAGAACTCGCCCCTGACGGGAGGGTCTAACCCAGTGCAGATACAACCGCAAGAAGTGCAGCTGAACCTCCGGCCGAGTGCGTATACAGCCAGAGCTCCATCCACCTCAATATCTGCATATGTTTATTCTGGGACCCAAATAAATAAAATGTCACTGCAGAGCAAAGGTGGGCAATCTTATCCAGAAAGGGCCATTGGGTATGCAGGTTTTCCCTGCAAATCCCTAATTTGAATACTTATTAGAGGACAGATTGGCTGAAGAGTCGTCACATCCTGGGTTTGAACAAGGTTATCCCAGAAACATGCATACACACCGGCCCTTTGAGGATAAGATGTAGAGGGAAGGATTGACTAGGGACTGAATATTTTAAATTGGCTAAAGGCAATTACTTATTTTACTTTTTCCAGATCAGCCTTGGACCTTCACCTTCAAGTTCAAACGGGCAGAGGGTTACCCTGTAGACCTGTACTACCTCATGGACCTCTCCTACTCCATGAACGACGACCTGCAGAATGTGAAAAGCCTGGGGAAAGACCTTCTGAAAGCCCTGCAGAGCATCACCAACCACGCGCGTATAGGTGAGCGGAGAAGAAAGGAAACATATCTATCTCATAGACTCCAAATAGAGGCACGTTTTTCATATCAAAGGGTCACATGACCAGGCCATTCAGCTACTGTGTCTCCTGCCCAGAACCATGTGATACGAAAAATAAAGCGGATTGGTCGAGGCTGTCGGGCTGAGGTCAAATGGTGGAGTAACACATATGTCTGTTTGTGCTGCAGGGTTTGGCTCATTTGTGGACAAGGTTGTGCTCCCATACACAAGCACCAACCCCAAGAGGATGCAGAAACCCTGCCCGGACAGCGAGCCCTTCTGCCAGCCGGCGTTTGGCTACAAGCATGTGCTGAGTATGACGGACGACGTGACGGACTTCAACAACAGAGTCTCCCAACAGGCCATCTCCGGAAACCTGGATGTTCCTGAGGGGGGGCTGGATGCCATCATGCAGGCCGCAGTTTGTGGGGTGGGGGCCTCGAGACGCAGGGCAGCTGGGGGGGTTTGGCCTCCTCAGACAGTCCTATTTGCTGGAATCCCCCAAAGGCAGCATGCCAACTTCCTGTCTGCTGATTTCTCTCTTATATATGAGCCCCTCCCCCCATAATACTTTCTGTCATCCACAGGACAAGATTGGCTGGGGTAACAGCACCCGGCTGCTTGTGTTCACCACCGACGCGGGGTTCCACATGGCGGGAGATGGCAAGCTGGCGGCCATCTTGGAGCCCAACGACGGGCGCTGCCACCTGGATGCCAACAGTCTGTACTCAAAAAGCACTGATATGGTGAGAAGGGGGAGTACATGGGGGAGGGGGTTCCTCTGGGGGGTCTGTCAAACAGCGCTACCTAACTGAACTTGCTGTCCCGTGTGACGCGCCTGTGTGACCTCTGGGTGGCACACGGTCGTCAGCATCAGTGCCCAGCTGGGAGCCTGAGCTCACGCTTAAATTCAGGCACCTGACTGCTCCTGCTGTCCCCCATGTTCAAGCCAATGGACTCCAGATAAGCCTAACCAGCCCATCATGTTCCCAGGATTACCCCTCTGTCGGCCAAATCAAGCAGAAGCTGGTGGAGAACAATATACAGCCAATCTTTGCCGTCACCCAGGACGTGGAGCCGGTGTACAGGGCAAGACTCCCGTCTGATAATGCTGTCTCTCATTGGATAGTTGGAGAGTCACATGGTCTCTGACAGTCACATAGACCTTACGTACATATAAGGAAAAGGAGACAGTGTAACAGAGAGAGCCCAAGCTCATTCTGGGGAGAGGCCTGCTTGAATGAAAGTAAATGACCAGGTTTTACCATGGGTGATGCTCCACCTAACATAATAAAATTAATCGAATCAGCTGAAGAATCAGTTCATAGTTCATAACATTATTTTGTTTTGCCTTAACGTAGAAACTGAAAGACATCATTCCCAAATCAGAGGTGGGCGTGTTGACATCCGACTCAAGCAATGTGATTACTCTGATCCAGAACGCGTACAAGGTGAGTGCTGGTGCCCCGCTCAGGCCATCTAGCCGAGTGCTCTGCGCTCTCTAAGTGCACTCCGTCATCCCCCTTCACAGAACCTTTCATCCAACGTGATTGTGACTCATGATGACCTTCCTGATCACGTGACCGTCATGTACACATCAGACTGCCCTAACGGGAACGCGCCCAGTAGCAGAGGGACATGTGACAATGTAGGGATTGGGAAGGAGGTTAGTACCAAACACCGCTGCCGGGTCAGAGCCGTAGGAGCGGGGGTCCACGGTGGCCTGCTTTCCAGATGGCTGTGGGTTTGGGTGTGACCTTGTGCTCTGACAGCTATGCTGTGCATGCAGGTCGAATTCAGCGTGACTGTCACAGCCCACGAGTGTCTAAAAGATCAGAGCTTCCTGATTGGACCTTTGGGCTTCAGGGAGAAGCTCAGGGTCATCTTGAGGACTAGGTGTGAGTGCGAGTGTGACGACGCGAAGAACAGCAAGAACCCGCACTGCAATTCAGAAGGTCAGGTCAGCTGTGGTACCTGCAGGTGAGTCTGGAACTCGAATCGAACCTCCTCCTGGTGCACATTAGGAACTGATCTTCTGTTAGTCAAAGTAAGCATGCTAATAGAACCTGAATTTGGGGATTTTTTGCACATCTTCAATTAAAGGTCTGCCCCTCTTTGTGTTTCTGGGGGTCTCTCCTTCTCACAGCTGCAACAGTGGCTTTGTGGGGCAGAGATGTGAGTGCAGGGTCGGCGATAGGAGCGAGGCAGAGCTGCGGCAGGCGTGCATGCCCGTCAACGGCTCCATGTGCTCGGGGCAGGGTGAGTGCGTCTGTGGTGTGTGCCACTGCTCCCCTGGCGAGGACGGCCGCAGCATCTACGGCAGGTTCTGTGAGTGCGATGACAGGAGCTGCCCGCTGGCCCGAGGTCAGCTGTGTGGAGGTAGGGTGCCCCCTGCTGACCCTCCATTACACATCATTACAATTTCATACGCTTTAACTTTGCAGGTTTAAGGGGGGGGGGGGTGCAGCAAACTGCCGGAAAGCCCCTTAAACGTTCCCTGTTTTTTTGGGACATTCCTGCTCCCTCCCCCCCAGGACAGGGCCGGTGCTCTTGCGGAACATGCAACTGCAACCCCGGGTACGAGGGCGATGCTTGTGACTGCAGGAAGTCAGATGACAGGTGCCGGACGGGCAGTAACGTGTGCAACGGCCGCGGCAACTGCGCATGCAGCGTCTGCAACTGTATCGCGGGCTATGCACGCCCCTTCTGTGAGACCTGCCCCGGCTGCCCGGCACTCTGCGAGAGAGTGGCGTAAGCACTCTTTCCGAAAATACCCCAAACACCCTAACACTCACACTAAGGCTAATGGCTAACCCTAACAGCCCTTGAGCATGCCTCTGGTGTTGGAATCGGTCACCTTTCTGACCTTGGCTTTCTGACCTTGGTATAATCACATACACGTTGGTTAGGCAGCATTTCACAACACATCTATTTGGCTGTCAGTTTCGCTTCTGAGGAACTCGCAGTCACTCTGAATGCACTTCTGCAAACCGGATCATTGCTTCAACTGGATGCTGTGAACATGGCAGAATTCATAACATGACGCCACAGGAAGGGTCTGCTTTTGCAAGGTTCTCTATCGTAGAGATGCAAGCTGATGCTCCCATTGGGCCCCTGAGTCCAAACCTAGTACTGTATCTCTGTTCTATTCTATAAACTTCCTGACGTCCCATGGCTGTGCTCTGTGGTTTGCTCATGCCTTGGGCAGCGCAAGCCAGGCCTGTGCATGATGTCGCTTCCTCAACGTTTCAGGAGCTGCGTCGAGTGCCGTGCAGCTGGGCAGAAGGGGAACTGCTCCGAGGTGTGTGGGGGCGTGACCTTTAAGGAGGACCCAGAGCTGAAGGAACAGCGGCTCTGCAAGCGCAGGGGGGCCGACGGCTGCCAAATCATCTACAGCACCAAGCAGCTGCAGGGTGTCGAGAAGTACGAGGTCATCTTTAAGAACAGAGGTCTGTGCTGCCATGGAAATAGTACAGTTTTACTACACAGCTCAGAGCCAGTTCGGTTCACAGTTAGCCGGCTGATGTTTGCGTGTGTGGCTCAAAGGCTTAAGGTGCTGTATCTCTGAGCAGAAGGTTGCTGGTTCAAATCCTAGAGTTTCTAGGGATATTTAACCCCCCCCCCCCACATGCTCCAGGGACTAGCTGACCTGCCCTTTATTTTCAGAGTGCGACAAGCCCCCTGACCTCCGCATCATCATTGGAGGGACCTTCTCTGGGGTGGCCCTGATTGGGATCCTCCTGCTGCTGGCCCTTAAAGGTTTCTTACACATGAGGGATCTCAAGGAGTTCAGGAGATTTGAGAACGAGCAGAAGAAGTCCAAATGGAGCAAGGTGGGCATCATTCTGGGGGGGCACGGGGCTGCGGTATTTTTTGTTTAGTTTCAGACTATTAGATAGCAGCAACCTCCACACCAGCCAGTCCTCACATGTATGAAATACATGATAGAAATGTGACCAAATAGACATGAGAGGGATAAAGCAAATCCCAGCAAACGCCTTGTGCTCACCTGATCCCAGAAACAACTCCATGTCCCATTCATTTACACTCCGAGCTGGAACATGTTGAGTAGACCCTTTAGATGTCATTCAGACACAGAACTTTAAACACCTAAAGAAAAGAGATTAAGATAAAATTATGTTTAACTAAAAACTAGCAATCTGTCCCACGAGTAACCACCAGAGCTAGGCGAGCTAGACGACCCATGATGCTGCGCGCACAAGATCACTGTCTCTTTGCTCTGTCTCTCGGCAGGCGGACAACCCGCTGTTCAAGACCGCGACAACCACCGTGCAGAACCCGAACTTTGGGGGGGACTGATGTGGTCAGCGTCAGACGTTACTGCATGGTTACCAACTCTCATGCATCTGGCATGACTTTCAGACTCTCACGCTCACACAAGAAATGTTACGGCAGATCTGTATTACTAGAAACTTAAAATTCACCACATCAAAAGCTTTGGGTTAGCTTGCAAACTCTACACACTATTTACAAGGTTATGAAACTGTTACATACATGTAAATGAGGGAGCCTGTCCTGAATTGACAGTGCAAGCCAGCCCAAACTGGCAACCCTGTTTCAGTACTTTGAGGTTCAGCTCAGTGTTGTTCCAGAAAACAAAAGGTCAGCACATGGTAGGCTGGAGTTATGGACCCTGCATGAATAACTACACCAGCCTGCCTATCTATGTGCTTTGGAAATGCTGTATTGTTAATGGTCTTGCTCTCTTTAGTGCCACTTTGTCCATGTGGGGACTGTCCATGTAAATTATGAGCTTGGGACATTGGTAGGGATCCCCTTTCTGCAAATACATTAAATGGATTGAGCCAGTCATGTGTTGTGTTTATGTTTATGTTCACATTCTCCTTATTGGGCTGTTAGTCTAGCCATCTGTCAGCAGATTATCAGCGTTAGCATTCACAGTTTACCCACCAACACCACTAAATTTGTATCCCAGGAAATGGCATGATTTCTTCCTGGGAGGGGCTGAGACGCATGCCCAGGTGCACGGTTGCATGCTTTTTTTTCCCATAATGCACATCTCTGCAGAAAAAATCCATGACAGAAGTCTAAAGCCTGGATGTATTTGCCTGATATTTTCCAGAAACAGAGAGTTTAAACTGTGCCCTCTTAATGCTGCCAAGGCCCAGCCTCCTTAAACTACCCACATGATCGGGAGCTCAACAGGAAGGTCTCCACAGCGTCTGGACAGACGCGTAGCTAAACTGCGGCAGCCAGGAAGAGGGACGGGAAACACCCCCGGTTATGTAAAAGGGGCTGGTCTGTGAGGAATTTCTGAGAAACAGAAGGTGAGTTTGAATAATGCCTGGGAAAAAGCACTAGGAGAGGGAGGGGGGGCAAGAGAGAGGGAGAGAGGGAGGGAGGGAGAGAGAGAGAGGGAGGGGGGGAGGAACACAGAGGGGAGAGAGAAAAGGAGAACGAGGGAGAGGAAGGCACGGCCGAGCACAGCAGCATCCCTCACAGAGGTAGGTCAGCTCCAGGTTGTCAGGTCACTTCCAGGCTTTTTTTGAATGAGTGAAATTGTGTGACCTTACAGCTGACCTTAATTATACAGTTATAGGGAATGCATCCACCCTGCTAACTGTGACTGTAGGGCTGTGGGGGGGCACCTGCTGACCACATGACTGTAGGGGTGTGGGGTGGCTGCATAGGGCCTGGTGGTCCAGACACTTGATCAGAAAGGGGCCCTCGTTTGAACTGAGGAGGTGGGGTCGGTGAGCCAGCACAATGCTAATTAGGCTAATTCGGTGTTATGTAGGTGATAAGAGGTATGGGGACACTCTGTGGGAAAGGCTGGGCCTCACCCAGGCTGCCTGTGCTGAGGGGGGGTGCCCTTATTCACCAAGCTGTAGGAGGAAATGAGGGATACAACCTGAAGAAAGACGGGAAGTTCAAATGTATCCCGCAAACACAAATACTCCGCAGCACAGGGCCTATGGTCCCTGGGACTCCGTTGAAGCAAGAGAAATTGGAATTGGTGTGGGCTGTTCCTCACAGCCCTCAGGTAACTTATAACTGGCAGGAAATCAGCCCCCGGGACCAAAGGGCAGGCAGGCAGCTGACTTACAGCACGAAGGGCTCCTTGCTGAGACAGACCGGGAGATTCCCAGGACCTTTACACCTTCACACACAATTTTAAAAAGCTTAGGTGGACACCCAGAATCCCACCACCATGTGAGTCCCTCACAGCGACACTCCCTGACTGTCATGGGGGTGGTGGTGACACACGACGTTATGGAGAACACCCCCACCCACCATATATGGGCATGGGAGTGACAGGTGTGGCAGGTGATCAGTTGGCGAGTCTCGTCAAGAAGTTCAGTCTGCGTGACCCTCCAACCACCAGCCGCTCACCCCCGCAGCAGGTGAGTCCTGCCTGGCCCACTTCTGTCCCGGGCAGGTAATAAGCAGCTTTTCATTAAAAATCGCCTGAATAAAGGGCGCTAAACGAAATCGATCGTTTCGATTGAATTTGCGTTTCATTTACAATGATGGCAAAAGCAGTATAATGGCATGGGCACAGAGAGTAGTGCATGTGGGGTAATGCATGGTAGATTAAAGGACAGTTACAGACAGCAGCGTGGCCGGTTCATACTTGGAAGCTTCTTGACCTCGATCCGCTGGCCCCCTTTCGTGTGGGAGAGCGCATCAGCCGAGTGAGGGTACTGGCCAGAGCCATGGGGGGGCCCAACCCCGTAAGGCCGTGTGAGGCAACTGGGAGCTGGAGCTTCAGCAGCTAGGATAACCTCTCCACCAGAAAGACACCTGAGAGAATGCTGTGTTCAGACCAGGTTGGGGGGGCGCATATAACTAAAAACGGTCTCCTCACAAAATGATCATCCCGGCAGAGGGATATTAGGCAGGATGTCAGACGTGTCCGCTATCTGGTGTGTGCTATGCTAATCGCTAACCTCATATCCAGAAAGATCAGTGCACTGCTACCTTTGTACTCTGGCCTTATCGCGCTTTCCATAAATCAGATTTATTTCCTTGTTGCCACAGTGACAGCCACAAAAGGCAACCTTGACTAATCATCTTTGTCCCACAAATTCACGCGGGATGGGCAATCCTATCTGTCCCTTACTAGAATGGACGCACTCAATCTCCCAAAGCCATAATCCGCTATCATTAGACCTCTGGGCAGTTGTGTAAGCTGCTAGTGATAAGCTGAACAATAAATGCGCTTCCGCAAAGTGCCCTGTGGTGTGGTAGCAATGGCCATGATGGCGAGAGGGATCAGTGCTCAGAGCAGAAACGACCGCTGCAGCTGAAGCTGCAACTGGGATTCGATGTTCCTTATGGGGGGGGGGGGATCAGAGAGTGGGGAGGGATGCGGGCACAGAGGCCAGCTGCCCTGCACCATCCCCCAGGAGCCAGGCACTGTAATGACAGTCTTCCGCATGTTCAAATATTTGGTCAGCAGTGAAGGAGACGTGTCAGATGATGTTTGCTGCTGTAAGCCAGCGAACGGTGATTCAAGGAAACTTTAAATGACAAAGTCAGCTATTCAACAGAGTCCAGGATTTAGTGACTACTTAGCCATTACAATCAAACAGATAAACTGCATATTTTTCGTGATATTTGCCTTAATAATACAGCACATTACTACTCTGCTTTTTTCATATCTAAACCTTCCATGTATAACTCCTCTCTATGTGTTTTCAGCGCACATACAGTTTACGATGAAAGATAATTAGACAATGACCTGCTGCCCGCGAGTTCCGTGGAACAAAGCCCTTTTTTGCCAGGGGGCGTGGCTTACAGAGGCATGCCAGTGCGAGACGGGGGGAAGCCTGGGGGGCCGGGGGCTTGTTATGCTATTGCTGACAAAGGACACTGTTTGGGATGGTGCTTTTTAAAACGCAGGTCCTGAGGAAATACTGAGGCAGCTTTACAATGCATCTGCTACTGCTGAGGCTGAAGGCCGACCAGCTTCCTCTTACCTCTCTAGTAAGATTAGGGAGAAGGTGCAGAATGTCACCAAAATAATGCAGCATTGAGCGGGACACAGCCAGACTCTCTCAGAGTTGCTGAGGGGCCAGGAAAAGTGACAGCAAATGATCTACAGTACCGCACAGTACTGTCATGTTTCCATCTGTGTAACCGCCCGATTCTCTCGCTTTTCCACCCAAAGGCGTTTCCCTGAAGCTGTCACCATGTCACAAGTCAAAACCCCAGTTACAAAAGTGCTCAATAAAACCACCCCAGGCCTTCAGATATGGCGGATAGAGGTGAGACAATCTGATCACCATCCAATGGCAGAAGACACGCTATCTGGTACTGCGTCAGTCGCAAATGTGATGGGCACTGAAATAGACTTGTTCCTAATGTTTGTAGCTCTTGGGTTTTGGAAACCAGGTTTTAAACATATTTTTTTGCGCAGAACATGGAAATGGTTCCAACACCACCGACGACTTATGGCCAGTTCTTTGAGGGGGACAGCTACATCATCCTAAACGTATGTGCTTGTGAGACAATGACCACCGTGTGCAGCTAGACACTGGATCCCATCACACTTTCCCAGAATTCAAAGCAATTAACTGTCATACCACAGTGCACTACAATGAAATGTGCCATTTGCATTTAGCCCATATGTGACATCATGACATAGCAGTGGGCTGCTGATTCAGCATCCGGGGCGTAGTGCTTGGGTTACAGTATCTTGCGGGTCCGGGATTTGCTTCCCTAACCTTTAGGCCACCACTACGCCACAAATAAGGAGGGCTTCATGTATTTGCGTGGCATCCTTGCATACTAGCCTTGTCTATATTGTTCCAGTAAATTCAACACAGCCCACTCGCGCTATAAAGAACAAAGGATCAGTTTTAAGACTAAATCGCTTGTCTTATACATATACCTCTTCAAATCACACAAAGGCGTCCTATTTAGTGTAATTAAAACATTTTTTAAGTAATTTACAATTATGTTGTGCTGATGAGTTATTTTGTAACCACAGATAGTAACACAGTGTTTGATACGCCTGTCTTGTCCTTCATTGGTTTGGCTGTAAAATAAACACGCTCTTTCTCATTTGGGCTGACGCAGACCCAGAAGTCCAGCAGCAGCTTCACGTACGACATCCACTACTGGCTGGGCAGGGAGACATCGCAGGATGAGCAGGGAGCGGCAGCCATCTTCACCACGCTGATGGACGAGCACCTGGGGGGTGTGGCCGTGCAGCACCGCGAAGCCCAAGGCTGCGAGAGCGACACCTTCCGGGGCTATTTCAAGCAGGGAATCATGTGAGCACCCCCACCCATACCGAACCGGACAGTAGCCGGTGACCCCGGCTAACGGGCCATTCCCGGAGTGCAGCCTGTACACCAAGGCATGCTCAAAACATCAGGGCCATTTGAGGGGAGATGACAATGCTCCTTTTTCGGGAAGTTGCCTTTCTGCCACTGCAACATTCGATATTTTAAGAAATGACATACTCAGTAGGGAAGTTGGAGGCGGCTAGTGCATTTGCTTGAGAAATGTTTAAAGGTCACTGGTGACACCCTCGACGTCCTGGGCACACTCTCTGGGGGGGGAGGGATCATGTCCGCCATCTTGACAGGGTCCTCTGACACAGGTACAAGAAGGGTGGTGTGGCGTCTGGCCTAAAGCAGGTGGAGACCAACACATACAACATCCGCCGGCTGCTGCACGTCAAGGGGAAGAAGCATGTCGTGGCCGGAGAGGTGAGCAGGGCCAGTGGTTTCAGGGGTTTGCCCCGTATGCCCCAATGCGGGTGACAATCCCAGGCGTGTCAAACCACTGTTTGGTTTGCCCCGTATGCCCCAATGCGGGTGACAATCCCAGGGGTGTCAAACCACTGTTCGGTTTGCCCCGTATGCCCCAATGCGGGTGACAATCCCAGGGGTGTCAAACCACTGTTTGGTTTGCCCCGTATGCCCCAATGCGGGTGACAATCCCAGGGGTGTCAAACCACTGTTTGGTTTGCCCCGTATTCCCCAATGCGGGTGACAATCCCAGGGGTGTCAAACCACTGTTTGGTTTGCCCCGTATGCCCCAATGCGAGTGACAATCCCAGGGAAATATCTGCATGTTTCATTCAAACCGTTTAGGTCTAGCACCCTAGTACAACTGACCAGCCCCTTCTTGTAATCACAAGCGCTGCTATTTAACCAGCATGCCCCCTGCTGCCCAAAGTCAGCCCTGAGCACATGACATCTTTTTTATGTAGGTTTTCATGGCCCCTGTGTTAACGTGTTTTATTCTATGCTTGCTCATATTCTATATGGAAGACGGCCTGTTTTAAGTTCGATATCTTTCGTGGTCAGGTGGAGATGAGCTGGGCCAGTTTTAACAAGGGTGACGTCTTCCTGCTGGACCTGGGCAACCTGATCATCCAATGGAATGGACCCTTGAGCAACCGCATGGAAAGGCTCAAGGTAGACCTGCTTCCAGCTGGGCAAGGTCCCACTGTGTGCTCCATGCTGACCAGGAATGGTTCTCACAGGGCATGAACCTGGCCAAGGACATCCGAGACCGCGAGAGGGGTGGCCGAGCGAAGGTGTCTGTGGTTGAGGGTGACGATGAGAAGCCCTCAGAAGAGGCCATGAAGCTCATGAAGCAGGTCCTCGGGGAGAGGCGGGAGCTCAAGGATGCCATCCCCGATGAGGTGGTGGACCAGAAGCTCAAGTCTAGCGTGAAGCTCTTCCAGTGAGTCCTGCCCAGGATGCAACCAGTTTGCTGTGACATGGAACAACATTTAACCGTGTGACATTTAATCTCTACCCTCTTAACTAGAATCACAGATGCTGAGGGGAACTTAGTGGTCCAGGAGGTGGCCACCAAACCGTTGACCCAGGACTTGCTCAAACACGAGGTGGGTTAGCAAACAAGAGAGGAAGTCATGTCATTTCACAGACACACCCATGTAGCATATACCATATAGTTCAACATTCAAAAAGTGTACCACATTAAATACATGTATAATAAAATAATTGTGTTAGATGTGTCAAAAAGGCTAAAAATTAGTAAGTAAAAGGTGGTATAACAAAAGACCACAAATGAACCATTCTTAACATAACAAGACTTTAAAACCTTAGCTCAGATAACGATTGGCTGACAAGTTGGTACTATTGAAGTTGGTTCCCGCAATGTGTCATGGGACTGGGACCAGAATGAGTGTAGTATCTGACACAGGGGACTGATTAAGGGACCTGACAAAAAGTTCAGCTCAGACCAGGAAGTATAGTACCCAGCTCAGAGCAACAAATACCACCAAACAGAAAGCAAATAGAGGGAGGGCCATAAAGTCTGAACCAACCGAAATAAGGCAGCTCACAGGGCTGCATGTGATAGCAGCAGGGCTAAAACTAAGAAAACATGCTTGTAAACTGAAATGTTGAAAATAATATAATAAAAATAAAGGAAACTACAACTAAATGAAAACTCTTAATATCACTTCTAAAATAAAAACAGAAGTCAAACAACAACACATTCTGTTACCATTAAAATATTGTTTATCTACAGTAATGATATGCTTTAATGACCACCAATAATACCTGGAACATGGCCTTGCCCATTTTTAGGTCATTAGTACATAACATGCATTGTGTATTCATGTAGAATTCTCTACAGATCAGACACATATAATAGGTCTACAACCTTCAGTCTATCCATAGAAATAAGATTACTAAACATTAAACTAAAATATATAATAACTAAATAGAAATATATTTTATAAGTAAAAAATTATAAAAATACTGAGAACTGACCAAAAATTAAACTGGATTTCAAATGAAATTTTAAAAAATTGAATCTAAAAACCAAAAAAAAAAGCGATTCTTTCTCTGCCCAGGGCAGACACGAGCTTAGAGCTGCCTCTGACTGAAGAGCCAATTTCTCCAAATGCAACATTTGTAGTGTTCAACTCTCCAGCATTTGAGGGTGATGTGAAAGGGATTAACACACTGTTGCACAAGACAACAAAATGTGTCAACGGGCAGGTACAATTGTGTTCAAAATAATAGCAGTCCAATATCACTAACCTGACCCCTCACTGTTTTTGGTAGAAATTCATTTTCTACGTTTTTCTACATGGCAAATAATTTGCTAGTAGGTGTAGCAGAATAATAGAAAACCAACAGACATGACATGCATGCTGCTCTTTCTGTGTAATTTAACCATTAATTGAAAGGGACATGTTCAAAATTAGTATTAAATTAGTAAGGTAATTCAATCTGTAGAAAAAACAGGTGTCAATTACAGCCCTTATTTAAGGAGGGAAGGCAGCAAATGTTGTACATGCTGCTTATAGTGCATCTCTCAGGAAATCTGAGCAAAATGGGTCATTCCAGTCAGAAGAGCAATGTAAGGTAATTAAAAAGTTGAATTAAAAAATGATAGGCTGCTCAGCTAAAATGATCTCTAATGCTTTAAAATGACAACCAAAACCTGAAATATGTGGAAGAAATCAGAAAACTACCATCCAAATGGATCAAAGAATTGCCAAAATGGCAAAGACTCAGCCAATGATCAGCTCCAGGAAGATCAAAGAAGGTCTAAAGTTATCTGTGAGTACTGTGACAATTAGAAAATGCCTCTGTGACGCCAAACTACTAGCAAGAAGCCCTTGCAAAGTCCCATTGCTGAAAAAAATATGTGCTAAAGAGGTTACAATTTGCCAAAGAACATATTAATTAGCCTAAGGAGAAATGGCACATTTTGTGGACTGATGAAAGCAAGATTGTTCTTTTTGGGTCTAGGTGCTGCAGACAGTTTGTCAGATGTCCCCCAAACACTGAATTCAAGCCACACTACACTCAGAAAACAGTGAAGCATGGTGGCAAATGCATCATGATATGGGGATGTTTCTCATACTTTGGTGTCGGGCCTATTTATCGCATGCCAGGGATCATGGATCAATTTGAGTACATTAAAATACTTGAAGAGGTCATGTTGCATGAAGACTTACCATCTGTATGCTGAAGAGGACATGCCCTTGAAATGCCCTTGAAGAACTGTGGAATGTAGTCCAATCATCCTGGGCTGTAATACCTGTTCACAGGTGCCAGAAGTTGGTCAACTCCATGCAACACAGATGTGTAGCAGTTCTAGGAATCATGGTTATACAACTAAATATTAGTTATGTGGTTCAAAGGGAAGCTAAATCTTTTTTTCATGTTTTGATTAGAAATAGAATGTACAGTGTTCCCAATGCATTTGCATGTATGGAAATGAAAGCTATTATAAGGACTTTGGGCTTTATTCACTTTTTTATACACACTGCTGTTATTTTGAACACAACTGTAATTCAGCACCCAGAGAGCAATACTGTGCTCAAAGTACCTCATTGGCCAGGGATTCAAACCAGCAACTTTTCAATCACAAGTGCATTTCCCCTAATCATTCGGCCACCACTGTCCCACTATTGAGCACTCCTTAATGGCTGTCTGTTCCCCTAAACAGGATTGCTACCTGCTGGATCAGGGAGGAATCAGAATCTTCATCTGGAAAGGAAAGAAGGCTTCTAAGACAGAGAGGGCTGAAGCTTTGAATAAAGCAGAGGTATGACAGGAGAATGGCTAAAGTACCACAGACCGTGCAACGTGCTCAAAAACAGAACACTCTTAGTGTACATTTCAAGTGGTACACTGACGGCCAGAATGTACAATGTGATGGCTTCCTAATTCCCTATACTTACGAATTCCTGCAATTCGGCATTAAGTACTACTTAAGGTTTCTTCATTTTAATGTTATATAAATGCTGTACAACTGTTAAGTATATATATGAACTGCAAAAAGCAGATATGGGGAAGGGGGTGCAGGATGTGATTCACTGGGCTCAAACACTGTGCCTGTGATCAGAAGGTCCAAATCCCAGGGATGGTAGGGCGACTCACAATTGGACTCTGCTTCCTCAGTTGTACGTTACCTTGGATAAAAGCACCTGAGAAATGGAGAATAAGCATTTTTTTTCCCTATTTAGGCATACAAGACAGCAAAGGGCTACCCACCCACGGCCTACGTGGAGACGGTGAATGACGGTGCCGAGTCGTCAGTGTTCAAGCAGCTATTCCAGAAGTGGACCGTCAAGGGCCAAACAGTGGGACTAGGAACAACTCATACACGGGGCAAAATAGGTGGGTGCAGAGGAGGCAACCAGAGATCAACTGGACGCTACATTGAGGTTTAGTTGTTTAAGCAGAGGCCGGAACATTTACAACCAAGGAGAGATCAACGTTCATAATTAACCTGTTTTTATACATGAGCACAGCTGTGAGCAATAAACTGAATCTCTATGATGCTGAAAGTCACTTAAGAAGCAGCTAACTGACACCTGCCTTCATGTTTCCATCAATACACCCAATGCTACAGCCAAGGTGGAGCAGATCAAGTTTGATGCCACATCCATGCATGCCAAGCCCGAGGTGGCTGCGCAGCAGAAGATGGTGGATGATGGTAGCGGTGAGGCGGAGGTCCGTGCTACGCTTCATAGTGCCTCCATTAAAAACGAAACATGCATATCCTGAATTGGAGGCCATATTTTAACATATCCCTGGGCCACTGTCAGGTATGGCGGATAGAGGACAACGAGATGGTCCCTGTTGACAGAAAGTGGCTGGGCCACTTCTATGGGGGTGACTGCTACCTGATACTGTACAAGTACGAGGTCAGCAAGAAGATCCACTACATCCTCTACATGTGGCAGGTCAGTAGCTCTGCGGACTCCACCTGCCAAACAGTACAGCTCAGTGCCAGCCAATGTCCATAACTCGCCATATAATACTGACGGCACAGGGCCGGCACGCTACCACGGTGGAGCTGACAGCTTCTGCTTACCAAGCCGTGATCCTGGACCAGAAGCACAATGGGGAGCCGGTTCAGGTCCGCGTGCCCATGGGTAAAGAGCCACAGCACCTCATGGCCATTTTCAAGGGCAAAATGGTCATCTATGAGGTAGGTTGGCACGATAGACTGATTTAAAGAGTAACTCAGCGTCTCCAGAAAGCAGAGAGTTCAGGGCGGTGTGCAGGATGACCTACGGTGGTCCTGCCTTCCCATTTTGTTCCCGGGGTTTCCAAAGTTATGATGTCTGAGTCATGTGTGCTGGGTTCCCAGGAGGGTAGCTCCCGGGAAGGAGGCCAGGAGCCGCAGTCCAGTGCCAGGCTCTTCCATGTCCAAGGCACCAATGAATTCAACACCCGTGCCACTGAGGTGCCAGCTCGCTGTGCCAATCTGAATTCCAACGATGTATTTGTGCTCAAGACAGACAACTATTGTTACCTGTGGTATGGGAAGGTAAGGCAGTCCTCTTTATTTGGGGACGTGCATGTTTATAAGGATCTGTCACATCTGACTGACTCTGGATGGGGTATCCAGGTTTACTACCTACCAAGCTAGAAAACAATTGTGCATCCCAAACCTTGCAGGGCTGCAGTGGAGATGAGAGAGAGATGGGAAAAACCCTGGCAGACATCATCTCCAAAAAGGAGAAGCACGTGATTGCTGAGGGCCAGGAGCCTGCAGACTTCTGGGTGAACCTGGGAGGAAAATCGCAGTATGCCAACAGCAAGAGGTACTACCCATGTCTCCCATACTGACTGGCTCTCTGCTCTTCCACTCTCTTTAATGGACACTCATTTCTGACCCTTGTGTCAATGACAAGGCTGCAGGAGGAGAATCACAACATCTCACCCCGACTGTTCGAGTGTTCCAATCAGACTGGGCGCTTCCTGGCCACAGAGATCACAAACTTCACCCAAGATGACATTGATGAGGATGATGTCATGCTGTTGGACATCTGGGACCAGGTGAGGCAACAATCCACAGACTACCTTTGATCAGCCTGAGCTGGTCTGATATACAGGCCACACTCTACCTATAATCCTCTCTGTAGGAATGACATACTTTCTTTCAGGTATTCCTATGGATTGGGAAAGGTGCCAACCAGACTGAGAAGGATGCAGCAATTATCATGGCACAGGAATACTTGCAGACTCACCCAGGGGGTCGTGACATAGAAACGCCCGTCCTGCTGGTCAAACAGGGGTTTGAGCCCCCCACCTTCACGGGCTGGTTCCATGCCTGGGATGCTCAGAAATGGAGCGTGAGTCACCCACCCATCAATTATTTATTTAATCCTTTAATCACTTAGTAATTTGGATGTAATAAGTATGTAAACATTAATAAAACCAGCACGATTTCTTCAGCATGTGATTATTTGGCATAAGCCCTGTGATGCCATGGAAATCATGTCAACACGTCATTACAAGCCCTATATGCCTCCAGGACGGGAAATCTTACGAGCAGCTGAAAGCGGAACTCGGAGACTCTACTGAAATAATCAAGATCACGATGGTAAGTCACCCTCTGGACAAATAAGAATAAATACCAGATCACCCAGGCTGTAGGTGGCCAACTCACTATTCCAAAAGTCTTCAGGTGTGAAACCCTTCTAGTACCAGGTGACTCCACTCTTCAAATAATGGGTAGTTTTTGGTTGATAAAAGGTCATACATTTGGAACTCTACAGACCTGCAGACTCTGTTTCCCACTACAAATTTCTTGCTCAACAAGTATACAAATTCTGAAAGTCATGTTTGGGTTGTTTCTGGTTCCAGGAAGTAGCGAAACCGAGCGCCATTGTGCAGAATTCCATCCACACATCAGTCCTCCCTACATTCCCTGCTGACAAGCTGGTGAACTGCTCAACTGAGAACCTGCCTGAGGGCGTAGATCCCACCAGGAAGGAGGTTTGTACCCACAGAACATTAGGAGAAAAACGGGGCGTAGATCCATGAACAAAAACAGAAATTAATAAAGCCACATGTTCATAACTCAGTGGGCTCTTATTCTTCTGGAACAACAAATCCAAAACAATAAGCTGTTCTGGTAAATGGCCTAGTTAAACTGATAAATAATGCAGTTTATTCAGTGCACAACCATACATCAACTTTCGTCTGACAGAGAGCTTTTGTGACAGTGCTCCAAACATGCTGTGAAACACAAGGTCGAGCTGCACTCTGTCCTTCTCAACACAGGAGTATCTCTCCAATGAAGACTTCAACAAGGTCCTGGGTATGGCTCGACCCGAATTCTACTCCATGCCGATTTGGAAGCAGAAGAACATGAAGAAGCAGATGGGCCTTTTTTAGAGCTGGCAAAAGGGGAACAGAGCCAGAGACAAGCAGGCCAGAGAGCATAAATACCACAGTGTAGCTTGTGGTTAAGTATAACTGCCTTACGTGTCTCTGTCTCAGAAGTACCTCTGGTGCAAAGGTGAAGTCTGTGTTGTCCAATGAGAGTATTTAACTATATAAATGCATGATGAAATCACATGACCTTCTATAATTTGCTGGAAACATAAGAATGTCACATTTTTGTACTACTAGTGTTAATCAAGTTTTCTAATGAGACCCTCAGCGGTGACCTGTAGTTCCAGCACACACCAGTAGACTTAACCTATGCCTATAACCTCCCATGTGTAACAGCCGATCCACTCCACCACTAGCAGATACACCCTACACCTGCAAAATCTAATGAATCCTAGCTTTGATTTTCTGTCTTAACCCCACTTTAAGGGAATTTACGGTGCTGTAAGTATGATGTCAGTCACTAAGAGTAATTTAGTTCATGTGCCCTTTCTGAAGCCATAAATGTCATCTTGTTCCCATGTTCTGCTTCATGTTGGTTTTTTCCCTCCTCTCACCATCTGTGAGCCCTGTTTATTGTTTTCATTGATATTGGTTACCTCATTATGCGATCCCCATGTCACATGGTCCTAATTGCTGCCCTGAATGCAAATACAGTCACGCAAACATGCTAGCTGGGCGTCATAATCAAATATATCTCACTCTGATCCGGTTTATGTGTACTCAGGTCTATGGTAAAGTTCATACATTAAAGACTGTTCCTCATTAAAGACATATATTAAAAAGTCTTTCATCTTTCAAGGTTTTATTACCATTATTACAACAACATTTTTAATCAGTGTTTATTTTGGAAATATTTGAAAAATTTGTAAATGTACACAGAGCAGATCAGACAAAATCGAAAATAATTCATAAATTAAATTATTAAGCCAGAGTATGTGTTTGTGCACTGTTCTGCACTCCACTTTGCTTTAATCAGCTGTTACCTGTGATTTTGGGTCTAACCCCACCCCATGGATTGAAACCCTGAGGTCATATCGCCTCCCCGAGTGGCTTATCAAACTTGAACATCCTGGTGCAAAGAAAAAAGAATACATGGCGCATCTGAAGGTGATATACCATGCAGGGCAGTGAAGCACAAAGTCCTTTTGAAAGTGTTACTGAACCCAATAGACATCAAAGGTCAGATGCAGTAAGTGCCATTCCACCCTGTCCTATGCGACAGGTTGCTGCGCCGCATAATGATCGATGAGTCTCTGAGCCTCCCTCACACCAGTGATGTAGGCCCCATGGGTGGTGGTGTAAAAGTTTATGTGAGTGGCTTCGCCCGCAAAGAGAACCTGCAGTGGCTGAAGGGGGGCGGTGGAGTAAAAGAAAGAAACAGCCAATGAGAATTAAGTGTGCTTCCCAGAGCTCCTGTAGTTTTCACATCTCCAGGGCATTGTGGGTAGAGCAATGGGCGGTCTGTACCTTCACTTCTTCATGGACAGAGTTGAGGGGCAGTGGTTCCGCCAGGGCCTGGTGTTCGTGCGCAGCATCCACGCCACATGGCACGTAGGTGTAAGAGCCCCGCACATAGGGGTGGCAGCGCCACCTGGACAGGAGGACCCGGCTCGGCTTGGGCACTGGCCAGGAGGTGAATGTCCGGAGCAAACTGTGCACACAACATCAGATTCACAGGCGGTCATGCACACACAGGCATCACTGCCAGACATGCTTAATTAAGCTAATCAATTACTGTCTGCATGGGAGTAGGCTGAGAAACCAGCTTGGCATTCGAGATCCAATATGTGTTAAGAGGCAATCATTTGAATCTTTTATATATTCCTTGCTTGGGAATGTTGACATGTCATACAAAGGAGCGGGTGACGGCCATAAAAACCAATAAACATTACAGTCACCTGACTGCACTTCCTCTGCAGCTGCTATTCCAGCAGTGCCATGTTATGTGATGTGTTTGAGGCCTGCAGTGGTGCCAGTTATTGTGAGTCCTTCTGCACTGGATGTATTCATTTACACCGGTCTGCCACGCCTAATGTGTGTGATGCCAGCTCTCATACTTACCTCACGCAGACATCCCCGACCTCCTCATCACCTAGAGTCTCCATATGCTCAGCCTCTCGGCCCGTGATCCAGCCGCACAGCACCGTGGGGTGGCGGGCCACCACATCGAAGCCGCAGATCTTCTTGTACCAGGTGTTGTATGGGTCGTCCTTTTGTGCTGGCCCCTGTTGACCCCAGAGCTCCTCAGGGCCCTGCTTCCACACCAGTTGTATCCCGGCACAGTCGTCCGGCCAAAAGCGCTCTTCAAACTTCAGGAAGATCTTGTCCACGGTGCCAAAGCCCAGCTTCTGTATGGCGCTGGCCTTCGAGTCGGGCAGGGCAGGCTCAAACATATCCGCTGCCCTCTCCTGGAGGAAGCCCAGCGATGCAGTCATGATCACGTGGTCCGCTTCATATTCCTGGCCGTCCTCACAAATCAAAAACACAGGATGAGATTCCTTGCCATGTTGACCAGCCCTGTCCACGGTCCACCGGACACGCTGCACCGGCTTGTTGCAAACCAACGCCTGCTGGGGGATGCTCTTCAGCAGGACATCCAGCAGAGCCTGGTAGCCGCCTGGTCCGAGGGTGTTGAAGAAACCCCCTTCCAGAGCGACATAGTGGCTTATCTGGGAAGCGGACACCTCGTAGAGGGAGGAACAGGCCTCGTCTGTACACTCGATTCTCTTGCACCACTCGAAGACGTCCCTGGCCTCCTGGGTCGGGTCTGGGGAAACCTCAGCAAATGCCTTGTCCAGGTAATGACCGAGGCTCCCAGACAGGTATCTGCCCTCCAGCTCACCATTGAAGGCCCTGGCAGTCAGCCTACCAAAGAGGGTACATACCTCCTCCACGTCACTAGGGGGCAGCCTCCGCCCTTCCTCCTTGAAGAAGTAGTCATCAGGGGTGACTGAGTTGGGCAGGCACATGGTGCTGGTGGTGGCCACCTCATGAAGAAGGCCATGCTCCCTTGCCAGAGTGTACAGTGGGTTACCCATGCACCCGTGGATCCAGTTTGCCCCCAGCTCGATTATGTCAGAGCCAAAGGGGTGAGTGGTGTCAATGCGACCCCCAGGCTTTTCTGTGGCCTCGAGGATAAGCACGTGCTGAAAGCCGGCTCTATACAACGTGGCTGCAGCAGCCAAGCCCGACAGCCCGGCTCCAATGACTATCACCCTGCAAGATGCAGACATGTTGCAGAACCTGTATGGAGCAAGAGTAGTGTTATAAACACTGAAATCATGTAGAATCTTGTAGAAATACAACTAAAAGACTGCATTAAATATGGTTTAAATACATAGATGAATGATCAAATTTAAATACCTTTGATATCCCCCGATAATGAAAACTACTTACGGCACAGTGAGCTCAACCTGCTTAACTTGGCCAAAGGGTAAATGGCAGGACATGCATTTTATCCGCCGAGTAACCTTTGGTTTCAGGGTGTTATAAAACAGGAACGAATGCCTGTGTGTTGGCCACTCCTCCCTCATTTCCCTATAAGGGACCAAACAGCAAAATTAGTCCAAACTTAACAAGCCATTCTAAACTTTTTGATTGGCAGTGGCCAACATACATACAACGTCTGGTATGGAGGGGCACATCATCCACAAATGGCCTACTGGACAACAGAATAATCAAGAGATAGCCTTGCTATGTGATGCAAGTTTACATTTACTGAACTCAGGGTTGCCAACTTTCACACTGATGCTTTCAGACTCTCAAGCAATACATCTTAGGGCAATTTTATATTGGTACATTATACATTTTAATTAACTACATCACAGGCGTCGAGGTAGTTCGCAAGCCCTGCAAACTCTTTGCAAGGTAATAAAACGGTTACATACATCTAAATGCGAGTGCAGCCTGCTAACCAAAGTTGGCAACCCTGTGAACTCCAGGGTACTGTAAAGTTACATATCATGTAAGGACACGTTCATGGATTTATTGCTTTATTCTAAAAGACACAATTGCACGTTAGGTCAGACTTTGATGAAAACGTTATCGGTGACATACATTAGCCTATCAGAGACCCGGAAAAAATGACGTCGTCAGCTGTATCCGACATAGGCTTGGTGCAGATAGCTTACATACTTACATTGCTTGCTATTTGAAATAAAGCTGTGATACATCTTTGTTTTTTTTTCCCCTGTATTGCATACCGCTTTCATCTGTGACCAAAACCTTGTCGTGTAGGAAAATATTAGAACACCGGCACAATTTAAGGCAGCTCAGTTCCCAGCTCACTCAGGACCCCAAAGTCGCAATCAGAATGCGCGGAGGTACAGAGCGATCTAATAAAACGTTTTGGAAACAGAATTCCCTGCTTGCCTTATCAGTCCTCAGTTAAATGGCTAGGTCACTGTGGAAGTGGAACATTTTAAAACCATGTGTAGGCTAGCAGGAACGCGTGTCTACTTACGATCAGAGATGGTAAGGCACCGCGGCGAGGTTTTATCTGCGATATTCGCTACGTTTACTGACAACTGCAATACCTTCGGGACCATGACGGTGATTCTTTTCATATTAGACTCGACTTGTGAAGTTAAATGAGGGGAATATTTCACACTCCACATTCTCCAGCAATATGAATTAAAAATACACAGCAGGACGGGAATGTCCCTAATTCTGCTCACACAAAACTGCCGGAATACTTAGGGACCGTTTGAAAGTGCCATTCCGGTCACCAGAACACCACTTCTATGGTATGTGTCCTATGACCTTCTATAAATATTACAGTTAAATTTAATTTTTAATTTTTAAACCAATCAACATCAAGCCAAGTTCAATGAGTTCCTCTGGCCCTCTCTCATCTTTCACACCCTTTCAGGAGAATTCCACACCGATGTATTTTCATAAACACCAGGTCTATGTGACCTATAACCATGTGTCAATATTGCAGTTGCATAAATTGCAATAACACTTTCATTTTTAAACCAATCAACATCAAACCAAGTTCAGTGAGTTCCTCTGACCCTCTCTCATCTTTCACATCCTTTTAGGAATTTTTCTCACACATCTATTTTCCCGAACACCTGCTCTATGTGACCTATAATCGTGTATCAATATTGCAGTTGGAGGAATTTTAATAACTCTTTAATTTTCAAACCAATCGACATCAAACCACATCAAAGTTCAGTGAGTTCCTCTGGCCCCTCTCTCATTTTTCACACCCTTTCAGGAGAATTCCACACCGATGTATTTTCATAAACACCAGGCCTATGTGACCTATAACCGTGTGTCAATATTGCAGTTTGGTAAATTGTAATAACTCTTTAATGTTTAAGCCAATCGACATAAAACCAAGTTCCTCTAGCCCCCTCTCATCTTTCACACCGTTTCAGTAAAATTCCACAGTATTAATTTCTAGGGCTGCCCCCGACTAAAGATATTCCTAGTCGACTAACACTCCGGCATTTTAGCGATTAGTCGAATAATCGTTCACTTATG
>JAODKN010000001.1:50291869-50309673 GCA_026774425.1 Petrocephalus zakoni | reverse complement strand
GATCGCGTTGATTTCTCGTTGCTTTGATGTCATACACTGACTGCGCAGCCCCTGATTGCGTAATTTCACGTGATTTTGTTTTTGCGACTAACCGACTAATGAAAATGTATTCGACCAAGCCCTCTTCATATCGACTAACGTTTAGTCGACTATATGGGGGCAGCCCTATTAATTTCCATATAATTGTATATCAGTGTTGCAGTTTGGTTAATTGTAATAACTCATCATACAACACAACTGCGGCCCACGACCTCAACTCGCGTCGCCGACAGTCCATGAATGATTGGTGTTCATGAGCATACGCAGGGTATTACGATTTTAGTTTTAGGGTATTCGTTTTGAGATTTTACTCATAGTTTGTGAATGTGGCGTGTGTCTTGGGTCAATACTGAAGGAGAATTAAGCAAGAAAAGTTTGATCTTTTATACCGTATGGGGATATGCCTTCCCCATATTACATATAAGTACTATGTAATAAAATATAAAAAAAATTCAATAACAAAAAAACCTATATTTCAAAATGGATCAAATTTTGACTAATGCTAGCTCATAATGTCATGAACATCTCCAGAAACATTGGTCTTTGGTTTTTGAGTTGTTGCTCAGATGATATTACTTATCTGAAATGTGTCAAAACCACATCTCCATTCAATGCTGTTAGCAGTAGCAGGAAGTGATCAATGCATGGTGCAGGGTTATTACTTTTCATGACAACAACCATTGCCAGAACTAGCTGTGGAAATATATTTTAAATTGAAAAAATATTACATTACTGTTAAAAATGAATAAAAAGACAATATTGCCAAAGTAACTAAAAAAGAATTAATCAGAATAGTTTATTTTCATCTTTAGTTCACACTTTTCACTAGATACTGGCCTACTAAAAAGGGCCTTCATTTGTCATAAACCTGAAAAACTAATATGGAATATTACCTTGTATTGCATAACCGTTAATAGTATAATATCAAGAGGATGTAATCATTAGCATATTACTAGAACGCATATTGATTATTGTCTCATGACGTAATCCACACAAGTAATCAATTCATTATGTATTTGCACTCCATGTTAGTCTTAACAGTTATTGTTCACTGTTTCACACAGCCCTGTATGAATGCCCACGCAAACAGGCCCGGTGGCTTATCTCCTCTACCAGAAGCTCAAAACAAGAGTCAATAGCAGAATCTGCTGTTTGGCATTGGCAGAGATTTGGCAAGTTTTCATGGTCACAACCCACATACGTAACTCTGCTGCCCAGCCCACAAATGTAGCACCATTAAATAAACAAGCTTTCCAACAGTATAAGAATTATTGCCAAGAAGCATTGTTACAACAAAGGAATAATCAACCACACACACATTTCCTTACTTTTTATGTTAAGTTTATATTTTCAAGGGTATACATCAGAAAGAGATATACACTTTTTTTCTGTATATTGTAATTATGGACTGAGGTGGGTGTATGCGAGGGCTCGTGGGGCTAATTAAGTGGTTGCACTTGGGCATTGAGGTGGGAGTTGTGAAAAGAGGTAGGAGGGAGGAACGAGGGGGTTCTGGGAAGTGGTGCTCGATATCGGCGTCCCACGCCAAATAATGCTTTGTGTTTCAGGGGGGTGGGTGCTGTTCGCATGCCATTTAGGGTTGCCGACAGCGAAGACAGGCAGAAGATTAGGGGCAGGTTCTAGCTTCAGTGAGGGCTTTTGTAGTTAGGGCCAGGGGGTAGGAGTGTGGCGGCTGCTTCTCAGCCAAGGGTTCGCCACTATCGTGAAACGTGGAGTCCCCCCAGCGTTGGGTTGGCGTGTAACGTTTGCCCTGCCTTTGCCTTGAGACGTGCCAACCAGCGCTTACACTCAGACCCCGGGGGTGGGTCTTGAACCTGGGGAGAGTTCAATTTTAACTTTTGTCTTTACATGTTTTGTATGTGTATTTTGAGAGGACAGTGGCCTGTTCGAGGTTGAGGTGGTGTAGGAGAACTAAGGGAACGAGACCGTTTGGCCGTATCGCTTGCCTGTGTCTGCAGTGTGGGGATTCAGGTAGAGAAGCAGTGCCATGTGTGGCTGTGGTGCCCTAACCGGGATGTGGTGTGATGCGACTTTCTTCTTGCTGTGATAAGGGTGTGTTTTGGAACGTGGGGTGTGCCAGCCGGGGTACGTGTTAGAGTTACCGAACCGTGTATTCTACGCTGAGTCTGACCTGACTAGTTGCTGTATATAATTTGGTAATGCAGACGGGTGTTTGTTGTGGGTATGTCTTCCCTTTTTGCCTCTGACACTATTCTAGGTTTATTACAATATTTATAAAGAAATGACATCACAGCTTACCAGACAGAACTAGTCACATGACACACCCAATTACTGCCCTCCTGCCTTCACCGTTAGCAACGAAAACATAAAAGTGTGGAAACTTTTTGAACATCCCTAGCATTATGGAATATTATTTAGCACTGTATAATATTTATTATTAATAATAATGAAATAATGAAGTACAGGGGCTGACTGTGAGGAAACTTTTGATAACTTTTATACCATATGGGAAGAGAGCCCCAGTGAGTGTGGGGGGCGGGGAGACGTAAGAATGCAGCCCCCTGTGATTCTCACAGAGACCCCAATAGAGCAGCTGGGGGGGGAGAGTCCCCTGCTCAGAGAAAAGATAGAGGATGTGCGAAAACTAGGGGATTAGAACAAAGGCACTGGTAACTAAGTGGCATAAAGGGGGTGAGTGAGGAACTGGAGATTCTGAGGTTATATAAGGCAAAGGGAGAGGCCTGGAGAAGGGACCAGAATGCAGCGAGAAAAGTGATGCGTGAGAGTCAGGATGGCGTAAGAGAAAACATAGTAGAAGGAGTGACGACCTCTGCCGTAGCAGGGCCAGTACCCATTAGTGCAGGGGTGTCACACTCCAGTCCTGGAGGCCGGTGTCCTGTGTAGCTTAGTTCTTTCCCTGTTCCACCACAAATGATTAAGCTGAAGTGCTGTGTGGTAATTAGCACAGTGAGTTGAATCAGGTGTGTTAAATGAGGGCAAACCCAAAAATGTGCAGGACATCGGCCCTCCAGGACTGGAGTTTGACACCCCTGTATTAGAGGATCATATAAGGGCCAGTATCCAGTGATAGAAGGGAATATAGAGTTCAAAGGCAAAGTAAAGGAGAACCATGTGGTAGGGAGAGAGATGAAAGATATAAAAAGCTGTCTAGATGGATGTAGGGAATTGTGTGTCCTTCTACAGCAGGCAGTGGAGGAAGGATTGTGAGGTAGTGAGGGTACAGTGGGAGGCCAGGTATGGGGATGTGAGCAAAGCAGGATGGCTAAGAATGGGGAGAAGGAACAACTGGTGATAATGCAGAACAGCTGATGCATCCGCTGGACACCCTTAACCCTCCATCTAGAGCAGGGGAGCCCAACTCCAGTCCTGGGGGGTCAGAAACAAAATTAGCAGATTTGTTGGATTCTGGCCCTTCAGGACTGGAGTTAGGCACCCCTGATCTAGAGGATGGAGTCAGCTTCAGGAGAAGGAGAGAGAAAGAGAGAGTGAAGAAGGAGTATAGGAGGATAATGTACAACAGAGAACAATGAGAAGCACTCTGATGCTCCCGCTAGTGGGAAAGGGAGCACAGACAAGGTATAAAAGCATTTGAGGAGGAAACTAAGATGTTTCCTCCTCGACTGAGTGTGGCAGGATATTGTCGTAGCACAGGAAGCCTCTGCTAAGGAGCGTGAGAAGACAAATAAATTACAGTAAATCAAGTGCAACTGGAGGAGCTGCCTGCCAAAATGAAAAGGTCTCGGCACCAGTGCTCTCTCCAGACCCAAACCCCCAGGGGCAGCCTGTGGACAGCTGATTTTCTCTAGTCACTGGAAACAGTCAGTATGTTAATTGGCCTTCGGTCCCTAATTGGAACAGAGTGGGTGTATATGATTATAATTATTATATATAATATATATATATATAATTATTATATAAAGAAGGGGTCTAATTACCCACAAATGAGACGATCCCAGTCTCTCGGAGGACTGGGGAACCGGCCACTTCAGCTGCTGTGCTGGAACTGTAACCAGCGTGGACACACCTGTAGAGTCTGCCCAAATCCACCATTCGGGGGGTAAGCTCAGCAGCTGTGGGATCCGGCCCAGCAGGCCCAATGCAAAACACAGGCAGGAGTGTCAGTCAGCAGTGGCAGCATAGTAGACCACAGGAGCCTGTCAGCCCGCGAGCCCAGGTAAGGCCTTTTTAGGGATGCCCAGAGAATCCTATAAGGGGACTTCAGATGCCGGTGTGGAGTAGGGGGTCTTAGGATGAGCTGATGCTGCCGGTTCAAATAAAAGTAATACCCATGATGATAGACATTGGAGCCACCTACACTTGTGTAGGATTAAAAGATGCAGGCCGTATTCCCCGGTCAGCCGGAGAGGTTAGGACCATAGGATTCTCGGGACATGTGCAGCATATTTCAAAATCTGCTCCAGCAGAGGTTCAGGTAGGAGGTAGAAGTGTTAATATTGCCATTCTAATAGCAGAACATAGACCGGTAAATTTGTAATGGTGGCCTATAAATCAGCCCACGTTGGATTTGGGAACCATGATGAGACGGGCAAGAAGGGAGCCTGGGCAGTGATGTGGTTTGAAGGAGTGAAGGCCGAAGGCAAGTCGTTGAGAGTCAATGGACTGCAGAGATTGTAGGAGATATGAGAGGGTTGTGGCCATGGAATTATAAAACAAGCTGTGGATTCTTCCACAGTTTTTATCGAATTACTACTGAAATGTTTAAAGAGAGTTCAAATTTCCTTAGGTATTGCATTAACTACTGTGCGGAATTGATTATTGTCAATAAAAAGAAATTATACCTATTAATAAAGCCAGTATAATTATTTAATTGTTTGAATAAATACAATGTATTTGAATAAATACAATGACCCAAAACTTACATCAAAGGCAACTGGTTCATTTCTGAGCAAGAACAGGGTGAAAATGATTCAGTGGCTGAGCATGTCACCAGACCTCAACCCAAGTCATTCTCCAACCAGCATACACGATTTAAAAGAGTTCAGTCTTCAAGAATGGCGAAAGATAGACGTAGCTGTATGTCATAAACATGTTCATTCAATGTCTAGAAGAGTTGGCGCTGTTCTCAAGTCAAGGAGGCCATGCAAAATATTAGATTTAGTAGAATTTGTTTTAGGGCGTAATCATTTTTGCATCACTTATTTGAATAAAAGAAGAAGAAGGTACTCATACTCTTATGTTGATACAAATAAATCTTTAATAAAACTGGTTTGTAAAAAATACAGCTAACTGTCCTCATAATCACTGAGAAATGGTTAAAAGTTTTAATTTCGAAGGGGGTGTACTCAAGTTATGCTGAGCACTGTAGCACATCTAAGAGGGGAAAAATCATGTTTATACATAAATGACCATGTAAGGAGTACTTGTTTACAAAAACCAGCAAGTTTCCGGGGAATTTTCCCACCATCAAAATTACACTTAAATAAAAACTGGTAATTATATACTATATACTGTTTTCATTTTTAAAATAACGCATTCACTTTATCCCTGGGTGCTGAGTGGGTGTAACCGCAGTAACTTCCGCATGCTGTCACGTCACGTGATGTCACCCGGTTCTACACCTAATTTGGTCTGTCGGATAAAAGTGACGAGGAGTTAAACGGTTCCTATATATATATAAACAAAACAGAATCTGGTATCTAAAGTATTTGTCATTTATAATATAAACGTTGATAAAGTACAACAATATAAATAAAAACACGTTTTAACATTCAGTCTTGTCTTTTGCTGTGCAGCTGTCCAAGTAACTATCCGCACAAAAATACCCCGTGAAGGATTATATACTTTGCTGGACACCTCCCTGGGAAATGGAAAAATGGCGGCCGATTTCTGCTATAGTAATGCTAATGAAGCCGGGCCATCAAAGGGGAGCGGGCAGCGCGGGTGGTTCTGACCGGCGTGGGAGTCCATATGAAACAAGCGCTCTTCCCAGATGCTCGCCCGTGCCGAAAGCGGAAGCGGTAGGTTGCGATCACGTTTTATGTGAGCTGGGCACCCCGCCGGGGGGTGCAAAGTGAGCTTGGCACGAGAATTACCAGCGCATCTGGCATGACACTCAACCAAGAAATCTTACGGCAAATCTATGTTATTCCATTATAAACCTAAAATTAGCTACATAAAAAAGATACCTGCATTATGTATTGCAGGTGAGGGGTAGTTTGCGAACCCTGTCGACTATTTTCAAGGCAATGATACTGGTATATACCTGTAAGTGCGTGTGCAGACTTATCCAGAATGGGAACTCTCTCGCCAGTCAGATGGCCGAAGCGGGCACCCCTGAAATACCAATGTGCAGAAATCTCGTGATTTTTAAAATGACTTGCATCACTTGCAGCCTCAGTCTTGAAAATAACAAAAGCTCATATGTGATGATCGGAACCTGGAGTGACCTGATCAAAGACTGTAAAACCCATACTTTGCTGGAGAAACCTGTCTCTGCTCCATTACCACAGAGGGCTATGCCCCCCACAGGCCCTGCTTATTGCAAAATAGCTCACAGTATGTGTACAGTATATATATTGCACTTCAGACTCAGCTACACAAGTAAATTGTATGAAGGAAGTTTTTCTTTTTTTTGCGGGGGGGGGCATGTTGATTACAACATTACATTTAGGTGTCCTGAGTGACAGTTTTAGTAATAAGTTAGTGAGACCGGGGGTATGCCTCCTTGGGTCGTGGACAGAAGCTTTGGAGTCCCAGCATGGATGCCTTGAAGCTGGTTTGTATCTCAGCATCTGCGCTGAAAGTTAAGTGATCGGCAACGGTACGGGTTGGACAAATTTTACAGGATTAAAACAAACATATGCATATGCAGGAACACATATGTATATTCATGTACTATGCCATAGCTGTATGCAATATATATCTGTTTTGTATATGTCTGAACTGTGCAGTAGTTGTTCAGTTGGTACATGGAAACTGAATGTCATATCAGCACTATCTGTATATGACTACTCTTCCAAGCCAGCTATTGTAACTGACATTTCTTATAGGAGAACATGGCATTACTGTGGACCCCAAGGAGCCACACTGCTGTGGGAGGTGTGGACAGAGTCTTCTGGAGGGCTCGTCTCTCTCCTCCCATCGATGCCCAGCCCCAGCTTTGATGGCCCAGGGGGGCGGTCCCAGGGAGGCAGGCTGGCCAGGCTACAGGTGCCCACTGTGTCAGCGTGCCTTTGCTCTGGCAGGAGCTCTGAAGCAGCACTTCCGGACACACTGCGGTGAGCCCGGTGAGCCGGCAGTCTGCCCGGAGCCTGGGTGCTCGTTCAGCAGCGTGGACCAGCGTGCGTACCAGCGGCACCTGAGCACGGTGCACGCACTGCAGCCCGTGCTCTGCCCGCAGCGCTCCTGCCGCCAGGCCTTCCGTACGGAGGCTGAAATGGAGCAGCACCGCCGGGCTCACTTCCCTTTCCACTGTGCCCGCTGCCCCTTTGTCACCACAAGTGCCAGGCAGCTGAAGGAGCACTGCCGTGGGCACCGGGGGCCCTCCGGGGACCAGCAAGGTAACGCATGAATCCACGTCCCCGTGCCCCACTTCAGACTGCTCAACAATGAAGATTTCCATTACCTGTGGTTATTACCATTTAAATAATACTATTTAGTATTATGGCCAAATGCCCCTGGAGATCAGGGCTTATTGGACTCTTTTAGGTTTCAGCATGAACCTCCTGCTCTCTTTGACATAGGAGAAAAGGGAGGAATGGAACCAGAGCAGCCTGAGGAGGAAGATGAGCCCCAGCAGAGGTCCAAAAGGGCCAGCGAAATGCAGCCAATGGAACAGGCAGCCCACATGGACAAGCCCAAGGACCACTGCTTCAAAAGTATTCATTGTTTAATGTTGTCCAGATGTGGCAGAATTGTACAGTGCAGGGGGGGGTCACACACTAAAACTGTCTGTGAAAGATCCAGATGTAACCTCAGCGATGTGCAGACTATGTATGTTATGGTCTGTGAGAGTGTGGGAGGCTCGATCCTTGATGCATTAAACTGAATGTTTCCTGGCTTTGCCCACCCTGGCGGTCTCTGTGAGTTGTTTCACTCTGAAACTAATGTCGCCCCCCCCCGCCCCATTCTGTGCCCGAGGTCATGTAGCCGAAGGCGCGGAGCACCTCTACCGCACCCACATGTGCCCAGAGTGCCGGCGCTGCTTCAAGAAGCGCACGCACCTCCTGGAGCACCTGCACCTGCACTTCCCCGACCCCGGGCTGCAGTGCCCCACCTGCCGGCACCACTTCACCAGCAAGAGCAAGCTGCGCATTCACCTGCTGCGGGAGGCCGGCCAGAAGCCCCACCGCTGCCACCTGTGCACGTACCGCGCCGTCGAGCGCAATTCCCTGCGCCGCCACTTAGCCAGCGTCCACGCCGGGGAGAGCGGGGCAGCCCCGTCGGACGTCTACCCCTGCCCCACCTGCGGAGAGGCCTTTCAGCAGAGCCAGGCCCTCAAGGCCCACATGAAGGTCCACCGGGCCCTGCCGGCGGGCCGCCAGCCCCTGGCCTGTTTCCAGGAGGGCTGCCCCTTCCGTGGTGCCGACCGGAGGGCACTGCAGAGGCACGCGCGAGAGACACACGGCGTGGAGGCGGTGGAGTGCCGGTATCATGCCTGTGGCGCCTTCTTTGGCAGCCAGGAGGACATGGAGGCCCACCGGCGCACCCACCTAGCCTTCCACTGCCCACACTGCGACTTCTCCAGCTCCAACAAGAGCAGCTTCCAGCGGCACAAGCGGCAGGGCCACGCCGGGGCGGCAGAGCTGCGCTGCGCCTTCTGCCCCTTCGCCACCTTCAACCCCGTGGAGTTTGGTGAGCACATGGGGCGCCTGCACGCCAGTGAGAAAACGCACCGCTGTCCCCAGTGTGACTTCGTCACAGCGCACAAGCGCGTGCTGGAGAGGCACAAGCTGCTGCACACTGGTGAGCAGAAGTCACCACATGCAACCAAGCCACACCCACCCCATCTGCTCCGGTCCTAACCCGGTGACAGCTTGTGGTCTGTATTGCAGGTGAGAAGCCCCATAAGTGTAAGCTGTGCGATTTCCGGTGCCGGGATGAGACCTACCTGTCAAAGCACATGCTGACCCACTCCAGTGACAAGAACCACATGTGCTCTGAGTGTGGCTACGTCACCAAGTGGAAGCACTACCTGAACGTGCACATGCGCAAGCACAGCGGCGACCTCAGGTAAGGCCTCCTTCAGCTCTCCGGCAAGCCCGTTCTGCTCGGCTGAACCTCAGGGCGGCTCTGCTCTCCCCTCAGGTACCGGTGTGACCAGTGTCCGTACCGATGCCACCGCTCTGACCAGCTGAGCAGCCACAAGCTTCGGCACCAAGACAAGTCGCTGATCTGCGAGGTGTGCGCCTTCTCCTGCAAGCGCAAATACGAGCTGCGCCGACACATGCAGCTGAAGCACGGCGGCGGGGAGCTGCAGGTGCCGCTCTTCCAGTGCAGGTACTGCCCATACAGCACACGCTACCGGCAGGCGCTGCATAACCACGAGAACTGCAGGCACACACGGCACCGCGAGTTCCGCTGCGCGCTCTGCCGCTACGTCACCTTCAGCAGCACCAGCCTCTTCCTTCACAAGAAGAAGGCGCACGGCTATGTGCCTGGGGACAAGGTGTGGCTGGAGAACTACGCCGAGAAGGAGCGCGAGCGAGATGGCACTGCTAGGGGCTTCCCCGAGGAACGCAACAGGGGTATGGCGGATGACCAGCAGGTGCCCTCGGGGGCGGGGGAAGCTCCCAGCCAATCGGAGGGCAGCTTGCAAAATGTGAGTGGGAGTAGTGAAATTGGCAGGACCGCCGGTGCCACTGTGGTCATGGACCAGGAAACTGAAACAGGCACAGGGGGGACTGACCCGGAGAACGGGGCTGGCGCTGGAACTGGCGATCGTCAGGTGGCCGCCACTCATGGCAATGATGATGAAGAATGTTGCTTGTTAGTTCTGACCTCAATAGCTCACCCTGAACGCATGCCTGACACCTGCATGCCAGGAGATGCTGAGAGTGGGGGGGTACCAAGTTTGGAGATGCAGCTCGATCTTAAAGCATTTCCAGCTGAAGGGGGGAGTCCCCTGTGTCCTTCCCAAAGACAGAGTGCAGATGACCAAGAGGGGGCGCCAGTAGGGGACAGCGAAGGGCAGAGTGATGGAGAGCAGTCGTCGATCCCTGAAGCCGACGCGTCTGGCTGCGCGGATGGTGCTGCGGTGGTGTCGTCCTGCTCCGAGTCCCGCCTCACGGCCCAGCGGAAGCAGGACAAGGAGCTGGCAGAGGCCCTGGTGCTGGAGGGCCGCGTGCAGATGCTGGTGATGCAGGCCAAAGCCCGGGTACACCGCTGCGACTGCTGTGCCTTTGCCACACACACGCAGGCCGCCCTGGCGCAGCACCGCCGCATGTCCTGCAGAGCCAGGAGGAAGGCGCTGAGGTGCCAGGACTGCGGAGCAACCTACAAGCAGCAGCGTGGCCTGGACACCCACCGGCTCAGGAAGTGTCCCGTGCTTCTAAAGATGGGCAGGAGGTTCCCCGTCCCAGGAGGAGCTGGACAGCCCGGGGTCTCTGAACAACAGTCTCAGGATCAGGGGAAACCGGATCATCCTGTAACCAGGGCGCGGGACAGAGGTTCTGAAGAAGCAGTCAGTGAGGGGTCAGAGGGACCCCAGAGACAGGGCATGGAGAGCAGCTTAGCAGACATCCATGTAGACCGCCCTGAACATGAGACAGACTCGACCACGGGGGAGACGCTAACAGCCGGCAATCAGGATGTGGATCTCTGTGAAACGGACTCCATGACCCTCCTGTCGGGGGCAGAGGAAAGTCAGGGATACAGTAAGGGGGCAGCTAGCCAGAAGGAGGCCAGGAGCTCTGAGCATAAGGAGAAAGAGGGCGAGATGGCAGGAGTAGGGAGCACGGAGGAGGAGCAAAACAGCAAAAAAGTAGTGGAGAGAGGGGAGAAGATGGGCCTCCGCTTCTCCTGCCCCAAGTGCCCGTTTGCGTGCCATCAGGAGCGGGCGCTGGACACTCACCGCCGGCGGGGCTGCCTGAAGCCCGGCGATATCCACTGCAAGAGCTGCTCCTTCGTGGCCAGATCGCGGGAGTCCCTGGAGCGCCACGTACTGGTCCATCCGGGCCAGCGACTCACCGTGGCGCCGCGGTGCCAGAAGGCCTTGCTCCGTTGCAAGCTGTGCCCGTTCACCTGCAAGCAGGCGCGCTGCCTGGCACAGCACGTGTCCCTGAAGCATGAGGGCGTGCGCCCCCACCACTGCCGCTTCTGTGCCTTCAGCACCGCGCGCCGCTACCGCCTGGATGCCCACGAGTCGCTGCACACGGGCGTTGGCCGCCTGGCCTGTCAGCTTTGCGACCGCACCTTTGGCAGCGCCTCCAAGCTGCGGCTGCACCGGCAGCGGGTGCACGACCGGCGGCCCACGCACTGCTGCACGCTCTGCGACTACGGGGGCTACAGCTCCAACGACGTGGCTCGCCACAAGCTCAGCTGCCACACGGGGGCTCCGAAGTTTGCCTGTGACATCTGTGCCGCCCGCTTCAGCTCCGGCGCAGCCCTCAAGCAGCACAGCCGCCGCCAGCACCGGGACCCCGGCAGCCAGCCCTGCCCCCAGTGTGACTTCATGGGCCGCAACCGGGCCACCCTCGCAGCCCACCTGCGGCGGCAGCACCCGCGGCTACAGTGCGCCCCCTGTCGCGTTGAGTTCCTGAGCCGCGAGGCCCTGGAGGAGCACCGCAGGATTCACCTGACCCAGCGCTGCCCAGCCTGCCCCTTCGCGGCACGTGGGAGGCAGCTGCTCGCACAACACCTGCTGGACGAGCACGAGGATGGCCCCCCGGAGGACAGGCCGCTGAAGTGTGCCGCATGTGACTTCACCTGCCGTCACCAGCTGGTGCTTGAGCAGCATGTGCGCTCACATGGCGGTGCCCGCCTCTACCGCTGCACTGACTGCCAGTACTCTACCCGCAACCGCCAGAAGATCACCTGGCACATTCGCATTCACACTGGCGAGAAGCCATACCGCTGTGAGCACTGCAGCTACACCTGCGCCGACCCCTCTCGGCTGAAGGTATGCCCCGCCCACCGGTGGCCGGCTGGCCCCACCCAGTCTGTTCGGTGATGTCAGAATCAGAATTAATATTATTAGGCAGGTACATCTACATGTACTAGGAATTTGTCTCAGCAGTATTGTGCATATATTCAAAGACCATATACAACATATATTCAAAAAATCCAGACAAATTGGATTATAAATTTAAGCAATAGTGCATATCAGAACAGATTGCAGTCAGTAAATTGGTGTTTACAAAATGTGTGTACAAAATGGCTTGAAGGCTGAAGTGACTCTTCCCTATCGCAGTACCACATGCGGATTCACCAAGACGAGCGCAAGTACTTGTGTCCAGATTGTGGCTACAAGTGCAAGTGGGTAAACCAGCTGAAGTATCACATGACCAAGCACACAGGTAATGAGTGACGCCCCCCGGATGTCTGCGCAGGTGCTGCTACCGCTCCCTCTGCTCGTTTAAATATTGAGATGCTTTGTCGGCTAGTGAGGCTCCTGTGGTGTCTTAACAGGCGCCAAGCCGTATGCGTGCGAGGAATGCGAGTACCGCACAAACCGGGCGGACGCCCTGCGTGTGCACCGTCAGACCCGCCATCGCGATGCCCGCGCCTTCATTTGCGAGAAGTGTGGCAAGGGCTTCAAGACGCGCTTCCTGCTGCGCACGCACCAACGCCGCCACAGCGACGCCCGGCCCTACGTGTGCCGTGTCTGCCGCCGCGCCTTCCGCTGGCCCGCCGGTCTGCGGCACCACTTCCTCACGCACACGGAGCGCCAGCCATTCTTCTGCCGCCACTGCGCCTACCGGGCCCGCCAGCGCTTCCAGGTGGTCAAGCACCTCCGCCGGCACCACCCCGAGCAGCCCTCGGAGCAGGGTGTGGGCCAGGACCCAGGGCCGCACTCTGTGCCACTGCATGAGGCCCGGCTGGGCCAGGAGGAACAGGAAGGTGGTTTGGGGGAGGAACGGGAACAGGAGGGTGTGCTGAGGGAGGAACGGGAACAGGAGGGTGTGCTGAGGGAGGAACGGGAACAGGAGGGCGGGCTGAGGGAGGAACGGGAACAGGACGGCGGGGAGAGGGAGGAACAGGAACAGGAGGTTGGGCCAAGGGAGAAACGGGAACAAGAGCAGCAGGGTGAGCCGAGGGAGGAACAGGAGCTGGTAGATGGTCAGAGATCAGAGCAGGAGTAGGCCTCACACTCATGACCACCCCCAGCTCTCGCCCTGGACTCTCGCAGTCTCACACAGGAAGCAAGCACGAGTTACAGAATGGCCTGCCTGTGTGGGAGCCTTAATGCTAAAGCTGTGAGGCACTCTGTAGCCAAAACCGAACTCCAGGTGTTGGTCTATGTGTTGTGCTTGTGTGCGTATGACACCTCCCCCATAAGTTCCACGCTGTTTCCTGTGCTCACTGAGGCCATTCACGATCTCTGCCTCAGCAGTGAATCTGACACAGCCAGGCGGGTGACAGCAGCAACAGCATGAGGCTGGTGTCAGAACAGGACAAATCCTTTGAAATTTACATTCATTTAGCAGATGCTATTGTCCAAAGCGATTGTATAAGCAAGGCAGAAAGTACATCACAAAGTAAACCGGCTCATTGGACGATTATTAATCCTAACACCAGGTGGCATTTATTTGGCACTACAGGGACACACCTTTTAAATCAGTAATGTTAGTAAACGGATAGATTTGGAAACAAAGCTTTTTCCTTCTATAACAACCTGGAATTTTGTTTCCTGTTGTCTTTTAGCTTTTATTCACTATCCATTTACACTACACTGCGGAAGGAGGTAGGTGGTGTTTTTTGTCTTTTTAAGCCCTTTGAAGTAGACATGTTGGAAAAGGCACTATATAAAAATGAACAGAATTTGTGAAAAGAATCAAGCCACAACCTGCGGCACAACATACATATGTTCAAAATTAATCATCTATATATATATATATATATATATAGGCAGATATATGTTAGAGACAGACCAATTAAGAGAGGATCCACTGCTTCTCCCGTTACCGCTCAGCCACCTTCTTTGGTGGTATCTGAAATACGACTTTCTGCCAGTCACACACACACACCGCCACCTGGTGGCCAGGAGATGGATTAATCCATCCATTTATGAACCACTTCACCCTGGTGAAGGACAGTGCAGGGTGGGTAATATAGCCAAAATGTCTTATAAGGACATTTTTGGTTAGAATCAAAATCCATGATATAGATCAAGATTTGTTACTTTGTTTACAAGGCAAGCAATTTGGAATATGTGTAGTAATGTTAATTAACCACTTAACCAGCAATTCGACCCTTACCAGAAACACTGCTTGAAGCATTAAAATAATTAACTTAATTGAATATTAAGGTACGTAAATTACTGTACAAATAAAATAAACTGCCTCTTTATAGTGATTTTTTTAATTATTATTATTAAAACTGCTCCCTGGGGAGGTGTTTGGGGCATGTCTAACCGGGAGGAGGCCCCAGGGCAGACTGGATGGAAAATACTAAAGTTTTAGTACAAATGAACATTCACCACTTCGGTCAATAACTGCACTTCTCAACTGAGTTTACGCCAAATAAATAGAATAAAAATACCAGATAAATAAAACTGGTTGTCTGGCCACCTGATGTACACACGGTATCTTTGCATAGCAAATTACACTAGATTAGTCCACAACAGATTTCACAAATACAAACCATTTGCACTCAAATTTCCCACAAACAAAACAGAAGAGTTTTAGAATCAATTGTTCCTCATCAGTGTTTGACAGTGTAGCTGACCTGTCTATAGACAATGTTATTTACCATGTGACCTGAATACAATATTTTTTGCAGCCCGATAGTATGTAGAGTATTTAAGTGGTTAGAAAAATATCAAATGTTTTAAGTTCTAGAGCTAATCACTGAGTGGAGATCCACCAAGACAGATAACTCAGCAGTTAGTGAGATGTACAGCTAGCACTGAAATGTTATGCAGGCTGAAACTGCTCTTTCACATCGCTCTATTTCTGCTGTGGTACTCACAGCCTCCAAACACGCAGGCATCACATGACAGGCGCTTGCCGCTTGGTTCTGCCATTATAATAATAGGCTGTTAAATAGTGCATTTGTAACTGACCATTCATTCGGAGTGTAGCCGGGCCCAGCTTCACAGGGGGTTGGGGGTGGGGCAATCACAAGGCTGGCTTAACCAGCCTCAATATAGTTTTTTTTTTAATATGTAGTTGCCCCCCCCCCTTCGTGGCCCACCCTGGAGCGGGGCCTAAGTGTAGTCTAGTCGCACTTATGCCTAAGTGACCCCTCGACAGCATGTACGCACGCGTTGTGCTATTTGCCTAACTTGTAAGTCGCTCTGGTGAAAACGTCTGCTAAATAAATTAAATATACATGTATTGTTGGATTGCAATTACTCTGACATTCTTTTGGTGGATACAGTTCCAACAGGTCATTATTCTCATATCATGCACCACTGAGGTGTGCATTAGTACATCAAGAGAAATCTGCTTTTATATCAAACATGAAACTACTGGAGATGTGGAAAAAAATTCTGAGATGCTTAGCTTTATTAAAGTTACAAAGCACACATGAAATATGTTCTTTAAAATGGTGACATCCACATACTGTAATCCTTTTTGTTTTGCTTTTTTACAATAATGATTATCCATTGCCCATTCCCAACCTGTGCAGCGTTCAGTAACTTGCTTTGCATCTCCAGCCTGGCTGAGTCTGGCCTCAGATGGTGGTCCTTCATGAAATGTATCTCTTGGTAAGAGGCTCCAGCTGGCTACCTGTCAGCCTGTTAAATTCCATCAGGATGTGGTGCTCTTTCTGGAACATCTTATAATCATAAGGAAAGGCTTTAAACATTAAGAGTGACACACATGTAATGTTTCCAGTCTCTTTTTTACTGCTCTGCTGTTTTAACAGAAGCATATTAACTAGTCCCTAGACATAGGCCTACACTTAAAACGTACCTCTTTCCACTCTTCCTCCGTGTCATGTTTGTACCCGAGGAGATGGCAGATCCCATGCGTGGTGACAATCTGTTACAAGTTAAGGTGCAATGTAAAGGCCCGGGAGATGATGCCCGAAATCCCCATGCCAAGGCACACTCGTTTCTACATACAGTTAGGGTGCTTTGGAAGTCCTCTGGCGACCCCTTGCACTGCTGCATAATGAGTTCCACCCCCAGGAATATGTCCCCTAGGTTGAGCTCGTCTTTCGCAAGATTGCTGGGCAGTTGCCCCGCCTGCAGATCCTGACACAGGAGGACACAGAATGAGCGCCGTCACACAGCACTGGTATAACGGGCGAGGACGTGCACCGCCGAGCGGCCGGCAGGCACACACTTGCCTCGTAAAAGGGGAAGGACAGGACGTCCGTCGTCTCGTCGGCGCCCCTGTAAGTACGGTTGATGCGCCGCATCCTGTGACTGTCTACGCAAACCAGCCCCAGGTCGAAGCACCGGATGCCCAGGATGCGCCGCAGAAGCTCGGCATCCCGGCGCAGGCTGGCGCGGCGCAGCGGCACGGCGCTCTGCAAGTTGCGGATCAGCAGGCTCATGGCGCTGCTTTATTTCGGGATAGTTGTTGTTGTATCGCTTATATTTACAAAGATATACGTATGGGGATATACGCAGGAGTCGGGGTTTGTCTATAGCAATCTATCACATTATGTGCGTAATTTGGCGGTTACGCCTTCTGTCACCATACACGCGCTTATGCTCTGCATAATGCAAACTGCTCGCACAGGTCACATCGCATCGTAACAAACATCACAGTTACTGATCAAGATATAGGAAAGCGCCGGGGTGCACCAGGGGAAAAATCCATCGTGGCTAATCTTTTAATGCGCCGTTTTAAATGATCCCGTACGCGATAAGGCAGCCGCAGGCTGAGGCCGGCAGCAATAAGGGAGAGACTTCCGGTTGGTATGTCGGCAAATTGTGTCAAAATAAAAGTTCGGTTTTCGTACGCGATTTACGTATTAAACTGACATCAACGTATTTAATGATAGATAAAAGTATATGTATTAACAAATCAAGAAAATAATAATATGTTTAACTTATTATATACCTAATATATTAATACCTAATACGTTTTTTTTCTTATACAATTTTCCTTACTTTAAATAAATGGTAACCATCCAAAATGAAAAATTACGACGTGCACTTTTTGTTTGCATATTTTGTTTCTTAAAGGTGACAAAGTAAAAAAAGATAAATGAGAATAATATATTGGACAACACCACCTTCCCTCTGCCATTAAAAACGTCTATTGTGTATGGAAATAAGATTAGAAAAACTCAGCGCCTTTAGTTGTCTGCGGATGGTCTGCATGTTACCTACAGTCCTTGCAAACAGCTGTGCTGTACGTGGAGTCCATCCTCACAAGCAGCATAACACCCTAGCAATTGCACAAGAAGGGATTGAAAAGTGCTACAGAGCGTAGTGAACGTAGCATAGAGCTTCACCAGCATGCTGCACTCAGCAGTTCAAGGCATTCATTTATTCCCTGCACTATAATATTGTGTACTGTACGTGCGGAAGTCCGTTTGCGCCACATAAAAAAATATTCAGACACTCAGTCATAATTACGAGATACTAAGTCATAATTATGTGATACTAAATCGAAATTATGAGATACTAAGTCATAATTATGGGATACTAAGTCGAAATTATGAGATAACCTTAATCA
>JAODKN010000001.1:50258674-50271753 GCA_026774425.1 Petrocephalus zakoni | reverse complement strand
ATGGATGGATGGATGGATGGATGGATGGATGGATGGATGGATGGATGAGTCCCTGTATACACTGCCTTCAGTCGCCGAATACAAGATGGTGCATGAGCAGGCCCATAGCCAGAAACAAATGTCACAGGGTTACCGGCAACCCCGCTGGTCCCCTTTTGTAGATTTTGCTGCAATCTGGGTGGGGGGTTAAACCCATAAAGTTATTACCTGCCTACATCATGCCTGGTAACCAGATTCTAAAACACATTCCAATTATGGGAACATGCAAAGTCTACAAATAATTAGAAATATTGCAGGGCAGCAACAGGGTACATATATTTCCTCTTCCCTTGTATAGCCAGATATAGCACTAACTACATGGTTAAGTTCTCGGACGACACTGTGGTGATGGGTCTTATCTCTAACAACAATGAGAAGTTCTATCTCGATGGGGACGATCGTTTGGCATACGACAACACCATGGAGGTAATTACTACCGCTGCCAGCATCGGCGGCGCACCTGTGGTGAGGGTGAGGTGTTGCGAGTATCTTGAAATGCACCTCTTTGAGCACCTGTCATGAACTAGCAAGTCCAAGCTCTGGTCTCAAACAGCAGGACAGAGACTGTACCCCCTGTGGCAACTGAAGAAATTCAGAGCTTCCCCGGCTGTCCTAAAACCTTTTACACAGGTGCTGTTGAAAGCATCCAGTCCATAAACATTGTATCCTGGTCAGCATCCACCCAGCGACGTGCACCTCCAGATCTGCTCTCCCCTTCCATGCAAGACACCTACATCAGATACTGCCAGACCAGAGCCATCAGATTTATTAAGGGCTCCACCCATCCCCGTAACTGCCTGTTCAGCCCGCTGAAACCAGGCGAACGCCTACGCTGTCAGATGGCCAAGACAGAGAGTCTAAAGAAGACCTTGTATCCTCAGGCTATCAGGCTTCTCTACTTGCCAGAAGATATTTGTACAGCTCCTACATTCTCCCATTACTGCTCCCTGTCTCTCCCTTTTTACTGCTCGAGGGGCAGCCTGTTACAGCAGCTCCAGCTAATTATTGAGCTTTTTCCCATGTTAGCTAAGCTGTCATCCCTGCTGGATAACATCTCCCACCCCATGCATGCTACTCTGACAGCACCGAGCAGCTCAGTGACAGGAGAGATACCGCAAGTCTCTCCTTCCAGCTGCTGTCAGACTCCACAAGGAACGATATCGCGCAGTTGACCGCATGCACATACACTCATGCAGGCACACATGTGCACTTACCAAAGGTCTTTCATAGAGGGGCCACACAATGTTTGAGTATTACCTTCCATTATGTTGCTACAAAATATTCTTACAAAACTCCTGCTGTATATCTCACAATTTCTGCTGCTTTAAGGCACCTGTGGATGACAATTTCTGTACACATATGCATAACACATATACATATTTATTTATATGTTCTTGTTCATTTATAGTTTTTTATACTTTTCTACTGTTATATTGTATAGTAATGCTACTTTGACTCCTCTTGCACTATTCCTTCTGGCTGCTGTAACAATGCAAATTTCCCAACTGTGGGATTAATAAAGGTCATCTTATCTTATCTTATCTTATCTTATCTTATCTTAAAGCCCGTCATCTCCTCATTTGGCCAGCAGGTGGCCTGGCTATCACATTTCCCCAGTGTCTCCCTAGGTTTCTTAATGTGTAACCCTGCTCTCTGGGCCACCACATAGCTGGATGGACTAAGCATGTGGCTTAGAGCTGTGCCCCAATACTATCCTGTTTTTGTGCCTTCATTTCCCCGCTTGTATGTTGGTGCTGTTGCTCTGCGTTCGTCCCTCTGTTGCTGCTTTTGCTGGCTCCTCGTTGCCTTACTTGCCTTTGTTTTCCCAGAAATGTTGTTTTATTGTTAGTCTCGTGTTATAGTCTAGTTAGTTCTTGTTTTCCACCTGCCTCGGTCATCTCAGTTTCTTGTTGTTTAGTCCTCGTAATGAAATCCCTTATTCTTGCAAACTGCAACACGGAGCATCTATTGTTCCACCACGCCTCGCCGTAACAGCAGTCCATGTCCCTTGCAATCTGCACACCTATGCTTATGACGCTACCACTTGCACTATGCTTCCTCCTTTGTACAGTAAAATGTAAAATTTTCAACACATAGTCTTCATACATATCCCTATTCATATTCTGTGCACTTTCATCCCCTGCCTTACCTTTTAAATGTATTAAAATTTATTTTGCACAGTCCAAAGAGCAGCCAGATTTTTCAATTTTGCTGCCAATTTGCACTTGTATAACTGCATGTGACAAATAAAAATCTTGAATGTTGAATATTAAATGTTGCCAGAGTGGGTTCGGGAGACCCAGACCTGGGTTATTCCCTGCCGGCGAGTGGCAGTGGCTTCCGGGAGAGGACCCTCTGGACCCCAATGACCTTCCATAGGATTGGCATGTAAGGAAAATGGATGGATGGATGGATGAATAGATTTAGGACAAGATACACTGAGACCCAAGTTAAATGCCGGTTGACACAAGAGGGCGACATAGGTCTTTCTAACCGGAGTGTAGGAGTAGCACAGTAGTAAGGCAGGAGTAACGGCGGACCACTAAAGCCTTATTTCGCTCCCATCAGTCTCCATGAAGGCAGTGACTTTCAAAATTTTTTTTTAAAGTTAACATTAGTTGTACCTCGTTAATTTCAATCGGTTATTTTCCTTGTCGAGTTTTCGTTCTGTCTTCCTTGTATAGCGCAGCATATTCAAGAAGGACGTTATTTTTGTAATACAGAAATTGCTGTGTAACCACAGAAAACTCATCTTAATATAAAAATACACGACTTGCCATTCACGTTATCGGAAGACTTGTAAGACAGTGTGTTTGTGGCACTTTCATGTATCATGTACGTCTCGAATATTCGCGTATAGCATAATATTCATAAACTGCTCATCCGTTATGGAAAAACTAAATATATTTTCTCCAAAAGTTATTATACTACTGGAGAGCTACGTTCTACGCTGTAAAAAAAAAGAACTAGTCGAAAATTAAGTCACAATACAAAAATTAGGAAAGTAGGAAAACTGTATCTATACTAAATATAACCGAATATACCATGCAAAAACTATTTACAGCTTTATAAGTGATGGAAAGTGGTCCTACAATGGTTTAGCTCTATAATAAAGAAAAATAATAAATATTTGGTTTAGAGCTGATTAGAGGTCAGATAACGCAAATGTAATTAATAATATCATAACTAAGAGCAGACTTCGTCAGTTTACCTAGCATGGTGATTTGAAAATGAATCAACAGGTGACAGACCATTTATTTTCGAAGATTTTATAATGAAATATTATATTATTACATAATGTTACGTAACATCATATTAAGAACAAATAGTTGTTTTTAAACGACAGAGAATATTTCTGTAATCAGAATCATTTTGTGCCCCCAAAAATAAGCACTGCACTAACATTATGTGAAACATAATGTGAAAAAGTAATAAGCACATTTACTATTCATAAACTTTCAAAACTATTGGGTTGAAAACACCATTAACTGTCACCAAAATACATCAGAATTCATCTAGTTGACTGAAAAAATACATCACGTACTATTTTTTAATAGTAAGTCTGAGCAGCGTGCATCACGGAATGGTAGGCTGCGTCAAGGATTTAAGCATTTAGGAAGTGAATCTACGTTGAAAAATGTCCCCTTTATGATTTACACTCAGCAGGTGCCCCATAAAATAACTTTGTTGTTCCAATGCCTCTTTAAGAGTAATAGAGACATTTATCTAATGCCTGTGCGCTGGATTCATCGTTGCTCTCCAGCCAATCGTATAATCTGACGACACGATGGAGAATCCGAAGGTGTGCTATAAAAAGACGTGCTGACGGCCAGTATGACACCTACGAGTGTCGGCAGCGCTTTTGGGGGGTGCTGAGAGCTCCACGGTGCCCAGTAATCCTGAAATACACACACGGTGTGCGAACCGGGAACATGCAGCCGTCACAGTGGCTTATCTACCTGGGCTTCTTGGTAGCGTTTTCTCCAATGGGTCTGAGCGACATCACAGCCCCCAAGCCCTCCGGAAGCACGGAAAACAGCGAGCAGTGCCCGACGTGCGAGTTTAGAGAGCAGAGCAAGCTGCTGAGGCTGCAGGCCATCAAGAACCAGATTCTTAGCAAGCTCCGTTTGAGGCAGGCGCCCAACATCAGCCGGGAGGTGATCAAGCAGCTCCTGCCCAAGGCTCCTCCGCTGCAGCAGCTCCTAGACCAGTACGACGTTTTGGCAGACGACAGCAATGATGGACTGATGGAGGAGGACGACGAGCACGTCACCACGGAGAGCATCCTAGCCATGGCCACTGAACGTGAGTGGGACGCGTCATTCTGCACACCGGTCGACAGTGTGAGGGCAAACCGTGGGCAGCATCACTGTCAACGTCTAAAGAATATTTTTATGCTATTATTTTTTATGAAATAAAAATATTCTGCTTTAGTGTTCAGTTCTCCACAAACTAGTGGCGGGACACTTAGAAACCCAGAGAAATGCAAAAGAGCTTTGAAATCCGAGCCAGGTATTTTGAAGGGTAACCTATGCATCACTGGCACGCATTTGGAGTTATACTTTTCCGAGATTAGCTGTAGATTTCGGATGATTTGATTATATTATCGTGACATTGCAAACCGAATATTAATTAGCTTATACTGATATACTTATGCTAAAAGCTAAGGCAACGTCAGTAACAATTTTGTAATTGGCATCACCATGGGAAATATTCCTCGTGACTTTTGTAATATGGTACGTGAACATTTTTATCTTCTGTTTTGTTATTCATTGCAGTATTTGGGAATCTCTGATCAATGTCCTTCTAATTTCCCCGTCAGCTGATCCCAGTGTGCAAGCTGATGGAAACCCCAGATGCTGCGCGTTCTCCTTGAGTCCGACCATCCAGCCCGGCCGCGTGGTCCGTGCGCAGCTCTGGATCCACCTGCGGCCGGCTCAGCAAGCCACCACGGTGTTCCTGCAGATCTCACGCTTGCGCCCGCTCACCGACGATACCAGGCACGTCCGCATCCGTTCGCTCAAGATAGACGTGAGCGCCGGGACCAGCTCCTGGCAGAGCATAGACGTGAAGCAGGTGCTGCAGGTGTGGCTGCGGCAGCCGGAGACAAACTGGGGCATCGAGATAAACGCGCTGGACAGCGAAGGAAACGATCTAGCCGTCACGTCTACGGAAAAGGGGGAAGAGGGGCTGGTGAGTGCTCTACAACATTTATTTTATTACCCACTCATACCCTGCCACAGCCATTAACTTATGCAGGAACATCGGAATATAGTAATATGTTCAGATAATAACGGACAGTAAATTCCTAATATCCATTACACGCAAAGACGCATCACTGCATGCTTTAGAAGGCAAGTACATTTCAAGGAGGCCTCTCATCACTATTATGTCATCAAGGTTATTATGAATAATTTATTTATTCTGCGTACAGCTAAAGGCTGATTCAGAGCTGGCTTAAAAGGGTTATTGTGGGTTTACGGTTTTGTCATGGAAGAGCAAATAATTCATGGTGAAGGATACCGTGTATGGGTGAGAACGTCTCCCTAATGAATGTAAGCAGTTGGAATGGGGAGATCTTAGCAGTTGTTCTGTCCTGGTTTGAACTGGGCTGCTTCACTCAACAGATCTCATGTCGATTTACTCGTGCAGCAAAACAGCCCGAAGGTTACCTGAGACACACAACAAATTATGATCTGCTGAAAGTTCCAGATTTTAAGTTTACCCTTAAATTATTCTGGAAACATCTGATGACGTTGGCCCGGGATATGTCAGCACACTACATGGAGTATGGCACCTTGCTTTAGGTTGCCGGTATTAATCCCCTTTGCCGTCTGTCGATCTCAGCTGCCCTTCATGGAAGTGAAGATCTCTGACAACAGCAAGCGTCAGCGGCGCGAATCCGGCCTCGACTGTGATGAGAACTCGCCGGAATCGCGCTGCTGCCGCTACCCGCTCACCGTCGACTTTGAGGACTTCGGCTGGGACTGGATCATTGCGCCAAAACGGTACAAGGCCAACTACTGCTCCGGGGAGTGCGAGTACATGCACCTGCAGAAGTACCCGCACACACACCTGGTGAACAAGGCCAACCCGCGCGGCACCGCTGGCCCCTGCTGCACCCCGACCAAGATGTCGCCCATCAACATGCTCTACTTCAACAGGAAGGAGCAGATCATCTATGGCAAGATCCCCTCCATGGTGGTGGATCGCTGCGGGTGCTCGTGAGCTCCCCTTGGAGGCAGGGTGGGGAGGCAATGTAGAGGCTGATAGGAGGAGATGGGGGATAGGATGTGGGCGGGGGGGTGTGGGTGTGGTAGCCTGAGTGAATTCTGGGGGAAAAAAGTAATTGATCAGTGCTTTAATTCAAAATGTGGTGTGTGATAGGAACAGAGGTGGTGAGGAGAAGCTTGGTGTGTCTGGGGAGGGGGGAGGGGGTCAGATGGAGAGGGGATGGGGGAGAGTGCAGCACACACTGCTACACACACGAGCTTACACCAACAAACTTAAAAGTATGTGAAAACAGATAATAAAACGCATGGTGTTTGTTTGGCAAGTGCAACAAAAAGAAAATCTTTAAAAGATCCTGCTGCCAGGGACCCCCCCCTCCCCCTAAGTCAAACTTTTCTCAATTTGCTGTCTTCCTTGGTGCATGTTGTCCAGAATCATCCCCCAGAGAGACAGTAAGATACAGCCACACATATGCAAACGGCGCCTCCTAGCACACCGCCTTCGGATCACACTGCCACTGACCTTCCTGGGTCGGACACACCCGCTGTTCGTTTCATTATACCTACAAGGCAAACTATAGCTTCTTAACTACAATACAAACTACGTGCCATACACAGCTGAGTTACTATGGTTAATCAGTGCTATTGGAGAGAATGACTTGAACCCGTGGCTTTCCGAATGCAGTTGCCACTTTGAGATGTGTACGAGGCAGAGATGCTGTAAAAGCGTGCCTGTCTCTGCCCGTCCAGCGGTACAGTTTGCACTACGGCAGACCAATGGACAGAATTGGTTGCTACAGAAGTTGTAAAAACTGATTTTTATATGTTCGCTAATTTGTATTGTATACATTGCAGTTGTTTCCTTTACCTGTTCCATTATTTTTTAACCACTAATGCATAAAACCTTTAACTAGCAGATAAGAATAGAAATGATGTACAATAACAAACCTGTAATATGTGACTAATAAAGGTGCTTGCTTTTCAGTTTAGTGCTTTTTTTTTAAATAATTCAAACTTTCAGAAGCATTCAGAATGAATTCCCCCCAGGTAAAATCCCTCTAGTTTTCAGTGTGTCATCCATCCATCAATCCATCCATCCATCCATGTCACATATTTGGATCAGTGTGGAGGATAGCAAGATAATATGTAGACATGATAAAACACACAGAACAGACAGTCCCACTTGGTTTTTGTAGAATAACACACCGAGGTTTCTGATCACAGCAGGTGTGCTGTATGAAGGGTGTGGATTCACACTCGGAGCAGCGGACGTCTCGTAATGAGTCCAATGAGTATGACGTTCTTATTAAGATTATGCAAATCACTGCAATTAAGAGAAGTGTGTGAGTGTCATACAGTGAAGATGCACACAAACACTGGTGACCAGGAAAGCCGATGCTTGCAGTTTGACAGCAGTGGAGGCCGGCCGGGGGGACGGATAAGACCCACCATGACTATGTCAGCATTGTACCTATGGGATTGGCTGAATGACCTTAGGGTGGGCCGTCTCTCTTTTGGATTTCTTAGGGTGGGCCGTCTCTCTTTTGGATTTCTTAGGGTAGGCCGTGTCTCTTTTGGATTTCTTAGGGTGGGCCGTGTCTCTTTTGGATTTCTTAGGGTGGGCCGTCTCTCTTTTGGATTTCTTAGGGTGGGCCGTGTCTCTTTTGGATTTTTTTATTGGTTTGGGCAAGTACATAATAATCACAAATTGTGAAATTAAGCTTGAAATTAAGCTTCTCAATTTTTTCGTCTGTAAGCACTGGCTGGTGGCGTTGTGGCTGGAAATCGCCTGTCCTTTACGACGATACACATTGTACACCCCAGTGGAGGCCAGCCACTACTTAGGGCCAGTAATGATATAATGTCTTTTCCAGCCTGAAGGGTTTTTTGAGATAGTAAACCACAGAAGCACATAACACACCAGCAGATGGATTAAATAAGTCTATCACTTGGTGCCTGTTGCTGATCATAGCAGCTAAAAGACTCAAAAGTCAGTCTACATGAATGCTGCATGTTTAATACCAAAGCCTCTACCCTTCCAGCAGGGGGTGACCTATGTAATACTAAGACCTATGTTCTGACCTGCAGTGAGTGGGGCTGCTGTCATGGCCACCAAGAGGGATGTTGGTACAGATCTACAGGGGAATATAACAACATAATAATTTTGAAGGCCATTTGTTGAGATCAAAGCCTTCTCAAATCCTAATGATATTTAGAAATGGTGTGTTTCTCAAGCCAATAAAAAGCATCTGTTCAGGACTTCCTAATGCACTTCTGCACACACATCTGACCAGTATGTAAAACTAGATGCACCTGGGAATGGAATGACAATCCAAAAATTTCCAGATGGAGGTTAAGACTCATTCCAGTGTGGCTGCTGTATACACATTAAACATTGCAGCAAACGAACAGTTTCTAAGGTGGCTGGTCAGACATTTTTTTGGTGTTTTACAATGTACTTTTTTCTAAAATCTAAAATTATCCTTAATAGCAGCTCATATTTGCTACCACCTGAATCAAACACCACTGAGTGAGAGTCATGGCTACTGTTTGTAACTGCCAACATCACTACAGGGTTTGAAATGTGACTCCCTCCATGAGTCACTCTTTAAGGACGCACCTCTGCAGCCCGCAGGGGCTTCTGCTAATGTGCATGGGCACAGAACGGTTCTTGGTGCTTCAGTAGACAGCAGAGCAAAGTCAGAGCAAAGTCAGAGCAAAGTCAGAGCAAAGTCAAAGTCAGAGCAAATTTTCTGTGAAAACCACGTGGAATCGGTATAACTGTAGAGGCACAGAAATTATGTGCTTTTAAAATATTAGTAATTTTTTGGTCTCTGCGAGCCTCTGAACATCTTGTTTATCCTTCTCCATTTTAAACGCATTGTGAGCGCCCCCTGGGTATGTACGCAGCAGGTACAGAAATACCAAAATTATAATTCTACAGAACAAGAAAGTGGGACTCAGGATGCTCTACGGCGGTCAGCGCCATCCATGCAATGAGGATTAGGGGTTGGCAGGAAAGCAATTTCCAGCTGTAAGTAAATAAGTGGAATGGGGTGAGGACGGTGGCCCGTAAAGGATGCAGACACACAGCTGCTGACAGCTGCCTGTTGTCAGCACTGATAAATTTACCCTGCACAGCTTTGCTCGTAACAGGGCCACATTTTTTCCCCCCTCCAGGGGCATGTGCACATTTCCCGAGGCTACGCTCACTCCTGTGAATCCATAGCGTGATGAATGACATTGCAAACCTGCAGGAAATCAGGCCTGGCTTGGGAACACGCGCTCCACTTACATTTAGCAGGAAAGATATATTCACCACGGTAACAATTTTGACAGTAGGCAGGACGCGGTTACCGAGCAGCTGATCAATCTCCTGCACCTGACGGGCATTTTTTTACAAGACACCTTTACGATATTATTTCATTTAAAGCCGCCAGGCCGAGCCCGGAGCCGTTGCCGGGCCGTTAACGCAGTGCTCCCGTGGCGCAGGGCTGACAGGGATCGCGGATGGATCTCTCCCCGAGGAGGCCTGCCGAGTCAGTGCCCGTTTCCTCATGTCGTCACGAAGCCAAAACGGCAGCCAGACACAGCCTTTGTCAAGCTTCTGTCAAAAGGACTGTATTTCAATATTTCTAGGAGTGGGGGGTGTGACGGAGTGTAACTGGGACGTTTCGACAGGCACATAAAGTCCTGTGTGTAAGGTGTGTAACAGCTATGTGAAATATGAAAAACATGGAAGGAGAGGGAAGCCTGCGGAACAGGCCCTTCACAGCCTAGAACACAGGTGTCACACTCCAGGCCTGGAGGCCGGTGCCCCCTGTAGCTTAGTTCTTTCCCTGTTCCACCGCAAATGATTGAGCTTAAGAGCTGTGTGGTAATTAGCACAGTGAGTTGAATCAGGTGCGTTAAATGAGGGAAAACCCAAAAATGTGCAGGACATCGGCCCTCCAGGACTGGAGTTTGACACTCCTGGCCTAGAACATTGAAAATTGTAAAATATGAGCAACAATAGTAGAGAATTTCAATTCCACACACATACAACTATGGCCAGCCCCTATTCACAGCCAGCTGAACACATTAATGTAATTAATGTGTAATGGAGATGTAACTCTATGTTCTGTGTAATGGAGATGACTCTGTAGAATAGAGATGACTTTCTGCAATGGAGATGATCCTCTGAAATAGAGGTGACTCTCTATAGTGGAGATTATATTGTGTAATAGAGATTACTCTCTGTAACGGCGATGACTCAATGGAGATGGCCCTGTGTAGTAGACATGATTCTCACATATTGAGGTGACTATCTGTAATGAAGATGACACTATATAATAGTGGGTAACGGAGATGACATGGTAAATGGTAAAAAGATTTTTGTCCTCTAGTTTCCATGTTCAAATTAAACTTCCACCACTGTTATCCACTTTACTGGGAGTCGGGTGCAATTAAAGGCTCCTAAAACGAAAACGGAGAACGGACCCTGTGTATCAGAAATAACTCTCTGTAATGGAGATGACCCTGTAAAACAGAAGCTATTCTCTGTAATAGAGATGATTCTTTCTATTAGAAATTACCCTGTGTAATAGAGATGACTCTTTGAGTGGATATGGTTCTGTGTAACAGAGATGTCCTTTCTCTCTGCTCAGGGTGTCTCTGCCTATCAATAATTCTCCCTTTCAACTGAAAAAATTGCACCTGTCATTTTGGAACCAAACCAATCTTCGCATCATTAATTTATCTGACTGCAATATTCATGGAGGAAATTGAGAGTGCAGCCTTTATCAAGTGGAATTGCAGGAGCATGAGGAAATTAATGATTTCAGGTTTAAATCTTAGGGGATGACTATTAAAGTCCCTCAGTCTGCTGCTTCAATTAGAAAGGTTTTCATTGGCATGGCACAGCTATGGTTACACAGCATCAGCAAATAGTTCCTGGGTCTGAAAATCATTATGGGGATGATGTGGAAAAGTGAGACTTCCTGCAGTCTGTTAGCATGTCAGGAACACCTTTTTAATCTCTCCTGGTGAGAAGCAGGGACATCGTAAATATCAATGGTCCCTTTAATTGACCATCACCATGGTGACAGAGAGGTGGGTGACTCAGTGGAGAAGGACCTAATTCCCCAGCCCTCAGTCAGAATGGTAGGAGGGTCAGTAACATTTAATGTAACCTCAGAGTAACCTCAGTCTGTGAAATGTTGTGCAGACCCTGTAAATCAAAACTGTTTTGGTGACAGATTAAATTACACACAAATACCTGTACAAAGAAACCTTACACTAAAGCATTCTTTAGATGATTCCTTTGAACATGGAGGACACCCCTGGGGTAAAAAGAAGCAAAGCTCCAGTAGTTGGAAAGTACCCCTAGAACAGGGTCCTGAGTGTGGAAAACAGGCACACTATCCCCTTAGAGGAACGCCGTGCTAAATAATTACTCGTGTGTTTTTATTTGTTCAGTTATTAGCCATTAAAGGGCCTGTGGCGTTAGCCGTGGCAGGTTTGAGCCCGTATAGGTCCTTCTTTCACACTCCGTGAAAATGACTTTGGATGGGATCCTGTTTATTGTGCTTCAGGGAAGCCAACTATCGCTTTGCTGCATAAATCTGAGGCTAATAAAGCTTCTGAAGTAACCGTGCAGATGAGGGGGGGGCACAATTTATGCTTCCTGTCAGCTGCTGAGCTTCTCAAGGGCCCACACAGTGAGCATCAAGCCGCATCATCAGAACCGGAAGAGAGTTCAACCCAGTCTCCAAGTACCACAGCTACTCGAGGGTCCCATACAGCAAGCATCAAGGCGGATCATCAATAGAAGCAGTGTCTAACCTGGTCCTCTTGTACCACTGCTTTTCAAGGGCCCCATACAGCAAGCATGACAGCAGATTGTCCCAGTACCCCAGTACCACTGCCTCTCAAAGAATCTGCACAGCGAACATCAAGGTGGACCAAACTGGCAGGGTTTGCCCTGGTCTGCAGTACCACAGGGCAGACTCTATGACTAATCCGGTAGCAGTTGGTAACTACATGATTAATAACAAACTGAGGTGGGTAAGAATACATAAACTGACATTAATTGTATCATAACTTTTAATAAAGTTAGTTTGGTTAAACAAATTAGTAACTGGACCTGATTCTGAAACAGCCAATTATCATACAGCTTTTATATACAAATATGTAAGTAAAATATGCAATAACTGTGATATTCAGCCATTGTTTTATTAATTTACTTTACATACCTCCTTATTATTTATTTAGTGTTTACCAATTATTAAACCCAGACTTACATACCATCATACTGAAATTCATCATACAGTAATGGAGGGAAACAACTGTGTCCCTGACCCAAAAGTACCACTGAGGTACCCTGTGCAAGGTATCGACCCCAAGGGCTCACATAGCTGCCCACTGCTGTGTCACGATGTCACATGGGTTAAATGCAGAGGACACATTTTTTTGTTGTGCACTGCGTGCTATGGTGTGTCAACAATGACAATTAATCACCGTTCACTTATAGAAAAGTCAAAATTCAGATTCAAGAACATGACTGTGCCGTGGTATAATTTAATATTATGATTTTAATTCCATCACATTCCCTGGTTACAAAAATAAGCACCTTTCCTTGATATCACGACTGACATTAATAATGTGGACACCTATTTCCTTCAACGGGTAGGGGTTCTTGGGACCACTTCCTCATGTGATATTTGAGGCCTGTCTTGGCTGATTTGAGGGGGTGTTAATAGAAACTTCTCAATTCCCAAAAATCTAGAGTAAACATAAACAGTTGCTGGAGCCTGCCTCATTGCAGACATC
>JAODKN010000001.1:50238106-50251088 GCA_026774425.1 Petrocephalus zakoni | reverse complement strand
CAAGCTGCATAAACTACATATCAGTCATTTATGTAACACATCTAATTTGTGCATTAAAAGCTGTTATGTTAAATAAAAGGTCCCATGCCACAGGTCCCATGCCACACCCAGGCCATGTGCGCCCCCCCAGGCCCCTCGCCCGCACCCAGGCCCTGTGCTCCCCCCCCCCCCGCAGACCCTTCCCTACCTTGAGAATGTCTTTGTGGTGGACAGGTCTGTCATTAATGAACACAAACGTACGGTCAGGTGTAGAGGAGCTCATCAAGCCGGTGTTTGAGCTGGGTTTGGGGAAGAATCCTTCCAGAAAGATCTGTGGAGAGAGGCGATGAGGTGACACCAGCATTCCTGGTCAGGGACTCTGGGGGACACCACTCTCATGTCCCCTCCCCCCGTGCCCTCTTGTCTAATTGCTGACCCCCATGTGGGATGTCGTGAGTCCATCAGGTAGCGGGGATCTGCTCTCCAAATCGGACCCCTGGGCCGCTGAAAACCAGGTTCTGGACCGACCCAGACACCGGTGCGTGCTGGCCTCCCCAGCCTGAGCCCGGCTCTTCTAGAAGCATCTGTTTTGCCAGTTAGACAGCTTGCGAAATCCACGGGTCAGCTAACGCAGGTGAACCCAACACCCCCAGCACTGATGCGAAGAACACCTTTCCCGGGCGACCTTTACAGGAGCGGGTCGCGTCCCGCTGCCTGTCGGAAATCAGCCTCCTGTGCTGTACCTGAGCGCCGCCCGGAAGGAACATGGTTTGGCTCTGCAGTGGTTGCGTCGAGCGGAAAACCGCACCGGCCGATGACTGATTACTCAAGCAGACCGCTCAGGGGAGGAGAAAATAAAATAAATAATAACACCGACCCATAAATTAGCATCTTGGGGTGGGAATTCCTAGAATTGCTGAAATATAATAAATTGGGGACAGAAACACTTCCTTGTCTGGTAAAGACTTTCTGGAGCATCGGCCAAAAGCACAACCTGCGATGCGCAGGCAGGATCATATGTCCAGGGAGTTAATCGCAAGGGGGGTAGGGCACATTTCAATATAGCGTCTAAACAAACAGAATATCCCCAATGTGTACCATGCTCAGGGGTCAGCAGAGCACAACTGTAGTCAGGTACGATCACATAACGATTCAGAAACCCCGCAACTGCCAGTTTCAGTCATGGATTCTGTAGCTCTGAAGGACAGTCCAGCCCGTATGCGATCGGCCATAATGTCCACCAGCAGGGGGCACATGGAAGACAGTCAACCAAGCAACAGCCCCGTGTGGCATTCAGGACATCTGATCCCATACTGGCTCGGAGGAAGGAATGAATCAATAACTAAAGAGAATATTCACACTGACTGAGATCTGATAATACCCTGCAAAACCACAGAGATTTCGTAGAGATTTGAAATACACCGGTGAAAGGCCGGGGTGAAACTCCCTTCTTCAGCAGAGAAGTTGCACATGTTTGTGGGTGATGTTGTCCAAAGTGCATTGGGCAGTGGCACAGCGACTCCGTGACCTCCCACTGACCTCTGGCTGCTCCTGTCGATGCTGGAGAGGCACCATGGAGGCCACGGTTCCGGTTCCCAGCGCCGCCATCAGGGCTGTCCGCTGATCCGACGCCTTGGCCTTCAGCCAGACCACAGCCTGCACTGACACACAGAGAACAGGTCAAGCCAGCAGCCACTGTGCAGGGGGCATCCAGCCAGAGCACCAGCCCGAGGGGGGGGGCGGGGCTCTGAGTGGCCCCGCCTCACACATGGGCACATGTCACTCTCCATGCAAACTGGCACGGCATAAGCCTAAGTGCCAGCAATCGCCCTCGTGTGACCTTTCCTGACCAATGGTCAGCAGGAGTGCCTGGAGAAGCAGCATAATTCTCTTCTTCAAGGTTCAAGGTTTTTTGTTTTTACACACCTGCAGCACAGACTGAAAAACAGGCCGCTGACGGGCGTCTCGAAACAGAGAGGAACCAAATAAATATCACACTTCCTGTCTGGTACACCTCCCATGAGTCCCACTTCAATGTCTGCTATAAGCATCTCACCTCCTGATGTCCTCTAACCATTAACAACTACCGATTGACCAAGTAAAAATAACTACAAATAAAGCTGATGTACAGATTTCTTGTATGTAAAAATGATAAAATTTTAACAGCTTGACCCTGGCCAGAAGAGCATCTGCCGTCCAATATATGCTCAGATGCACGAGGACACCATGTGGCAGGAAGTGATACTGCACAGAGGAAAGAACCTTCTCTGGCAGCAAACTGGGTCACCCCTGGTAAAGATGCCCTGGTAAAGACATGGGTATCACATGGACCCTCTGGGCCAAATGGCTGCTTCTGCTTCCGCCTGCATTCTGGAAGTGAAATACAATGTCTTCCTCCCTCCAGTGACCACAGAAGCTCACAGCTGAAAGCGGAGGTAGGGGATGAGTGGGCACAGCAGGAGGCAGGACCTTGTTGTGTGTTAGCAGGACTCTCAGGGTTGGCTTGATGATGCCGTATGCCATCAGTAGCTCCTGCACCTTCCTCAGCTCCTCCTTGCACTTCTTATTGTTAGAGTAGAACTGCCTCCTGACCGGGAGGTTCTTAAACAGCTTGAGGACACTCACCGAGGTACCTGGGGGGATGGGGGGATGGGGGGGCAGGATTTTAACACGAAGAGCCACGGTAGCTGAAAGGCTGAAAGGGAAAGAAACATATCTGAAGATATGTTTAAATGAAAAGCAAAGCCAAACCCTGGCCAAGGTGAGATGGCTTCTTGGAAGTGATGTTCCCACTATGGTCCAGCGTGTACTGGGTACTGACATCATCGTCAGCTGTTTTCGTGGTCAGAATGACCTGGAGAAGAGGCACCGTGAATATCAGTGAGGTGGCCACATTCTGATCAGCAGGCTAATGCCATCTGCACCCCTCACGCTGCACATTAGGGGGCGCCATCCCTCACCTCAGACACCGCGCAGACGGATCCCAGAGCCTCTCCCCGGAACCCATAGGTCTCCAGGCGCTCAAGGTCATCGTGGCAGGAGATCTTAGAGGTGTAGTGCTTGACGGCCATCACCGGAGCATCAGCGGCTTTGATTCCAGATCCATTGTCGACCACCTCTATACGATCCAGCCCAAAGTTCTCCTGCAGCAGGGAAAGAGAGAGTACTTTTCACACAAGCACCTACGATGGCAAGGACCAAGGCTCTTACCTTTCACACACCTTATTCCAGGTCTTAAACACATATATGTCTTCCCCATAAGACATGCTGTGTAACAATGGGGGTCAACGATATAGACAGCAGGCCTTCTGTTCAACCCGATCACACCCTGAAGTAGGCAGATAACTGTCACGATTAAGCTTTAACGCGACACAAACTCCCTTGTGCCGCCACACCTGCTGGACGCATGCATTTCTGTGTGCCATAAATCATTAATTTGTGAAAGAAACACAGACTTTGTTCTAAATCATTTAGCCCTTATCGGCGTGATCATTGTTATATTCGAACAAGTTCACAGTTTTCCTTTTTTGTTTTCTGACTCTCTGATTGGGGAGAAAACAGGCCTGAGGAATCTGAGGAAGATTAATGGCAAGAGCTCAAGAGAAAATAGCAAGCAGACTGCCAGACAGGGCATTGATGAGAATGACCCTTTAATAACGAAGACCATGCAGCCTTTCCAAAAAATATTCCCAGATGCCAAGACAAACAGGCCAGCAGGGGGCGAGTGTGAGAGGCTCCCTGGGCTGGAAAAGTATTTGGATGCTTCTTCACCAAAACACAGAGACACAAATAAAGCAACAAGCCTTGGAAACAGCCGGAATTAGGGCCGCTGACGAGTCTTCCATCGCACCTCTGCGACAGACCTAAATGTCATCTGAGCAACAGCTTGAGCAGATGGGATTCCAGCTACTGGACCTCGGGGACCAAGAGGAAATGCAACAAGTGCTCCAGTCAACGATTTCCTGAAGATATCTTTTTAAATGAATCATGCAAAGGTGTCTTTATACGCAGGTGTTTTTGATAAAAGCATAACAAAAAGGTGTCAGATGGTCCCGCACCCTGCCAACAATCACAGAAGTTAAGAAATAAGGAAATAAGGAAAATGTCTATTGATAAAAAATGCTGATATCATTTCAAGAATGTAGGACCACTGAATCTAACGAAGCTGCATGAAAATGTCGTTTCTCGGTATTTTTGGAGGATTAAAACCGTAAATAAGTATCAGGTTGTTGCCCTAGTTCAAATTTCCAATCGGTAATCAGCAACCTGACCTCTGACACTCAACATAAAAGTGGACGTCACGTACGACGAACGGGAACATAATAATGTCCTGTAAACCTGTTACCAGTTTCACGTCGACGCTCGAAGCACCAGCGTCCAGTGAATTCTCCACCAGCTCCTTGACCACACTGACCACGGAGGTGATCACCTGCGAGCTCGACAGCAATCGCACAGTTTCCGCAGGCAGCTGTTTCATTTCGTCTGCCAGGCGGTCCTGCGGAAACCACGGGCACCTTCTGAAAAACGGTACAGTCTCTGGCTGACCGGTATCCACCTCTGCACATTCCTATACTGATCAAAGAACAATCCTTCCATTAGGAAATAAATTGAGATCTAGATTTAACATGCACGGGAAATAATACTTAAAAATAAAGGCTCAGCCCTGTGATTGCGCATGCTGAACGTTTTATTTTTAATGTATGATTGCACTTTGGCAAAGGCTGACAGGACAGACATTTGGCAACCCAGCAAACTGAAGATGGCACTCACTCATCGGCAGCACTGGCACGTATGACTCTCTCTCTTACGAGCCTCTGGCAGCTTGCGGGTTTCCCGGTCTGTCGGACATACACATGGCCCGAGCGCGGCGTCGGCGGGCACAGGAAGTGCCGCTGCAAGCTGCAGGCTGATTGGCCGCGCCGCACGCCACTCACCTCGGATAGGCCCGCCCCTTCCGGCCAACGTGATCCTCGCCGAGGAGGAAAACTAAGAAGGCAGGCGACGCTGGGCCGGGGTGGGGAGAGAAGCGGCAGTAGCTCGGCCTTTCTTTGTTACGCTGTCGGCGAGAAAGGGACGGTGCCTACCGACAGGAGTGATCACCGGGCAGCTCCCGTGAGTATGCCTGTTAATCCGGCCCCAGTTGCCGGATATCCTGCAAGTGCGGCGCTGTTTTATTAGCTGCAGGGTCGCGTATTTGTCCATCATGAAGCCCCAGTGAATTCAACTGGTGCTGAGCGAAAAGCAGCCGGAGCGCATAGGGAGCGCATAAGAAGCGCATAGGGCGCGCATAGGGAGCGCATAAGAAGCGCATAGGGCGCGCTGCCTTTTCGGACGTCAGGCCGGGGCCGCGGCTCCGGGGGGCGCTTATTATGCGTCGCGATTAAAGCTTATAATCACGGCCCAGAGTGTTACAGTATGATAAAGCCGGAGTGGTCGCAGGCACCCCCAGACAGACTGTGCTCCAAGCACCGCCTGGGTATTAGGATGCACCTTGCGTGGCGCGCCCCCTCCTAGAAGCTCCCCCCCGGATGCTCGCCGAGCCCCGCTTTGCTTACGTTTGTCTTCCGCCTCTGGCTTTTTCATCATGATTAATTATTAAGTCAACATGCAGTTTGTCACCTCCTGTTATATCCTATACTGGTAGATGTTTTTCTAGACGTTGTGTGTTATTGTAATGTAGCCCATAGCCCTGCAGCTGTAATTATACGTCATTGATTTATGGCCTGTGTATTTTTTTGTAGACGTGCTGTTATTGATTACAGACTGACAACTGGACACCTGGGCAGTATTATTTAAAGTAAGTCACTGTCACCTCAACACCAGAACAGTCCTGTGAGGATACAAATGAGTTGCAAAATCTTCTTTTTTTTATCTGGTCTTGAAATTAATGCTGCGTCTCCTCACTCACAGTAACGCGCACCATGAACGTAGGTGTGGCTCACAGTGAGGTGAACCCCAACACGCGCGTGATGAACAGCCGGGGCATCTGGCTGACGTACGCGCTGGGTGTGGGGCTCCTGCACGTGGTGCTCCTCAGCATTCCCTTCTTCAGCGTTCCTGTCGTCTGGACACTGACTAACATCATCCACAATTTGGTAGGTGATCCTCAGGGATAAGAGGGATGACAGCCACGGCCTTGGCGGCTTCTGGCTTTTTCTGTTGATACCTTTAGTGACTTAGTCGATCCACCATTAAAAATGGATAAGTTGGAAAAATTCATACAGATCTCCCGGCTGTTCAGGAATTCTTGACTCTGATGGAGTTTTATGCCTTTATTTTGGGGTTGTATTTACAGTATAAATTTTCATGTCTCCTTCTTGGCTCGGCACAGTATATATTTCCCCTACATTTGTCATCACCAGTGAGGCTTTCCTCTGGCTCTCATGTGTCCGTAGGGGATGTATGTGTTCCTGCACGCTGTCAAGGGTACACCTTTTGAGACTCCCGATCAGGGGAAAGCCAGGCTCCTCACACACTGGGAACAGCTGGACTATGGTGTCCAGTTCACCTCTTCCAGAAAGTTCTTCACGATCTCTCCAATCATCCTGTAAGCTTTTTGTGTAATATAACAACCTGCTATTGATGGCACAGAAACCTGTGACCTTTTCAAAATGGACATTATTGCCTTAATGTCATGAGCTTCAGAACCATCTTTTCTATAAAGTTAATTTGTTAAATTGTTGACTTGCCATGGGAGTAATTGCTGTAATAGCACATATCAATACATTTTTTGTGCCTTGTGATGAATGCTGAAGCGTCTTTCTGCGTCTTTCAGGTATTTCCTTACGAGCTTCTACACGAAGTACGATCCGGCTCACTTTGTGATTAACACGGCCTCCCTCCTGAGCGTGCTCATCCCCAAGCTGCCACAGCTCCATGGTGTCCGAATTCTAGGGATCAACAAGTATTAAAGAAGCCTCCAATAGAGGGCGCAGTGGAGCCACGTTTGGGCTGTGGGAGTCACTATCCCGCTGCGGCTTTGTATGCCACAGAAAGGATAACTGACGTGTTGATGGATTACGTGCTTCCTCTGAAGCCGCAGGATGGATGCTGGCAGAGATGAGCAGTGTGTGCATTACTAACTAACATATTTAATGTTGTCCCAGACCTGGGCAGGCCCAGATCTTAAACTGGTCATTTTTTTTTTCCTTGACGTATGTGATAATGATTTGTTGTTATCTCTTGTTTTCCACATGTAGTATTGCACAGTCCTCTGTGGTCCTTTTATTTCCATCTTTTATAGACATTGTCAGAAGAGAAGGACATAAAATGCCAGACATATTTTTCACACATTATTTGTTCATCAGAACAGAGCACCATGATTCGGAGTCTCCGGTTGCTCGGCGGCGACGGGGGAAGAGATGTAGGAAACACTGAGGCTGATGCTTGGTTTCCTCAGTGATCTGAAAAAGAACCCATTGGGTTTGGACTTTTCATATGTAGCACTCTACAGAGGCAAAGAAAGTGATTTAGGTTAGCTAGGTTACGCTCCTGCATTTTTTTTTTTTTTTTTTTAAGGAATTAGTTCATACTGTGTTCATGTTTATGCTTATGTAGCTGTTCTTGTTTTTATCTATTATACTTTGATACTTTTACTGAGGCCACATCGCCTCTGCTTGTTTGTGGTGTCGGTACTCTGTCAGTGCCTAACAACAATAAAAGAGAAAATATCTTTTGTGCCCTTTAGGTCTTCTCTTGTAATCCATCCATCATCTTATTCACTATAGGCCCCCAGGTTCTATCCAGAATGCATGTGGTGCCTTGAATGACATGCCAGTCTACTGTCTGGTACCGATAAGCACACTCACACTCTCCAGGCAATTTAGAGAATCACTAAACCACTGGTTCTATCCCTGGCCTTGGCGGAGCAGTTACATATCCATGGGCCCTTGAGTAAGGGTCTTAACCCTGAGCTCCAAGGGTGCCTCATGCTGCCTGACCCTGTGCTGTGGCCCCCAAACTATGGAGAGCAAGATGAGGTAGGCAAAGAGAAGCATTCCAATCTACTTGTACAAATAGCTAAAAAAAGAAGTATTTACTTAACTTCAGATGTTGTACAGGTGCAGCATTAGGCAACAATGCAACTATTAATGGGTACAACCGCTAGACAGTGGCAGCAGAAAATTCTTCAGAGTATCTTATTGTAAAATAAAAAGTTACTATGTCTGTGCATTTATGTATGTGCGTGAACGGTGCAGTATTTTAATTTTAGAGGAACCGATTATGTGCACAACGTAGAGCTTGTTTGCGGAACCCATTCGCCAAGCGGCGGTTTCCTGCCGGAAGTGTTTATGTGTAGCGCTTTAATCTGGTCGGGTGGTGTTGCCGTTCGGAGTGGGGTCCCTGAGCGGTATCGGTTCCTGTCACGAGTGTCTGACGGACTGATCAGCCCTCTGTGCACCGCGATGAGCGCCGATCGCCTTTGAAGGCGCACCAAGCCATGTTGGTGCTGGAGGCTCTCCTGGGTCCCCTGCGAAGTGCGCTGAGCCGCGGCTGTCCGGCCAGATCCTCCACCGGGTCGGCGGGCCGGCGGCTCGTTTTGGGCGTGGAAACGAGCTGCGATGATACGGGAGCTGCTGTGGTGGACGAGGAGGGCAGCGTCCTTGGGGAGTCTCTGCACTCGCAGAAAGACGTGCACCTGAAGTAGGTAGCCGGCGTCGCCATCAGCGGCTGGTTTTCCTTTGAATGTATGATAAGTTTTATTTATGTTCGAAGGAAATTCTTCACAGCCGTGGGGGGGCAGGTGCATCGGGGGACAGGTGCATCGGGGCACAGGTGCATAGGGGGACAGGTGCATCGGGAGACAGAAGGACAAGCAAGAGTGCAATAAAAGACAGGACAGTGTCGTGATTGTTGTCTGTACCATACTTCCCACAGAACCGGTGGCATTATTCCGGTAGTTGCCCAGAAACTTCACCGGGAAAATGTAGCCAGAGTGGTGCAGGATGCCCTGGACAGGAGCGGCGTCGTGCCCGGTGACCTGTCCGCTGTGGCAACCACCGTGAAGCCCGGGCTGGCTCTGAGCCTCGGGGTGGGTCTGGAGTACAGCCTGAGCTTTGTGCACAAGCACAAAAAGCCTTTCATTCCTGTTCACCACATGGAGGCACATGCCCTGACTGTCAGGATGATCCAGCCTGTGCCGTTCCCCTTCCTGGTCCTCCTGGTCTCAGGGGGGCATGGTCTCCTAGCCGTGGCGAGGGGCATCGACGACTTCCTCCTGCTTGGCCGAGCACTGGATGAGGCCCCGGGGGACACCCTGGATAAGGTTAGGCTGGCGGTGATGTCATGACTGAGGGCCGTTTTTGGCAAATCACTCCACGCTCCCTGACCTGACTGGATCCTCCACTCAGGTGGCCAGGAGGTTATCCCTGCAGAGCCGGCCGGAGTGGGCGGTTTGCAGTGGGGGCCAGGCCCTGGAGTGTGCGGCCAGGATGGGCGACAAGTCCAGGTTCCGCTTCACGTCGCCAATGACCCAGCGCCACGACTGCGACCTCTCCTTCGCCGGCCTCCGGAACCAGGTGACCCGAACCATCGAGGTGAAAGAGGAGGAGGAAGGTATGCTGTGTTCGCTGCCGCGCGGCTCCTGAACCGACCGGCACCATCTCACCTATGTCCATCGGCAGGCGTGCGGCCGGGGGAGGTGCTGTCCTGTGCCGGTGACATTGCAGCAGCTACTCAGCACGCTGTCGCCGCCCACCTGGCCAAGCGGACACATCGCGCCGTCCTATTCAGCAAGGCCAGTGGCCTTCTGCCCCAGAATGGCGTCGCCCTGGTGAGTGACTAATGCATATTCAGGCTTACATGTGCATGCTTTGTGTTCAAAGCCTGGGATGTTTACCACAGGACCTCGGTTTAGCACCAGCATAAGGATATGAGACAATAATATGAGACATGGTCTTGGTCTCTGGCCCAGTACCTTAGCTGCAAAGCCCCCCTCTCCTGGCTGTGTCAGTGTGGTGGCTTGTCATAGTGATGCCTTGTTGGTCATAGGTGGTGTCAGGGGGCGTGGCTAGCAACCTGTACATCAGGCACATCTTGAAAATAGTCACAGATGCCACTGGCCTGCAGCTGATCTGCCCTCCACCTGAGCTGTGTGCTGACAATGGGGTAATGATTGCTTGGTGAGTGGGTCCCACGTCTCACCTCTAAGCTGCCACAGCTTGCTCACCATCAGTTGCATTTTCAAGTCTTTTTTTTCTGCAGGAATGGCATTGAAAGACTCAGGGAGGAGAAGGGGGTCCTGACACATGTTCAACATGTCACGTATGAGCCAAAGTAAGTCAAAAAAGCCTCACCAGGCTGATAGGCACCCTCCGCATAACAGCATGTAGATCGTACAGGTCTAGATTTATGAGGAAGTACTTAAATGTTGTGCTGTTATACTGGTCCAGCTTGCAGTGAAACATAACCCCAGAATACCACTGAGAGCGGTTGCATTGCGTTCTGGCTGCGATATGCTTTTGCTCCGCCCCCTGTGTGCCAACTGTGACACGCTTTTGCTCCGCCCCCTGTGTTCCGGCTGCTACATGCTTTTGCTCCGCCCCATGTTTTCCAGCTGTGACACGCTTTTGCTCCACCCCCTGTGTTCCGGCTGCAACATGCTTTTGCTCCACCCCCTGTGTTCCAGCTGTGACACGCTTTTGCTCCGCCCACTGTGTGTCCTCAGCCACCCCCCCCCACCAATAGCATTTCTGAGGCAGAGCGTTTTGTTGACTCACTAATTTTTGTTGTTTTTTTCTGGCATTCTGGCTGAACTAAACAAATATTTGGTATCGTCCACACTCATACCATCTCAGAATTGAACCATTTTGTGGCATTTTGTCTGGGCCAGAATGAAAAATCCAAGATTTCTCTTGCCATAATCATATAGTTTAGGAGTTACACTGGCTTGAAATTGGGTGAGATTCTTCCTTCATTCACAAAAATGCTTGGCCAGCCATTTCCAGATGCCTGTATCTAGGGCACCTGTAAAAAATGTCTTTGGCCTAATTCTGAATATGTATTTATATAGCTTATAGCATGTGCCCAACTTGACATAACAAAAAGTTCTTACTCTACTCTGTCATGAGGCCCACAAATATTGTGACTTTCATTGTGTCATTTGAAAGTTCTAGCTTACTTTTGCAACATGCATTAAAAAAAACAGAATGGTCTTGAATTATTTAAGTACTTCCTCATAAAGCAGCACCGGCACAGGGTGTCTGACAGGTTTGGTGTCATTAAGTGCCTTCTGAAGTGCCACTTCAGAGATCCTCTGCCACGTCGCTCTCTCCCCAGGGCGCCCTTTGGGACTGACATCACGCACCAGGTGAAGGAGGCGGCCATCAAATTACCGCAGCTGAAGCTGGACATGCGTGGATGATGAAAGTGCTCCTGTTTTTAATAAGTATTTATGCTGCTGTAAATAAATAAAGACACTATTTTCCCTGGAAAGTTTAGTGTTAGTGATGTCTGATATTAGCTTGCATTGATAAAATCTCATACCTTTGGGATGCGGTGTAGCGGAGTCGACGTCTTCCTCTGAACTGTGATAAAAGAGGAACACGAGACTGAGAGTGAATCCCAGCACCAGCAAACCAGAAAGAAAGAGAGAGATTAGTTCCTCACCCTGGGAAAAATGTTGACTCCAGCTGAGATCAGCTGATCTTTACATTTATTTAGCAGATGCTTTTACTCAAAATGATGTACAATTGAAAAATCAGGGCCGGACATTCCCCGTAGCAACTGGAGGTTATGGGTCTCGCTCTGGGGCCCAATGGGGAAATCACTCTGCCAGCCCTGGGATTTGAACCGGTGATCATCTGATCTCAGGCATAGCATCTGAAGCCACAGGCTGCCTTGGTCTTGGTGAATGGTACCCAGTATTGGGCTGGTTGGAGTTCCAGGGAACCCAGGCTGTCCGGGATCGCAGGAGAAACATGTCGTCAAGGTTAAGCCCCCTCGTCTGATCCCACTCTGTGACACCAGTTCTGCTTTTCCTCTGTCTTGTTGACTCGTTCGTTTTTTTTGGTGCAGGCTGGTAGGAATTTACAGGACAGGACATGCTCTGTCTAAATGGGACGTCCATGTGGAGCGGCACGTCCTGCAGACATGGCGCCCATGGGAGGCACACGGGGCCCGGCTCTGGAGGGGAAGGTGGGGCCCTGGGCGCAGGTCGAATCTCCCGCCGGCCCCGGGGCTTCCAGGCTGCCTGGCGTGCTGCGTAATGAGTCGAGCAGACTGGCGGCGGACAGGAAGCACCCTTGCGTGCTGCAGGCAGCGGCAGCGGCGCAAGGCCCCGGCCCAGGATGGGCTTTTCCACAGCGCAGTAAATCTGCTCCCAGCGCCGCCCCAGAGACGCTGTCTGCATCCCCTGGGAGGTTAATGTTCTGGGAGGATGAACGGTGCCATGACAGGCTCGGAATGAGAAGGGCCACTTTGGAGAAGTTACTAAGTCAAGATCTATTGTCATCATATACAAGTGTGTTCAAGACCACAGTACAACATATAGTGCAAAAAGACAGGACAGTGCAGTAAATTGACACGGCAATGGTAGGACACCGTACTGCAGATCAGTTATACTGGACCAGCACTTTTTGTAGCAGCAATATGGTGTTTATTGTGGAGGCTTATAATAAATATGCTATAGGGTATAGTGATAGTTTGGTAAGTAAAGATACACTACTCCCAATAAGTTAGGGATATTGTTATTTACATGATTGCTTTTCCTATTTGCTCTGAATTTTAATGAAATAAGTAACAGTTCCCTTTGATATTACTAATAATGTATGAGAAGAAACACCATTTTCATTAGTTTAATATTTATTCCCCCAAAATTTCAGACAATAACAAAGATAGCCCCAAATAACAAAAATTGACAATGTCAGTAGCAGGTGTCTCCACCATTTGCTGCAATGACAGCTTGACAGCGACGTCTCATGCTCCTTACTAGCCTCATGATGTTGTTCTGAGGCAATGCGTTCCACTCTTCCACAAGTGCTACACGCAGTTCTGCCAGGTCACG
>JAODKN010000001.1:50191416-50213742 GCA_026774425.1 Petrocephalus zakoni | reverse complement strand
TTATTGGCTGATTGAGAGGTCATCCCAAAAACCCGCACCCACACCGGCTCTCCATGGATCAGGTTCCCTACCCCTGGATTAACAGAATGGTGTTTCATCTTCCTATTATTCCGTGGGAAGTGAAAGATCCAATCTGTTGGCCAGACTTAATAATGAATCATAAACATGTCTCGGGCTAGTCCTGAGACCTATTCTAAGTGGAAAATGAGCTGATGAAACCCCTCGTCCTGCACTATAGAAAATGGCTGATTGTCCAGTGCAAATCATATCCATTATTTCCGTAGTCATGTCTTTATCTCTGGTGCCACTAACTTTGAATGCCAATAAATTCAAAATACTGGCCGGCCATATCGGCCAAGATAGATATGTCGGACCAAAGCCGATACCTTGATTTTTTTAATGAATATCTGCCTATACAGATGTGTTAGCTGATACATCGTGTAACCGCGTCTAACCGCCGGCTTCTGGTTGGCTCATCCTGTGTTATCAGGTTCACGCTGACAGCCCAGAGCCTCTTTCAGATCAAAAGGCAGTTGGACAAGCTAGGGGACCTGATTCTGAAGGTGACCTACGAGAGTGACCCCATTCCTCTGCAGAAGCCCCAGATGGAGGAACAGGTCAAACAACTCATCTACGTCCTCATCAAAAGGTGTGCGTCTGTGTCTGTCCCAGCTCTACACTGTAGACTCAACACTGCGGAAATAACTGGGGTTTAAGCAAACAATGTACAATTTAACTGAGGTCTGAGTCTGGGGAAACAGCCCACAGATCCAGACTGAATCCCAGCAACTCTGTGACTGTCTGACCTTGCCCAGAATTTAGAACTTATTAAAATGTGTAATGACTAATATTGTCAGGACACCACTTGAAGTTTTTGGATAGCGATTAAAAATCAGTTTTTGCCCCTTCAAGTGAAGTATTGAAATGAACTTTTATTTGCCATTTTCCACCAGTTGGAGTGCAGCTACACTGGGACGTGTTAGTTTTCACATATTCCATCATGCTCTCCTTTGACACACACACACACACACACACACACGGACATATGGAGGTGAGAGTGAAGCTTGGGGTCTGAGCACTAGGTTAGCCATCTATCCAGCGCCCCTGGAACATTTTGGGGGTTAAGTGCTCAAGGGAAAGGGGTGGTGTGGCAAATCCCATGGGGTCAGGGTGGCTCTGAAGCTGCGGTCTGTTTGCCCCCGTGCCAGCTCCTTTCTGGTGGAGAAGCAGCCATGCATGCCTACCCACCCTCAGAAGCCACTCATCATAAAGACACAAGTGCAGTTCACCACAAAAGTCAGGTACGGACAGCACCATCTCCTGCTCGCGTCCCCCCCTTTAGCCGCCCTGTGCCCACCACCCCCTGCCCTCAGCCTACCACCCCTTTCCCCTGCCCTCTGCCCCCTGCCTCCTGCCTTCCATCATGCCACTGAGCTGTCTAACTGTTATGCTTTGATTTCTCACTGTAAGATTGACATCAACTCTTAACTTCATCTAACATACCCCCGACACCCAACTGACCTTTGATTTCAATTCTGTCCTCAGATTGCTGGTCAAACTTCCAGAGGTGGATTACCAGCTAAAGGTGAAAACCACATTTGACAAGTGAGTTTAGCCGTGCTGTGTGCTATGCCGCCTGGTACTGTTTTGTCCTGAAATAAGCAGTCAGGAGGTCAGGGTCAGCAGCTGCTCATATTAGCCCCTGTGTATGAGGGGGTGACCCCCCCTCCCCACCTCATTTAACCTCCCACTCCCTCTGATTTCTGCAGGGACCTTCCACCCGGCAGAGTGTAAGTGTCTCTATACATATTCTTCTGGGAGTCAGATTTAAGGGGCGTGTGCGTGACAGAGAGAGAATGTGTGTGTGTTACCAGGCATTTGTGTGTGAGCATGTCTGTGTGCACACTTACTCTGTCTGGGGCCCTTAGGAACCGACAGTTCTTCATCCTGACGAACAACACCAAAGTGATGGACGTGGAGGAGTCATCCAATGGCTGTCTGTCTGTGGAGTTTCGGCATCTGGTAATCACACCTGGGGCATGGCGAGGCTTCAGGGCAATCCTTAAAAAATGGTTTAGAAGAAGTGCAGTGGATAGTGTGGGACGGTCAGAATGAGACACTCAGTGTGAGGCAGTCAGTGTGAGATTGTCAGGGTGAGACAGCCAGTGTGAGACAGTCAGTATGAGGTCAGAATGAGACAGCCAGCGTGAGATGGTTAGTGTAACACAGCTAGTGTGAGACAGTCAGCATGAGATGGTCATAATGAGATGGTCAGCATGATACGGTCATAATGAGACGGTCAGCATGATACGGTCAGTGTAAGCTGGTCAGCATGATACGGTCATAATGAGATGGTCAGCATGATACGGTCATAATGAGACGGTCAGCATGATCCGGTCAGTGTAAGCTGGTCAGCATGAGAGAGTCAGCATGATCTGGTGTTGATCTGTATCAGTGGCTGAATCTGCTTGTTGCTCTGTGTCACACTGAATGTTTTTTTTTTTTTTTTCACCCACTCTCTGCAGCAACTGAAAGAGCGGAAATTAATAAACGGGACCAAAGGCAACGAGGTGAGACACCGCCAGCCTCTCTCTGTTCTCACGTTGCTCTGTGGCTGTCGGCCGGATGGGCCGTGTGTGGGAACTCCCAATCACACGCTTTGTTGGTGGCAGAATGCAGTGCGTGCTGGGTAAATTCTGTCACACTCAAACATCCATTCCTTGTAAGTGGGGTGTGGCCGTGGCATGAGGCTTTACGGGGAACTGTTTCTTCAAAAAAAAAAGAAAAAAACCCACAGCAGCTCACGGTGTCGTCTTCCTGCTTTCGCTTGGTCCATGTGGCTGCCTGGATCTGTGTGTGACATGAACAGATTAATGGAATTAAAGAGAGCCTGAAACGGAGACGTCCACACACCATTTCACTGTCCAAGAACTAAGCCTCAGTGCAGAAGGAAGTGAGAGGCTGTGCAGTGCCACGCCGCACTCCGTCCGGCGAGAGGAAGTCAGGGCAGGGCAAAGTCTGTGAGTTCTGCAAAACAGGCCATGTCTGTTCCTGTCAGGGGCCTCTGACTGTGACGGAGGAGCTGCACTCGCTCAGCTTTGAGGCACAGTTCTGCATGCAAGGCCTCAACATCGACTTGGAGGTCAGTTACAGCCACTGATACCAACCCCCCCCCCCCCAAAACGTGATGTGCCAAACTTTATACCTCCTCCCCCTCTAGACCTGCTCGCTTCCCCTGGTCGTCATCTCCAATGTCAGCCAGCTTCCTGGGGGATGGGCTTCGGTCATGTGGTACAACCTGCTGACGGACGAGCCAAAGGTGAGCACTGCTTACTCTCGGTTTCTAAATGGCCCCTTCACCCTTGCTGCTGTCCATGCTGACCACAGAGCTGAAGCTTACTCTCTGTTCCTTCATTAAACTGTTTGCTCGCTGGAACAAATTTCTGTGTTAATTTGGATGGTCCTCTGTTGCTAAATGATATTTTTTTTTGCAAGCTTCAATGTTTGTTGGTCTTGCTGAAATGAGTATGATTTTTCTAGAAGTCCGTCCAAGCTGTTTAAATTTCCACCCAAAAAAGAAGTATGGCTTATCTCTCTCTCTTTACGCGTACCTGTTCTCACGGCAGCCCCTTGTGGGAATGTCACCCTTATTCCCCATCCTGTCCCCATGGGCCCAGAGCCTGTCATTCTTCAGCAATCCGTCGCGTGCCACCTGGAGCCAGCTGTCCGAGGTGCTCAGCTGGCAGTTCTCCACGTTTGCGGGGCGTGGCCTCACCCGGGAGCAGCTGAGCATGCTGGGAGAGAAGCTCCTAGGTGACTGGCCACTCACCCACACATGCCCCCACCGCGTTCCGGCGAATGACTGTCTGCTAGCAGTGAAAGCTGCAGATGACAGAGGTGCACTGATCACACAGTTGTTTTAACTGCAATCGCTCTCTTTCTTCTTAGGCCAGCAAGCCTCCCACAATGACTGCCATGTTTCCTGGTCCAAGTTCTGCAAGGTAAACCATTGCAACAAGTGCAGAACTCATCAGCGGCTCGGGATTCCCAGAAAATGTTTGTTCTTTTCAAAGCATCTTCATTGGCTTGACCGTAGGCTGGGGCCTTGCTAGGATCTTAAGACATCAGGGGCATAGCCCAGAGTCCAAGGGTCGTCATTTTGTATTCTCTCTCTCTGAAGTTATGATGTTCAGAGCACTCTGAAGATCTTGGGAAACCCAGCCATAGACTAATACTGCTGTGATGTATGAAATTTTCAAACTCAATTTTAAAGCTCAAATTTTTATAAGAGCATGACTGTTAAAACATCTGAGCTAAATGAATTATTTGGGGCTCATATTGATTCACTCTGGGCTTTAGCCCCCAGTCACCCAGGTTTGTGACCGTAGGGTGTAAATGAAGTCAAGGACTAAGTTACTCAGTTTCAATATTTATTTTGGTTGCTGGTTAGTCTGTGGTTGAACCCATGCAAATTGCATGCACTGCTGGAAACCAGTCCAGACCTAGCTTTCTAATACTTGGCTGACATGCTTTAGAAATCACCTTTAGCTGTATAAGAAAGTGGGACACCCCCGCCCGAGCGACACATTACATCAGTTTTCACGCAGTGCTGGGATTCGAATCTGCTTCATGTTCCTCTGCTTCATCGTATCCCCAGGAGAACATCCCAGGGAAGCCGTTCAGCTTCTGGATGTGGCTTGACTCCATCCTGGAACTCATCAAGAAGCACCTGCTGCCTGTGTGGATTGATGGGTGAGCGAAGCTGCTGTGTGCATCTGTGCAGGACGCAGGATGGAGAGTCCCAGGACGGGGCATAATGTCGCTCGTGTCTCAACGCGGCTCGTTACTAGATTGATTGAGATTAAGCCCCCAATTCAATGGTACAACAGCAGAGCCCTTGATGCCAGTGTGGGTGGGACAAGCTTGACAAGGCTAAAAGGCTCAGGGAGCTGGTTCTGTGTTCATCTTTGAAATGTTCAAGGTCTTCATATGAATAGTTGCCTTTCAGCTATTGGACAAGTCGTGTTAATTACGTCGTACCTTAACCTTATGTCTACGGTCCATGTGTCTGTTATGAGTGAAGCCGTGTCCCTGGTCCCAGGTACATCATGGGCTTCGTCAGCAAGGAGACGGAGCGAGCTTTGCTGAAGGAGAAGGAGCCAGGCACCTTCCTGCTGCGTTTCAGTGAGAGCCACCTAGGAGGGATCACCTTCACGTGGGTGGAGCAGGGAGAGAGTGGTGAGGACAGCGCCACACGCCGGCACTTTAATGTTCAAGTATTCAGGTGACGCGCTGAGCTGCCTGGCAGGACCCACCCAGATATGGGCTTAACCACAGAGACATCTGCTGCCCCCTAGCTGTTCACAAGCAGAACTTGACTAATCAGAATAACATCCGAGAAAAATAAAAATAAAAACGATAGTTTGTCTGGTGAATTCATGTCACGGTTGCAGTAAACAAGAGTTTTAATCCTCTAAGTATCGATTTCCATTACTCCTACATACTTAAATGCTCTACCAAACCTCAAACTGAAACTGAAATGTCAAATGGCACGAAAACTGCAGAGAATTATAATATGAACTTAAAGCGTGATGGACTGTAAAAGCCTCTAAAGGCAGATCCTGCTGTGGGTGGAGCGTTCTATAAAACCTGATGAGCACTGTCTGCAGGTGAGGTGAAGTTCAACTCCGTAGAGCCATACACCAAGAGCCGCCTTAGCGCACTGCCGTTTGCCGACATCATTCGTGACTACAAGGTCATCGCCGATGGGATTGTGCCCGAAAACCCCCTGAAGTTCCTGTACCCAGACATCCCCAAGGACGAAGCTTTTGGGAAACATTACAACAGCCAGCAGAGCAAAGGTTATCCACCGATCTGGGGCGCCGTTGCCATGGGAACCGGCTTTGGGAACTTTCCCTGAGTAGCCACCAGCTAGAGCAGAGAAGCTCCACACAGACATTTGTGTAGTGTGACTGTCCAGTGGGCCCATCCATCCTTTTTATTCTGGGCAGGGAGCTGGGGGGGGCAGGGCCGGGAGCTGTGAAAGGGATAATATAAACAAATATTTGTAGTAATAAAGCCTTGCATGGACTTGGGACCACCGGACGTGAGTCAGTTTGGGCCTATCTTGATATTGTAGCTGTCCGTCATGTATACATATGCATACTGTATTTCAGGTTATATATGGACAGTGGGTCGCTATACAACTGGCTGCGCTGCCCATTTTCCTGAACCTGTCACATTATTTATATTATTTACTATGGACGTTGGACGCAAAACTGATAGGACGTCACTCAATCAGGGGTAACTTAATGCGAGATGTAATGTAGTAGTAATAACATAATAGTAATAACAGAACAGACAACATTTTCAGTTTTATAATATGGTTTTCCGAAATCTTTCTTTGTTTCTTTTAAACAGCTTTTCCATACATCCCTTCTGTCCTGATTCCCATATCCTTGGTGTAAGTATTCCCTGATGGTTGTGTGGGAGGAGGGGGGGCTGCTGCTCGGTGTTTTGTGTAAACTTTCTATCTTTTTTTGGTCAGCTTTGCTCAGCCCCATTCATGGCCTGTTTGTGTCCCATACTGCTAGCAAAGTGACCTTGGTCACGCTGGCTCACTGCTTGTGGTCAGACACCTCTGATGGTGCCTTGAATTCAGTTGACAGCTTTCTCTGAGTATTTGTGGTAAACCCTGCAGCTCTAGTGTGACGCCACCCCCCTCCGCATCCCCGGAGCCTCCCATGAGCCCCGGCATGTTTGACATGCTGAACCAGCACCTGGACCCTTTCGAAATCGAGACCGCTGTGAGTCTCTCGGCTTTTTGTAGACTGTCTGCTGAACGGCATCTGTGCCTCTGTCACATTCAACTTACTCTTAAACTCTTTAAGTGTTCCTGATAAGTGTCCTCACTTCGGTTTTGATGTGCTTTTGTTGGTGGAGGTGTTTGTGTCCTGGTCCATTTTAGGTCTTGTGTCTGTGTTTGTATTACAGATGAGTTCACCATACTCAGAGTAAGGAGGAGAATAGTCCAGTAACATCATCAGACATACTGGCCTATCAGCTATTGTGCCTGAATCGTCAGCAGCATTTTCACTGTTCTGTTAAGTGAATTATGTTCTGTACATATAATACACTATTGCCTTTTGAAAATTTGCAATTTGTGCTTTAAGTTTAGATGCCGTCCAAGGACATGCAGTTTTTTATGTAAATGTGATCATACATGTTTTATTTCTAGGCTCTTGCTTTTATTTCTCCTTTTACAATTTTAGAGCTTGTAAAAAGCATTTGGTTGGTATTTTGCACTAGATTCTTGCTATAAGTTCATGCAAAATAAATTTTTACGCAGCCCCACCAGTATTAAAGTCTGCCTTGACATTTTTTATGTTTCATATGATCCTTAATGAAATGTGACTTTTCAGCCAGACCCATTACTCAAATACCCTTCAAGCAAATTATAATCAAATATTTCATTTATGCAAATATGTGTTAGCTCAGAATATGAACTTGAGAATTCTTTAGTTGACCTCCTCCACTTGGCATGACGTTGGAGTTGTGAACAGTGCTTTAGTAGTTTGTGATCTCCTCAGAAAATACTGTATATTTGACAAGTTCTACCTTAATATACAAGTTTAATAAATGAATCGAAATAGCAGGACTGAAAGGTTCAGATTAGCATCCAATATCACCATGTGCCTGTTTAGGGTGGCCAGAGGGGCCAGTGCTCGCTTAGCATTAGCATCCAATATCACCATGTGCCTGTTTAGGGTGGACAGAGGGGCCAGTGCTCGCTTAGCATTAGCATCCAATATCACCATGTGCCTGTTTAGGGTGGCCAGAGGGGCCAGTGCTCGCTTAGCATTCTCTGTGATTCCAAGCCATCTGGCAGATTTTCACTTCCAGCACAGCTGATTCAAATACTGATTCAAGCACTGATAATTGATTAGTTTAGTCTGATGTCTAGAATGGAGATAGGGTGTCAAAGAGGGTATAGAGCATAGAATTGACCAAAATGTCTTGGTATACTGATGCTTTAACACCACTCCATGAGGCTTGCATGCAGCTGCTCAGCCATGGAAGCCGGTTGCTTGAAGCTTCTGGCACACAGTTTTTATGCAAGAGTTAATACCAAAGGAAGTTTGGAACTCTGAAGTTTTACTTCTATGCACTCAACATAAAGTTGACTGTGGAAAATCTATCTAGCAGACAAACTGACTTGTTGCAAAGATAGCATCTTATGACAGCACCACGCCTGAATTCACTGAACTCTTCAGAATGACGTATTCTTTCACACATATTTGTAAACCTGACGGCATGGCTAGGTGTGTGATTTCATACATCTGTGGCAATGGGTCTGAATGAAACACCCAAATTCAATGACTGAGAGGTGTGTCCCGATACGTTTCTCCGTATATTGTATCTGCAGTTTAGAATTTGCTGGAATCAGTGTCTGTCGATACCCTGTATGCTGAAAAAGAGTAAATACTCCCTAAGCTGGTCTAAATCTGTTTTGTTGTTTAGCATTTGACACATGCCACAGTATTAATGCCTTGATTGGACTTTGACCAGCTCTGACATTTACAGTTACTGTAGGTGGAAAGAATAGATTGTATCTCCATCCAATCAAGATTTCTTAAGTGGGGGTGGGGGGTAAGTAATGTAACCTTGCAGTGGCTGGCATAATTCATTTTCTAAACTCTGTTATGTAGAGCAATGACTCAGATGTATCTGTCACCTAATTTATTGGAAACACCCACACCAAGAGAATACTAATACCTGACTTCAAACAAGCCTGAAATGGTCCCCAGGAGAGAATGCGAAGAGACACATCTCCCCATCCCATTGTATACATGATCAGAATGCCACTATGATAGCGAATGGGTCGTGAAACCTCTCACCCCTGTTAGTCTACATTACCTTCTATGGTAATTGGTGGTGCCTCCTAAACACCCTAAATTTTATATTTATGCATTTGTAACAAACACAATGAAATTTCAAGCCCAATGAAATGTAAACATAACTGATGTTCAAATATCTTTTTAATTTGTGTTTAAACAGCAATGAGTATAACACCTTGTATATGCGGGAAGAGATAAAAATCATCCAGAAACGGTTCTTTGTCTTGATTTTATTCATACATCTGTTAAATATATAAATGTCGGCTGTTTCATATAAATGTCGGCTGTTTATGGATGCGTGGTTGGTTGGATGATATATCTAAACTCAAATCAAAAGAGGGGAACTTCTAAAATTAAACACCAAGGCAAATGGCAGAGTAGAAATTTGGGTCAGTCGTTTCGATTGTTTTTTCACTTGCTGTCAGTCTGTTGTTTCTATTTCCAGGAAATCTCATGGTTTCAGCAGCATCTAGCAGCGCCTGTTCCGCCCCCGTCCACTTCTTATCCATACTTCTCATAGTTCTAGTTCCTTCTTGTCATTTTTAATTGAAAGATAATCACGCGAAAACTTCTCGTAGCGCAGTAGCCCATTCATTCGTATGCGTCGGTTAAGAACATCCATAAAGGTCACACGTGTTTTATTATAAAAGCGTCTCAGGCATTAAACTAACTGCAAGAGCTGGTAAACAAAAAGTCTAAACAAGTTCCTCTTCCGGGAAAAAAAATTATTCACCCAGTTTAATCCACGGTACCATTTTTGTGTCTATATTACTTTAAATCACGAAGGTGCAAAACATTCACCAATCAGAAAAGTGGGTGGACACCACCTTCTCTCCGCGGATTAGTTCTTTGACGCAGGCGGCGAGACGCAATTGGACGCCGCGCGTGTCAATCTTAAGAAGCTGCACACTCACGTGTAACTGCGAGACTAGTAAAGGAAATGATATAAACAAGCCAGAGAGGCGCAGCGGTCTGGGACGACGGAGAGCTTCTCATAAAACACATTATTTTCTTTCTTTCTTTGTTATTGTTGTGCGGTTATCATTTACTTCTATCCGTTAAATCCCCACAGAAAGGTGAGTGAAACAGTCCTCCGTACGGTTAGTTGGTCCTGGTTTCCTGTAACTGGGGGGACCGGTCCCGCCAGTGTGCCCATCGTCGCCCTGTTTATATAATGGCGAGAGTGTGACCGGTTACCGGGCTCACCGGCCCGGCCGTGGTCCGCACACGCGTGCGGTGGCTTTGCCGACTCCCAGGCACTCGGTCCCGCCGTAAAAGCACGAATGCACGTCCGCCAGTGCCGTCGGAGCGGGGGCCCGTTGCTCGCTCCTCTGATTCACACCCTCCGGGATTCGGCCGAGTGCAGGAAGCGGGTTCCGTGTGTAAGGTGCCGTGTCCCCAACGCCCAGGGTGATGCCGCCAGCCTGGGCGCTTAGGGATCCTCTTCGCGGAGCTCCGTCTTGCTTGTCTGTCTGGGGGCTGCGTTACATCCTGCTCGTCCTGCCCCTTATTGGCCATCATTATTTAGGCTCGGCTGCCTGCTGTCGGTATAACGGCATTGGCGCACGAGAAGCCAACAAGAAACAAACTTCTTTTTGTGGAGAACTTACATGCGCAACGATTTGCTGATGACTCTCCATGTGGCGTATTTCAAGTGACTCATTTTCAGATGCAGTGTAGTTTGTGTGGCTTTATCTTCTGTCACTACCAGGCTGTTCTTTAAATTAAGATCATTTTGGCTTAACACACCGGAAAGTGTTGATTTGTGAAGGCAGCGTTTGGTTTTAAATGCATTCTGCCTGCTGCTTTGGTGGTACAGAAGCATTGAAGGTGTGGATATTGCTATGACAATAGCCCATCTATCACTTCTCATCTGTGTCTCGGCTTTTTGTCTGCTCTTCTTCCTCCACAGGAGAATGGCCCTGTGGTACCAGCTACAGCAGCTGGACTCCAAGTACTTGGAGCAGCTGGACCAGCTGTATGATGACACCTTTCCGATGGAGATTCGTCAGTACCTCAGCCAATGGATCGAAAGTCACGACTGGTGAGTGTTCGATAAAGCTGGTTGCTTAGCGTTCGCTTATACTGAACCCAGGTCCCAACTGGGCTACTTGCCTTTGATTTGTTTTTAGGCTCTGATAATCATGTCCATGCTAGTTAAAAGTATGAATTTGGCACCATCTGTCCTGAATGTTTATGTATAAAATCTGTTGAGCAAGTTACTAAATTGCCCGTAGGTGTGCATGTGTGGGTGAATGGATGGATGGATCTGTTGAGCAACGTAGAGGCTTGTATTATGAAGCTAGTTCAGCAAAGTCAGGCTTTGGAGTTCTAGCTTGACTAAATCAAACAAATCCAATCCCAGAGAAGCTATATCACAATGCTATCAGCAATCTGTCAACCCAGGCTTTCTTACTGAACCCAATATTATTTCCATAGCACACGTACATAAAAGCATGCCATGCACAATGATCAGCCAATCAAATAAAGCATGCCATGCACAATGATCAGCCAATCAAATAAAGCATGCCATGCACAATGATCAGCCAATCAAATAAAGCATGGATTGCAACAGGGCTACGTGTTTCAGTGCAGTGGAACAGAGAAATATTACGGTAAAATATGAAGAGTAAATTTAAAGTAAATTAACAAAGAAGAGCAGCACCATGGTTGCCGCCAAAATTAGAAAGACACACACGCAGATCACTGACAGCGTAAATGCATGCGTACAGTTTTATTGTCCTTCTGAAAATGTCAATAATTAGATTTAAATTAATTATAAATTTCCAAATGTGCTTTGTGGTTTTTGTATTTATTCTCAGTCTTTTTATCCATATTCATAATCCCTTCTTATAATTCAATACTGTATTAAATAAACCCTTCAAGACCCATTCAAGTACTCCTTAATCCATTGTGTACGTGCACACGCAAAGACACACACACAAACACAAAGATATTACAGCCAGAAGACTGAATATTGAATGTACAGCTAACTTTATACATAATCATAGGATTTTCATGGACAAGGCATTTTGAGAGATTGGGAAAGTCTATTTATGTCTTTGATGGGTCCAAGCACTGTTTGAGATCCGCAAGATGTCGAAACCTAATCTTATCTGGAGTAGGTTTGCCCTGTAACATGAGCTGCCATGGTGATGTGTACTGCTTATAAGCAAACCAGTGTTGTGATGTCGGAAAGCCAGTTACCATTACTTATCCTCTAAGTTATCCTGCTAAGCAAGGAATCCGGGCTCCAGTTGTTTTGACTTTAATATTACCTGTTGGGGGTGTGGCCTGGTCTCTCACCTCTGCAGGGATCTGGTGGCTTCTGACGTCTCCCTAGCAACTGTGCGCTTCCACGACCTCCTGGCCCAGCTGGATGACCAGTATAGTCGCTTTGCCCTGGAGAACAACTTCCTGCTGCAGCATAACATCCGGAAGATTAAGAGGAACCTCCAGGTCCGTGGAGCCGGGCGAGGTGTGACCTGTAGAGGTGCCATTCTGACCTCATGGGTTGTCTGTCTCTTGTACTTCTGAATTCTTCATACTATACAAACAATCTCTGTTCTGCTGCATTGAAATACATAACCCTAACGAGTATGTGCTTTGAGGTCAGACTTAATGGCTTTGAATTTCAGTTGCCCTCTGAGGCCTCTAGCTATGATAAAACCTCCAGATCTTTTTATTGTGACAGTCCCATGCCATGATTGGTGCCAGTTAGTTACCAAAAGGATGCCAGATATTGCTTGAGAGAGAAGACAGTCAGTGATTTACTCATGGATGCTCTGCTCTCTGTCTGAGAAATATATGCCATGCAAACGTGTGATACAGCTGTTTCCGCAGGATCATTTCCAGGAAGATCCTGTGTACATGGCTATGATCATCTGCAGATACCTGAAGGAGGAGCAGAAGATTCTGGAACTGGCAAAGAACACAGAGGTGTGGGAGGGAAGGTGTCCACTCAGTCACCACGTGTGGTGTATTTTTATGGTTAATCCCAGATGGATAAGCCAGGTGATGGAGTGGTTATAATGAGTGACTCTCTCTCTGGCTTTCAGGAGAGCATGGGTAATGAGCAGAGCAGCCTGGCTGCCGAGAAGCAGAGAGAGCTGGAAAACAAAGTTAAATACCTCAGGAGTAAAGTACAGGTGAGAGCTGAGGCCCCCAAGAGCGAGCCTTTCGCTAGTGGTCCTTTTAATGAGCATCAAGGGGAGTCAGACTGACGTGGATGTCTGCTCTGCGCCATGGTGAAGGTTACTCTGTTTACTGCCTCCCCATCCAGGAAACGGATCAGAAGATAAAATCACTCGAGGATCTGCAAGATGATCACGACTTCAAGCACAAAACCCTGCAGAGCAGAGGTAAGAGCATATCTGCCCAGCCTGGCGCAACATGGCTGAACAAGTGTGTATAACAGGGGTGGGAAATCTTATCTGCAAAGAGCCAGTGTGTGTGCAGGTTTTTGGGATAACCTTTAGGTCAGCTGATCAAACCCAGGTGTGAGGACTTGCCTGCCAATCAGTCCACTAATTAGTAACCTAATTAGGGAGTTGCAGCGAAAACCCGCACACACAGCGGCCCTTTCTGGATAAGATTGCACACCCCTGTTGTATAACAATGTGACACAGTTAAATGCTACATGCCATTCTAAACTAAATGGCAGGTGGTATGCCGGCGCTGCATGTCCCGTGACATTTCCGGAATGTAGTTTGGCCAGAAAAACTAGACTTCTACTGATATAATTCTGTATGTAGCTCATCTGGAATTTATTCATTTTACCCACTAATTGTATTACTGTAATCTTTCACTGGAGCCCCCATGGTCTGTTATCGTGTTATGCTTCCCAGAACATGACATGATAAACATGGTGAACCAGAGCGAGATCAAACGTGAGGAGATGGCCATACGGGAGATGTTCCTCAAGCTGAGCATAAAGCGAGAGGTAGGAGCCCAGTGTCATGGTGAGACTAAGGCCTGTTGTGACGTTTAACAAGGCTGATGTCCATTAACATCTGTTCTCCGGTAGGAGGTAGTGCGGCAGATGGCAGAGACCCTCAACCTGGTGGAACAGGTGGAGCATGAGCTGTTCAAGGAAGAACTTCCTGACTGGAAGCGACGCCAGCAGATCGCGTGCATCGGGGGCCCACCTAACACATGCTTGGACCACTTGCAGTCATGGTGAGCTTTCTGTCAGGTTATGCTTCTCGGACAGTATTTCTGTGTGTTCAAGTATCTGGCCAAAAAATATGTGCACACCCCTTATCGAGGTCAGCTGTTTCAGCCACACCCATCGCTAATAGGTGTATAAAATGAAGCACACAGTCAAGCGGTCTCCATAGACAAACATTGTTAGTAGAATGTGTTATACTGATGATCTCAGTGACTTTGAACATGGCACCATCACAATCAGTTCATCACATTTCTGTCTCGTTACATCATTCCTGGTCAACTTTTATTTCTGTTATTGTAAAGTGGAAGTGTCTAGGAGCATCTATAGCTTAGCCACGAAGAGGTCAACCACGCAGGCCCACAGAGTGCTGAACCATGTGGCACACACTGCCTCAGGAAGCACCGTCAGCATTAAGTGTCGGCTCAACTGGTGTGTAAAGCATGTCGCCATTGGACCATGGAGCAGTGGAAATGCGTTCTTGGGAGTGATGAAGCTTACTTACTCTCTGGCAGTCTGATGGATGAATTAGGGTTTGGCAGATTGGAGAACCTGTCTGTCTGTGTGCAAAGTGAAGCCCTTTTTTGTGCCATACAGAATCAGAAAGGCCCTCCTGTTATATAGCACACTCATCAGGGTGTTGGACCACGATGAGAGGATCAATTAACTATAACTAAAAGAGGTTGTAATTTTTTTGAGTATGATTTTAATTAGATACAAATACATTCTAATAAAATCATATTGAAGCAAAGTGTGACCTATTTTACTTAATTAACCCTTTCGGGTTGCAGCATGACTGTGTCCTTGTTCCTGCACAGAACCCCGACTGCAGTCCCACGGAACACCGGTGGGATGTAGTGAAATGCTGACTGTGAGCCAGGCCTTCTCAGCTGACATCAATGCCCAACCTCACTAATGCTCTTGCGGCTGAATGGGCTACAATTCCCAGAACTACACTTCAAAATCTAGTGGAAAGCCTCCTCAGACGAGTGGAGTTACACATATAGATGTAATGTTAGGGTGACCACTTACTTTTGATCAGGGAGTGAATATTTGATGTGGATTCCCTTATCAAACAAGCACGTTTGAAGCTGATTAGATTAGATTAGATTGGAGTTTACCTGGTTCTGGGGGAGGTCCCTTATATCCAGGTTCTTATATGCCATTACTATTCCTTGAGAGCCCTGTTAGATGTGTGTAACTGGCAGAACTGAAAGACTGGTATGGATGTTTTTTTTTCTTAAGCATTCTGAAGCTACATGTGGATACCATGTGTCTCCTGCAGGTTCACCGCTGTGGCTGAATGTCTGCAGCAGGTCCGGCAGCAGCTGAAGAAGCTTCAGGAGCTGGAGCAGAAGTACACGTATGACAATGATCCCATAACACTGAAGAAGACCTTTCTGGAGGACCGTTGCATCTTGCTGTTCAAGAACCTCATTGTCAAGTGAGCTGTGCTTTTCTCTAATTTGTAATAGTGACACCAAGGTCAATTTTCTAGGAACCATGGGGGGGGGGGTCGCTGTGTGATCTAGTAGTTAAGGAACTAGAGGGATCAGAAAAGTACTCAGCTTTGGGTGGAACCATCCATATAAGAGTGAAGATCGTGTTTCATTTCAGCTCCTTGGTGGTGGAGCGACAGCCCTGTATGCCAACAAACCCTCAGAGGCCACTAGTGGTGAAGACAGGGGTTCAATTCACTGTGAAACTCAGGTAGGACCTTCTCCTCCTTCCTAAACCGGGCATCTCTGTACCTTGACTGGACTCATTGGATAACCTGTCTGGGCATTCTGGTGAACATTGCATTTGTTTCTTATTACTACTGCACAGGCTGCTGGTGAAGCTCCCAGAGTTTAATTACCAGCTCAGCGTGAAAGCTTTGTTTGACAAGTGAGTGAGTGCTAATCACTAGGCTTTGTTTTAGAGGAGAGTAAGCACACTTCGTCACTAAGGTCCCAAAACTTCCACTCCCATTTAATTTCAGGGACGTCACAGAAAAGAACACTGTCAAAGGGTAAGTCAACATTTTCTGCCATCTTTGACGTGATCATTTGACGTGATCATGGCCATGGCTGCTATAATTGTGATAGTTTTCTTTGCTAGTTTCCGAAAGTTCAACCTCCTGGGCACGTACACAAAAGTCATGAACATGGAAGAGTCCAATGGGAGCCTTTCGGCAGAGTTCCGGCATCTGGTATGAGCACATGGGGGGTTTTTCCACTGCAGCAAGTACCATACGTTTGGTACTTTCAGTACCTCAAAGTACCAAAAGTTCGGTATTTCTTCTGTCTTGGTTTTCCGCTGCCGTAAGAACTGGTACCGGCGCTGAATAAAAGCACAACGTGAGGCATTTAGTACTGAATCGATGGCTGTAGTATGCAGCTGGACGATGTTGGATATTAAATAACATCGCATGTTATGCACATGCAGTTCTTACATCGCTAGTGAGTTACATTAAGATCAGACTTTTTCTTACTTTCGGTTTTATACGGACATTATACGGAGGGCACAGGGGGTTAATGTTTTGCTAAAACATTTTTACTTTGGCATAGGGAAAAGGCTCAGCTTACTTTGCCATTTGAATGATTATTCCTTGCATAGATTATATTTATATCCAATATATGTTTACCTCCGCTGCTTTTGCTTGCTTTTGCGTTCTCCGAGACCATCATAATAATTCTCACCCTTGTTATTTAAAATCACTCCGAGACAGGTTTGTGATAAATTTTTATTTTATGGTAACTAACTTATAAATACCCCAATATTTATTACAACAAAATCACATAGTTATATCTGGAGACTCGCCAGTACCGTGCTGCAGTAGTAGACTATATATGCTATATATATATATGTTTAAATTTCTTGCTATGCTGTCCTGATTTGTGTTGTATCATTTCTCCCAACCAGATCACAATTTTTTTTTTTTTTACTTATATTGTGGCCGTTTTCTGAGTTTGTAACATTTTGTCAAGATGGCACATTGTGTTTCAGAATGGGGCTATTTGCATAACCGATCACAGCCAAAGCGTCGCACGTTACGCCCCAAAGTACCAAAGAAGTACCCCAACTGGTTTGGCACTTTCCGTACTGGACTTTTTGGTACTGGTACTCGACCGGAAGTCAATGGAAAAGCAAAAGTACCGTACCGAAAGTACCAAACTTCGTGGGGTGGAAAAGCGCCCTTGGAGAAGTTTTGTCTAGATCACTGTAAAGATGATTAGAGAGCTTCTGACTGGATGGATATTGTTCCTGGTCAACTTGTCAGCTGTTGATTTTTGACTCTGTCAACTTGCCTTTATTCTACAGCAACTGAGGGAAGCAAAGGCAGCGGGTACCAGGTCAAGTGAGGTAAGGAGGCTGTCTGAGCTCTGCTAACAAGAGAACTCCGTGAGCCATTAGCCGCGAGCGGGGCTAGCCGGCCGTTAGCCGCGAGCGGGGCTAGCCATGATTGCTGACCGTGGTTACTGTTTCAGGGCCCGCTCATTGTCACAGAGGAGCTTCACTCCATCAGCTTTGAGACCAAGCTTTGCCAGCCAGGCTTTGATGTTGATCTGGAGGTAGGCTACAGTGCGCCCATGAGCCATGCAGGTGATTTCCCCCCACCCCCACCCCCACTACCTCGATCATCCCCCCCACCTTCTCTGGGTGTCTACTCCAGATAACCGCCCTCCCTGTGGTCGTGATCTCCAACGGCATCCAGCTGCCTGGAAGTTGGGCTTCCATCCTGTGGTACAACATGCTCAGTCCTGATGCCAAGGTTGGTCGGTTTCCTGGTTACACACACAGATGTGCATTTTCCTCACTTGTAGTGTTTGACCCAAACCCCCCAATCTCTCTCCCTGCTACAGAACCTATCATTTTTCCTGAACCCCCCTTCAGTGTGCTGGAGCCAGCTGTCTGAGGTCCTCAGCTGGCAGTTCTCTTCAGTCACGAAGCGGGGACTGAACGCAGAGCAACTGAGCATGCTGGGAGACAAGCTACTGGGTGAGTTCTCCCCAGCACTCCAGCATGGCCCCCTTGTTTAACTTAGAAGTGATGCTGATGCTGAGTGTGATTGTTAGTGTCTGCTGCCTTCCCAACCCCCATGAATAAACATGTCAGTTGCCCAGCTTGCAGCTGGTGACTCCCTAGATTCTACTAGGTTCTGAGTGGCTTGGTTCTGAGTCCACAGGTCGAGAGGCTGCTGGGAATCCAGATGGTCTCATTGCCTGGAGCAAGTTCTGTAAGGTGATACCGCTTTAAATAGCCTCATCTTGGAGAATTTTTATATTTTTTAAACCCTGCTGGAAAGTGGTTCTTGTTAGAAATGGCTGGATTTAGTGTGTTAGAGTCATCTTAATCAAACCTGGAATATGACCTTGCTTCAGGTGAACATGGTCACTTCTGTGTTTACCCAAGCAGAATACGAATGAGAAGAACCTTCCGTTCTGGCTGTGGTTGGAGGGCATCCTGGATCTCATTAAGAAGCACCTGCTGTGCCTGTGGAATGATGGGTAAGCAGCCTGACGTGATGCATGGCGCCATGGAGTGTGTGTGTGTTTAATGGAGATATCTGCGTGCTGACAGCTGTTTCCTGTCACGTGAATACAAAGAGGAATTGTTTCCAGTGGGAGCAGCTGCTCTCCTCTTTCTCAGACATCCTCCACTCTCCCTCCATAGATACATCATGGGCTTTGTGAGTAAGGAGCGTGAGCGTGCTCTGTTGAAGGACAAGAGACCCGGTACCTTTCTGCTGCGGTTCAGTGAGAGCAGTCGGGAGGGGGCCATCACCTTCACTTGGGTGGAACGCTCTGTAAATGGTGAGGGGGGTGACTCATACATTATCTAGGTGGCGGCCTGATAATTTATCAGGACTCATCCCTGGGCAGTCAACTTTCAAAGCAAAAGCGTGTTCTTGGAACACTTGGGATCCTATATTGACTACATCAGGGCAAGACGTGTAGGGGTGGTGGGGTGTCGTTCTGCGGGCACCAATTTGAAACCTATGCATGTACAGATGAACCTGTGGTCCACGCGGTGGAGCCCTACACCAAAAAGGAGCTGACGGTTGTCTCTCTGCCGGACATCATCCGTACCTACAAGGTCATGGCGGCGGAAAACATCCCGGAGAATCCACTGGTCTACTTGTACCCAGACATTCCCAAGGATGAGGCCTTAGGCAGCTACTACAGCAAACCCCCAGACTGTGAGTCTAGATGGCTGCTCCTGGTCGGCATTACTCTCCTTGGAATCTTTTAGAGAAAGATATTGAGATGATTCCTTCTTGTTTTGATCAGCCTCAGAACCCATGGACGATGATGGTTTGAACCACTTCTACTGGAGGACGGCGATGATCTCTGTGTCGGAAATTGCGCCCGTTTCTGCGATCTCCAGAACAGGGTGGCAGTGGTGTGTAATGCAGATGGTGGTCCTGATGCCAGGGCCAAGACTCATAATGGTGATCTATCTATTTCGGATCCATTTTGTCTCCAGACTCTTTTGATTTCATGCCACTCTGCTGTTTCATTGCAGTCACCCCTCGAAGCTTCAGGACAGCATGCTGCCGGAGTTCAGCACACTCTCTGAGCTGATCCACTCTGTGGACATGGATGGCACGGTAGGTGGGGCAGCTTACTGGGCCGTGATCCTCTGCTCAGTCACTCACGGTGCTCCCATCATGTCAGTGTCTCTCAGCCATTTACATGTGTGAACCTGTAGTTCATGTATGACTGCAGCAACGGCCCTTCGTCTAAGGCTGGGGTGGCCAGCTTATCTGCAAAGGGCCAGGCCTAACCTTTAGGTCAGCTGCTCAAACCCAGATATGAGTACTCTTATCAGTTCTTTAATTAGTAATCTAATTAGGCAGTTGTAGCAAAAACCTATATGCACGGCCGCCCTTTCTGGATAAGATGGTCAAAGGGCATGAGCCATCTTGCCATTGAACCATGATACGACATTAGCCTGTCAAGTTCGTAATGCTGATTTATGCCGTTTCGTTTCTCCTGTCACTTCCTGTGTGAGACTTCCTGGCATGGTACAGCTTTTCCTGTCCAGAGCTGTAAACACAGCAGATATTTTTGGCCTCTAAGATGCCGCTGATGTCTCTGCTAGTGCTCAACATCCTCCTTTACATCCCCCAGATGCCCACTGCTTTCCAGAACTAACCGCCTCCCTCTGCAGCCTGCATCTGCCCATCCTCCAGGGGCTTCTCAGGTGCTCCTCCAGTGTCATCTCCTGGGCATGAGCCGCCTCCCTCTGCAGCCTGCATCTGCCCATCCTCCAGGGGCTTCTCAGGGGCTTCTCCAGTGTCATCTCCTGGGCACGAGCCGCCTCCCTCTGCAGCCTGCATCTGCCCATCCTCCAGGTGCTCCTCCAGCGTCATCTCCTGGGCATGAGCCTTACTTTCTGTAATTGTTTCTACTGTATTGTTAGGACTGGATATTCCTCCATCTTAATTTGATGCAATAAACTGATCGTGGAGTAATCAATGTGTCATCTTGCAACAGGTGCTTGAACTTAACTGATAAAAGCAGTTACCAAGGAGTTCTATTCAAAGCTTTATTTTCCAAACACAAACGCTCAATCTACACACTGGGATCGGCTTAACCATACTGGTAAAGCGGCAGTTTGGCAGTGGTGTACAGGCCCAAATCAGGGACTTGGGTCATCCCGTCACATTCACCACTTTTCCGACCACGATCGTGTGCGCCTAGAAGTGAAGCAGCACCTGGCCGGCATGGCACCAGCAATTCCATTGGTTTACTGTTGCCCTCCTTCTGGGGGAAGGTCCTTAATTCTTAGGTTGCCCACACAAGGAAAATGTTAAGACAGTTAACCTTATTTCCACTCAACAGCCTCATCTCACCTCACCTCATTCTTGTGGTTGTTTTAAGCCTAGCTGCCACTATTTTGATCTTTTAAAAGGTTTCTTACTGACACACACACACACACACACTATTGGATGGGGTTGGGGGGTTCTCTAGGCCACATGAACATTTTCAAGACCTGAACTTAAGCTTCAATCCCAGCACTAGTCAACCTCAGCACCTGTGAGGAAGCGCACACGCCTGCACCGTTAGAGATGCAGCTGGACACAGTGTAGACAGCCTGAGTCGCCGCCATGCGCAGAGAAACGCATAACCTGAAACACTAACCTGTTAGCTTGGGTTAATCTAACCAGACAGGCTCAGCTTACCCCAGTAGTGGTGAGGATGGTATAAGGCTCAGCAAGTGTGCCTGTGACCAGAAGGTGACCAGTTCAGATCCCAGTCAGCGGAGTGACCTCACCATTGGGCTCCAATTGCTCCAGGGAGTGCCAAATGCTGCTTAAAATTATACACTTATTATACACGTACGCTTTGGAAAAAGTTAAATATCGTGATGAAATGCACTCTGCCCTAGAGCACAGTGAGCTGTGACCAGACCCGATCCTGTCTTGAAGATAAGTGCCTCAGCCTCAATATATACTGTACCATAATGTAGAAAAATAGTAATTTAAGTCCTTTAGATACACCTACAGTGAGACAGGTTATTATTGGAACTGCTACTTGATCACCAAAGAAACACACTGTTCTATTGGGGGCGTGAATCACACGGTTCATGCTAATCACACGCACGTTAGGTCATAGTCCTCAGTCCTCAGTCAGAGGTGTCCCCAGGTTCTTCATGCATCCAGCCCCCAAGTCTTTGCATCGGCATCTTATTCTTGACATTCATAAGCTGCTTTTTAAAGGATCAGAGTCCCTCTGCAGAGCTGCTGACTGCCAGATAAGCAACGCTGTGTTAAACTAAACAAATTACTACTCGATTTACATGCATGCTGTACTTTACATACACACAAAGCCTGTCAGTAAGGCTCTGCAGTCCATTATGACTACAGTGAGATCACTTAAAGTGTAAAACAGGGTAATTAACCTGGAAGGAAAAGCTTTACATCGCCTTTTCAAAGAGACAGTCTGTGGAGTGTCAGCTGGATCTGGGGCACTCTGCTGGTGGTGCTCTCTGATGCTGCACTGTGCCTCCTACAGCATGCCGTCCAGGTTGTTCTGCGCCGACTCCTTGTCCGTGGGCCCCTCCTGGGGGCTGTACCTGTTGTGGTACTCTTGGAGGATGGTTACTACATCATGGTGCCCAAAGTGTATGGCCTCGTCCATGGGGGTGTTTCCCCACCTGAAGGGGGGGGGGGGGGGGTTGATTTAGAACCATTCCGGTAACCCGATACCCCAAGAAACCCACATTCTTAATGCCCCCGGGACATGACATGGGAAAGACAAAAGTTAAAAAAAT
>JAODKN010000001.1:50129798-50147777 GCA_026774425.1 Petrocephalus zakoni | reverse complement strand
CCCCCGCCCCCCTTTCTCTTCACCCTGGGCGACTGCAGTTGCCGCCAGGAGCCCCGGCCGTGGTGTGTCTGCACGGTGGGCGTCTGCAGGTGCGGCCAGGAGCCCTGGCCTGGGTGTTTCTGCACGGTGGGCGTCTGCAGGTGCGGCCAGGAGCCCTGGCCTGGGTGTGTCTGCATGGCGGGCGTCTGCAAGCAGACCTTCAGGTGCTTCACCAGGTGGAATGTCAGCAAGCCCCGCTGCTTATGCTTTCTTACCTGGTGTAGCGCCACAATGAAAACCTCATTATGGTCCCCCAGGGGAAAATGGTGGGGGGGCTCAGGTCACCAGTCAGAGAAATCGCTAGGGTTTGTTCATCACTGGTCATTTGGGGTTGAAATTGAGGTGGGGGGGGGTCTGCCCTCCCTGGGAGAGAAGTGAGGTTTGCCACAACATGGCCATCATCAAGAGAGGGCAAGGGCCGGTCAGAAACCGGGGGGGCATCCCTTTGCTTCGGGTGGGGGTGCCCGCTGCTCCGGGGACACGCCGGGGTCTTTGGCTGGGTCTGTGGGCGACTGCTCCTTATCAGCGGGATTGTTGGAAAGCCCCTCATTCGTTCTCTACGATACACGCACAGAAAAGGCAGGGGGGTGTCAGTCACTGAACAGTGCGAGAGAGACTGGCAATCTGAGGAGACAAAGGCAAGGATGAATCACATCGATATGTCATGGCTTCGTTGTTCTGGGAGGTTATTAAAGTTAGATAAACAGCAGTCTACGGGGACCTTCTACTGCACAACAAAAATCATATTAAAATCACTTTATAAGGTACACCTGCCTCATACCAGGCAGGATGGAACAGGGTGAACAGTCTGAGGCCTGGATTGGACATGTACCTGATAAAGCAGTCGCTGAGTGCTAAGAAATTAAATGTCAAAGTCCCCAGGATCCTGTGAGTTTAGGAGAGAGATAAAGCCCTCCTCACCTTTCTGTAGTCCGGGACGGTAAGCGTGAAATGAGAGGGATGGAGTGGTCAGTGTGCCAGGATCTGTACTGGCTGCCCCCAAAAACCCATTAGAGTGCGTGCCGCGGCAGGACCCTAACGTGACAGGCGGCTCCGGCGTACCTGGAGGGACTGGATCTCGGTGGGGGGACTGTTCTTTGCTATGGCGACCATCTCCTGGATCTGGTAGATGGCGAAGGTGATGGTGACCCAGGGCGAGGCGGACAGCACCCAGGCGGGCTTGTTGACATCCTCCTGCTCTTCCTGGTGCCTCGTCTTCCTGACGGGCAGCCGGCAGTCGGGACGGGGCACCGGCAAGTCCGAATGGTGCTGCACCAGATCGATGGTGGCAATGGGGACCGGGCTGGACGGTACTGGAATGTTCTCTGCCAGCATCTTGTCCTCTGAATGAGAAAAGGCCAGAAGAATAAAGGTCTCTGAGTTTGCTCACTGCCGGGGTCCTGGATGCTCCCCGGAATGTGTGTGCTGCTGCCTTTATTATCGAACAAAAGCACAAGAAATCTAGAAACACCAACTTTCACTCAGCAGCAGTCTTCTACAGACTGCCCTGTAATGGTGTGGACCGGTGGGGGTAAGGGGGGCACAGGTGAGGGCGGTGGGTCTCACATGGGAGCGTACCTTTATCCTCGCTCTGTCCTGTTAGACACTGGATTAAGGAGAAAAGGAGAAGGATCACAAGGGAAGCCATTCCCAGACCTCGGAAGGTTGCTGGCGCTCCTGAAATATAGATGACATATGATCAGAGGTCAGAGGTGACCAGCAGTGAGAGGCTGTGACAGCTGGAACTTCACACTGCGTTTTGTCGGAACAATCAGCAGCTGCACCTTAATCCACAGGTCAAGAGCGACTTCACGTTAAGGGCAAAATGGGGAGAGGTGGGGGGGGGGGTGGTAGGGCCGGCACAAAAAACTGAAGAGCTAAAATATATTTCAAAAATCATTCATACCAAAGTAGTTGACAAAGACCCCGCCCACCATGGCCCCACAGCCCCGGCCCAACCCTAAGTGCAAGCCTTGCAGGATGCCTTGGGCGGAGGTGCGGAGGGCGGGGGGCACCGCCGCGCTCAGGTACGAGATGCAGGCCGCCCATACCAAAGCGTGCGTCACACCTGCCAAGAGATGGACACACAGACACACAGTTCATATACTCCTGTCATGATTAATTTCTAAGGCCATAACCCTTATCCTAAGCCAGTCATAATGCTAATCGTAGCTAAGCAAACATACAAGACTTTTTTTTCCCACAGATTTTTTAAACATTGAGGTTTATATTGCAGGGATCTGAGAAGTATGTGTGTGTGAAGAAAGGTGGCAGTTAGTGATCCCCCCTGGGGGTGGGGGTTGGTCAGTGACCCATAAAAACAGAATTTCAACAAATATATTCACGTCCCATTTCTTACCTCCTCTGTTTCCCAGGCACCCCTAATGCGGTCACATGGTCACACGCCAAACTTAAGCTTAGCCTGGGGCTGGGGGGGGGGGCATTCACATACTTGTCGAACACCTCTGCTTTACTCACCATGTTATGCTTTTGTTACTACGGTGATTGATGTGCTTCGAATCTGTACATTTAGAGGTGATAGCAATAAAACCAGAGGAAACATTTGTCTCATAACTGGAAGGATTTCTGATGTAATCTGACACAACCTGTGTGTGTCAAACACTGTGACAGCTGAGAAAACAGACATCTGTATGCACAGCATGCTAATAAGATAAACACACACACACACACACACACTTGTATTCCTATCTTAGTGATGACCATAAATTCATTTCTATAGGAAAAACCCTAATCCCAGTCACGACACCCATAACTCCTACCCAACCCTAACCTTAACCACGAGTAACCAAATGAAATAAGACTTTAGACATTTTTCTTTTTACTTTTTTTGATTGCATTCACAGATTTTTATAAAATAAAGTCAAACAGTGAAAAACTCAAATAGTGAGGACAGAAAAAATGACCTCACTAGTCATGTTTTTTGAGGATTTGCTGTACTTGTGAAGTCCTTTGGTCCTGCACACGTGTGGCGGGCACGGATGGACGGACACACACACACACACACACACACACACACACACACACACCTGCCCTGAATTACACTAGTCTTGCCTCCTCATCCTGGCCCAGAGGACGAGGGCGCCCACCCTGTTCCGTTTCCCTGCACATGCTGTGATGTGGCTCATCCTATCGTGTGGCAGTGAGAAACAGGGGGCGGAGCCCTGCACCAGATAAGCAAGGGCTTAAACAAACACGCATGTTTTCCGGTGCTTGGACAGCCTGGCCTCGAAGTCAAACAAGCCTCGGGCCACCCTAAACGTCAACAGGAGTGGCTGCGACCCAGTTACCTTGGAGCACCTCCATGGGAAGCACGGTCCAGGCGTTCTCCAGGTAGGAGATGTACAGGTAGCGAGCAGTGTTGCAGGCCAGGCCGATGTACAGGACCCTGTGGAGGGAGCAGATACAGGTCATTATTATTCTTGTTCATCAGACTGTGCTGAACGCACAGCGGCCTTAGTACAACTCTGTCAAGCTCCCGGCAAAATGGTAGAAGAGCAACATCCACTTCCTGCCTTCAGTCTGCAAGTTCAAGGTCCGTTTTATTCATCTACAGCAGGAGTAGGGAACCTGATCCATGGAGGGCCGCTGTGGGTGCACGTTTTTAGGATGACCTCTCAATCAGCCAATAACAGTGGGTCCCCAGGACTGGAATTGAGAACCACTGCTTTATTATTGGCTGATTGAGAGGTCATCCCAAAAACCCGCACCCAAATTGGCCCTCCATGGATCAGGTTCCCCACCGCTGATCTACAGAGTTTATCTGGACAGCAGGTGGCGTAGTGATTAAAGACCTAGATTTTGTCAGTCCCAGGTCCCAGGTCACCTGGTATTTCCCCCTTAAATGAAGTGAGTCTTTTTACAGTAATATTGTGAGCTGGGAAAAGGATGAAACAGTAATCTGAAAGCCTTTATGGTCCCTTTGGAGAAAGTAAAGAAAAAAGGAAATAAAAACAGGAGCACTGAGCTGTAACAGGGGCTGAGCCTTTTCCTGGACAATGGAAAACCTTCTGCTAACCTTCTGGAACACAGTGACATGTTCATACCGGTTAATATTTAGCTACAGTGTGTCAAAGCAGGAGAATGAGACGTGGCGGCTCTCAGTACATGAATTTATTACTTTCAAGTTTATTGTCCTTTAGGGTTTTTTGTATTTTTACTAGAGCTGCACAGTATCAGAATATAACTTACATGATTATATGGCGCGTGCGTAATAATCACCAGGGCTTTAGATGATGTACCATACAGACGTTTACTTACGCCCACAATTTGATAAGCAGATTAGTAGTCCGCCTAAAATATTAATGAGAGGCGTACTGTGACACCCAAAAGTTAGTAATCTGTATAAATTCCGTGTATTCTTATGTTTATTAAATTCGGTTAGTGGAGCACACCACAGAATACTGCTTTGGCAAAGCACGGAAGTGATAAGCACTGCAGTGGCGGAGAAGAAGAACTCACATCATCTGAAAGACGAGATCTTGTGGATAAAAAAAAAAGATATAGGTGGTGAGGTGGTACTTTTTGCAGTTTAAAGTCCGACACTTTTATTAAACATAAGGATACACTGAATTTATACAGATTAGTAACTTTTGGGTGTCACAATACGGCTCACATTAATATTTGAGGCGTACTACTAATCTGTTTACCAAAATACAGGCATACACAAATGTCCATATAGTACTGAAAAGCCAGCGTTCGGACAAACGTTTACGACAGTCATCTGAAACCCTGGTGACTATTGTGCATGACTGCGGTGTGATATCATGCAACCCTACTTTTTACTTTGCAGTTTGACCTTCTGTGGGCTGGACTGGGCCACCCTGTCTCAGCACCCAGCCTTTCTGCTGCCCACTAATGCCTGAGTCATGCTGGCTTTGAACTACCCACAGTACAGGTCAACCCATAGGCAGTCGCTTATGGTGCCATCTTCTGAGGGAATGCCAACTTAGCCAGCTGGAGGTGCCCCACATGAGTTTTGACCAGTACTGACTACCCACCTCAAACGAGACCAAGGCCAGGCTGTAAACCCCGAGGAGCACCCTGGCAGGTGTCCAGCCCACATAGAGCCACCTGGCCAGAGGGCGACCTACCCTACCCAATTTCTCAAAGAGTCAAGCCCACACCCTGAAGGAGTGCTTTCCCAGCATGCAATGCTCTTGTGCGTGTGCCAGCTTCTCTGAAAACATACGTCACCAATGACCAACTGAGTGTCTGTGCTGAGGGGGGCTCACTCCTGACACTGCCCTCTCAAATGTCACCTGCGTGTGTGAGATGCGTCACGGGGCCAGTCAGCCACTAGAACAGGCCAGAATCTATTAAATGGAAGGCAGATGCTTCCTGGAAGCTTCTCCCTGATGAGGCCGGAGTAACACAGACATTTGGAGAATATTCATGTGTTTGAAGGTCCCAGATCCTCACTAAATTAGGAGACATCAGAAGCAGATCTGATAACTAGCAGGAGATGAAACCGAGGTGCGAAACAAGACATCATGTAAACAATACCCTGAAGTAAAACCTAATCCACCTAAACTAGTCCTGTTTTCAGCATGAACAGATTACTGAAGCCCCAAAATAGCAGCCAAGTTCTTTTTTAGGATCAGGGGTATTACGGTAAAAATACCTTAATCCAAAGAAATAACAGACACGCATTAACATGCAGTGACATTGACCCTCTGGCCCCTGCCCCCACCCACCTGACATGGCCGACTAGCTCGATGAGCTTGTGGCTGGCGAAGTAGGCGGCGAGCTCCGAGATGTGGCTGAGCACAGAGCAGATGCCAAACAGCGTGGGGGTCCCCTTCAGGTCCTCCAGGTGCCAGTAGAGGAAGGTGAAGACAAAGCCATAACCAAAGCCCATGAACCAGGCGACAAAAAGCACAGTGCCATAGCGCACGCCGCACAGCAGGCGAAGCAGGTCCCGGTAGTGGAAAGGCCGTGACACGGCACTGGGGGCCTTGTCGGGACCTGTCTCTGGGGATGGCACATTCCGGGCCACCTGGGGCATCTCCACCTCATGCCTCTTCCCCTCATCCTCCCGTTCCTCTTCCTTTCCAACCTCCGGCAGGCTGTCGCTGTCGACGTTATCGAAGTAGAACTGGGTAGCCACCAGCAGGGCGGCGCCCATGAGTACCCCAAAAACAATGAAGGCGATCTGGTAGTTCTTATACTCAAGCGGGCTGCAGCCAGAGCCCAGCCCAGCAGGCCGGATGTGCGTGTGGTCGATCCAGATGCCTACGGAGAGCATGGCCAGGCCCCAGCCCAGGGAACCCCACATGCGCTGAAGCCCGTAACGATCCCGGTGCTGGCCCAGATACTGCAGTGTGACTGTGTCCACGATGGTCACCGCTGGCGCGCTGAAGAACTCACCGATGATGATCACCAGCAAGATCAGAAGGAAGATGCTCTCTACTTGGTCCTTGTTGTAAGTGAAGCTGGGCTTGGCAGTGGTCATGGTAGCGGGCATTACGGATGTTGTCGTGGTTACTGTTGACATTGTGGATGTCGTCATAGTTACCGTCGACCTCGTGGATGCTATCGTGGTGGCAGATGAGGTATTGTGGCCATAGACGGGGAAGAGAGCAGAAGCATTGTGGGTAGAAGGCGACCTGGTAGCACTGTTAGTGCTGGCAGCGTTGGTGCCAGCAGCACTTTGGGAAGAATGGGAGGCTGTGGTTGACTTTGTCGTACTCAAGGGAGCAGCTGTGCTGGGTGGGGGCCCCGTCGAGACTCCTGGGATGCTGGAGGTATTCTCCTCAGCTCCTCTCTCAAACCTCGACAGCAAAATGAAGGTAGACATCCCTTCATGTGGGGATGGAGTGAAGTCAGCTGCAAGGACACGGCGATGCCTGGAGTGGTTGGTGGCTGAGGACCCCGAGGCGTTGGGAGGGGCCCCCACAGGAGGACCCTTCGCCTCACAGATCGCGTCAGCGGGCTTGACGAAGCCAATGCCGCAGTTGAAGACAAGCCAGCACAGCACTGAGAAGAGAAGCACTACTTTGCCCTTCCTGAAGTGGTCTGCCACTACACCCCAGAAGGGGGCGCTGCAGAACTCGATGAAGTAGCGGATGCCCACCAGCAGACCGCTCTGGGTGGGTGACATGCCCAGCTGCTTGTAGTAGACGGGCAGCAGTGGGTGCAGCGAGCCATACGCTGCGTAGAAGAAGAAGTAGAAGACCTTGGAGATGAGCAGATGGTTGTCAATGCGAACGCAGCTCCTCTCCAGGCAGTCGGAGCCCAGTGGCTGTGGGGGCCCTGGGGTCTCGGCTGAGGGGCTGGCTGGGCCGGACCCATGGCCACCCAGGTCCGTCACCTTGTTCAGGCTCAGTGTGTTGAAGGGCTCGGCCAGGACATATTTTCTCTTCTGATCCTCCTCATCATCGGTCAGGATAGCCACTCGGTCGTCACTGGTCATGGTTTTCGGTAATGGAGGCTGCTGCAGATAAAGGAACACAAACTCAAGAACAAAAATACACATTTGTAATACATACCTAATATTAGCCTACTCGCAGCTTATAAGCAGCTTCATCAATTTCCTCTAAAGGCCCGGTTAAGAGAACTAAAACAACAGAACCTGAAAATTACCAGACAAATAACTGCTATGTATTCAAAGTCAATTTGTTATCCCAGGGCGCTGATGTGAGCATCTTTCCGTCCATTTATTGTCAAGGCAACGGGGGCCACGGCCCCCCCGGGTCCTGCTCGGAAACTGGCCCGGCATTGACTCGGCAAAACACAGACATGGAGTCGTATCCGACGGGGAGGGGTGCCGAACACTGCCGGTGCTGAATAATTCATGGCGGAACGCGTCGGTCGGATGGCATCCTAAGCGGCCGGCGCAGTCACCAGTGACAGGGCATGCGGAGCGGCAGAAAGCGCCTCCGCCCCGGCCACAGCCGCTCTTATCGCCGCCTGCGCGTTTGCGGAAGTTTTGTGAGGCTCCGGCTCGCTCCCCCACGGCGCGCCGGTTTATGCCCAGTTTATGCCCGGTTTATGCCCGGTTACAAGCCGCCCCCCAGCGCAGAGGTGGCCGGAGAGCGCGATCAGTATCACCGTGTCACTCTGCGGCTTCCCGGCGCTCGGAGGTAACAATGTATCCAGGGCGCGGCTCGGCGATAACGCGCACAGCGGTAGCCGGGTGCCGGCGCATCCTCACCTGTAACCCGGTTTGAGTTAATGGTCGCTCTTCGCCACTGGTTTAGTCGGCAGGTAACTGGTACGATTCCGATGAAAAGTCTGCATCGTCTGGGAGCCCGGTCCGTCACGTACGCTGCTCGGTCCCCGCTCCATCCAAGCCAAACCGGCGTGAAAAGCCCCGGCTCGGCGGTGCTCGGGATCCGGACGCTGGTGCCGACTCGTCCCTCCCGAGATCAGCGTGAAAGCGGCTGTTTTTCCGGCAGCCGACGTCAGCCGCTTACCGGCGGCATCGCTAGGGGTCGGGCTGCGCAGCGCCGCCCCGGGGAGCGCGTCCTGCGACTGGCTGCTAGGGGGCGCTGCAGGCGGCCGGGCAGCGCGGCTGCGCTTTTAGGGCGACGGACAGAAACGGTCTAGATCAGGGGTCTTCAATTAAAGTTCAAAGAGGTCCAGGTGGAGAAAATGTCCTATAGCAAAGGTCCGGAACATCATAATAGCTAATATACGTTGTGATTCAGTGCCATATATTCTATAGCCTAGTAGCTGTATGAACGACTGTGTCTAGCCAACAACTGACCGTCAAATAAAATACAATAAAAGTACAATTCAGTAGTATTTCAAAAATGTTTATTATTAATTTTCACATTAAACTGGAGGGTACTCTAATAATAAAATAATAATAATAAAAAAAATTAATGCACTTTTCTCATTTCAAGTGAAATTAATTTTGCATTTAAAAATAAAAGAGCATTTGAAAAAGGCATTTTCAAATAAAGTGCTTAATTTTAGAAATAAAAGGTGCAGTTTGAATTTCCCCTTTTCTACTGTTTTCTTAACTACATTTCACATATAAAGAATCTCAACAAATATTAGCAGCTTAAGGGCTTTAACACCCTTTTCTCTCTGATCCCCACTTTCCCACCCAGCCTCTCTCGTTAAGTGAGACCTTGTGCTGTGATTTTCAGTCTGGGCTGGAATGGTGTCAGGGACATTCTCATACACGTGTAGGTGCTCATCTGTAATCCTGCAGAGATACTTACTTTTAATAATGTTTGTTTTCTATCGCAAGCCGTTTTAGCTTTAATTCGTTTTTAGAGGATATCACATATTCAATTCTAACTAGTTAGAATGCAAATTCTTGATATCAGAAATTCAATTGTCACTAGTTATAATGTGTATTTCTGATATCACAAATTCAGTTCCATCCAGTTAAAATGCCAATTCCTGATATCTGAAATTTTATGTTGGCTGGTGAGATTCAAAACAATTTCCCCATTTATTTCAGTGGGAGTTGGAATTTTAACTAGTTAAAATTTCAATTTTTGATATCAGGAATTGAATTGTAACAAGTTATAATGCCAATTTCTGGTATCAGGAATTGAATTGTAACTAGAAATAATAAAATTTTAATCATAACTCCTTAATTGCATATTCAACTAGTTAACGGCTAAAACGGCTTGCCATAGTTTTCCTCATTTTGAAGCGTCTGTTTCCCTGACTCACGTCTTCGGACATGCGTGTCTCTGTCTCCTGGCGGCTGGCTGCGTCTGTGTATTTTCACGCACACACACCTACTCGCCCAACTCGCAATGCTGCTCTGAAAAAATGATTGGATTGGCTCAGTAGCGTCGTGTGGGATGATTTACAACGTATATGATTGGTCTGTGCGTTTCCTGTATGCATCAATTGACTACCATAAAGACAAAGGAAAAATAATAATAAAAAAATACTATCGTAAATGTGAGAAAAGTTGCGCAGATTAAAATAGAAACGATCCGTCAAAATATAATAAAAGGCGTGGGCCCGATAGGACGGCTTCTGGGTGCGGATTCGGACGCGGTCCGCCTATTGGTGATCTAGGATCCAGATCAATGAAACCTTAAGCCAGGAGACCCCGAAAAAATACAATTCAAGTGTCGCTATCTGGTAACATTGGTGGTAACATTTTCTGATTTTCTTTTTTTTTATCTTAATTTCTTAAGACTTTTTTGCGTATCATGTCTGTTAAATGATCCGAACAACTCAAACAATCGCAGGCAACTGTTTTTAAACGTTTTATTTTATTGTTTTAAATGTACGATAAATATAGGCATAACATATATGTAATTCATAATACTGGTAAAAGGTAACCCGTTATACAGATTAATAATACTCACTCAAATATAAAGGTTTTGACAAATGCATAAAACTTTATAGAATTCAATTTTATATCTCCAATAAATCATATTTTAATGCTAATTAAATTACATTAAATCAATCTGTCAGATAAAATGTGCTCAATAATTATAATTCTAAATTTGTCTAAAAATAGGTGTTACAATTTACACGTATTTATAGTTTGTTTCAGAGAGACACTGTGTAATGCACAAGATTGTACGTGTAAGTGTTTGATGTCTCCTCATTAAACAATTACATTTAGGCATAATATTTTTTTTTAAATATAAACACAACAGAATAATACAGAATCCTTAAAACTTACTTAGGTTTGCCTGCTCAATAACATATCTGGATACATTATGTCATATACCTTATACTTCAATGTATAGTCATCTAATATGTTGAAAATTGCAGCACCAAAAGCATAATGATTAGACATAAAAAAAAAAAAATATGAGGCATTTCTGAAAAAGGTCAGGCAGAGAATCACCAGAGCAGGACTGACTTCTGACTGACATGCACTGGGGCAGCTTCGTGGCCAGTGCCCGGTGACCATCGGCACACTACGGGCCCACGTCACCCTCCTAAGGCCAGTTTCCTAGACAACTGTCATGCGGGTTTTAGGAAAAAATAAGTGCAGTTTTACATGCTCACCCTGTTTCCTAAACCACTCCCAGTAATGACACTGTTAATCCAGTTAAAGAAGAACATTTATATAACATAATTAGTTTAAGCTTTCTTTTTTCCCTTCATATTCATAAGAATATGATCACCAAATAAGCACACTCTACATCCAAAACTTTCCATATTTAATTTGCATGGAACATTTATACTATTTTGATAGCCAATGTACTTTCAGCTACCTCACCAATCCTGCCAAGTACTTTGCTTAACTGTCCTTAACCTATACACTGCTACCTGCTGCCCCTGAAACACAGTGCAGCCTAGTACGGGCAGTGCAGCCTAGTACGGGCAGTGCAGCTGACCACCTCTGTCAGAGGTCTGAGGCCTGCACAGAACGACAGCGCAGAGCCTGGCCCACTGTTTTGTGTCAGTTGAATTCATGTAAACTGAAAGACCCTGCGTGCGCAGGAAGTCAGACGGCAGCACAGGATGTGCTTGCTGACGGAAATCGACAATATGCTCAGTTTGTATAAATACACGGTGTCAGGTTTCACAAGGCAGAACACCATGTGATGCAGGCAGCACCAGGAAGTAGGAAGGACTACAGAAGCGCAGCACCAGGAAGTAGGAAGGACTGCAGAAGCGCAGCACCAGGAAGTAGGAAGGACTGCAGAAGCGCAGCACCAGGAAGTAGGAAGGACTGCAGAAGCGCCCATCTCTGTCGCAAAAGCCGCTCCCAACCCCAAAACTTATCATTCAGTCAAGTATCTTGAAACTAATACGTTATATATTTTTGTCTCGACAATTTAAAATAATTTCTTTTTAAAAGCCATCGACTGAACACCAATTTATGTAAATAAACACCTTATCCTGACAGTAGAAAATATCGAATTAAAGCAAGCCCCCTTCAAAAGGCTGGTATGCGAGAGGTGGATAATGCAGCTCACAGGCATGAAGAAACCGCTCGCTGCAGTTGGGCCGCGTCTACAGAGAAAGAGGTGCCAGAACCTGCAGAACTGCCTGCAGGTGGGCTGGAGAGCGGTATGCGATGAGCCCGCCCTTGTTTGCCCACTTATCGGCCCCCGTGGCCCCGGGGATGGGCTGGCTATACAGCAGCTCAGGCCGCTCCTCCGGCCTCCCTGCCCGCCTCGCCCTCAGACACTCCTGCAGGTCAGCCATACCGCCGCCCATGGAGCGCAGGATGGCGTGTGGGGAGCAGCAGTCCCACCTGAAAGTGGTGTCCTCGGAGAAGACATAGAGGTCCACCAGGCCCAAAACCACACACAGACTTTTGTAACCAGCACCCGCTGCGTAGTGTGGCCGGCCACCGCAAACTTGGAGGATCGCCTGCTTCACACTTGCCACCTCTCCGGTGCTGAGAACCACAGACAGCGGCGCCCCCTGCTGGTCGGATGGCTGCACTGTGGAGTCTGTCGTCGGCTGAAGGGAGTTGATGTTATATGGCCCTGATGATATCCCCCAATAATACCGACCAGTCCATCTGGAGATGAAGAGGAAAGGAAGACATCACTGGGTAGCGTTTATGCTCTGGGCTGACAAACTCTCCTTCTGCTGCATAAATGTGACCAACCTTTGGGTGGAAGTATCCAGAGAGGCAAAGGGCTGGTTGATGACACCCATCACGGGAGCCCCAGAGTGCCGGTCATAGACCCCTATGAGCACGGTGACGCACTGCAGCCCCTGGCTGTAGACTCCCCCAGTCGGCACTGAGTCTCCCACTCCCTTGATGTACTGGAATGTGGAATCTGGGGTGCAGATGGACAGATGGTTAGCATCCCAGTTAGGGCCATGATTGCAGACCAGGGTGCTGTGCCTGGTGGCTCTCCTCACCTATGGGGTCCACCCACACAGCGAGGTCATCCAGGGGAATCTCAATGGCTGCAATGCCCAGATCGCTGATGGCCATGTCCAAATGTGCGGCGAGTGCAAGGGAGCGGGCCGCCTCACCATCCCCGCCCAGCACCGTGCCCAGCAGCGCCTCAGTCTCCTGCTCCGTGTCACACACCTTCACCCGTATCGTCTCCCCTGCCAACAGCATCGGTCGTCAGCGGGGCAGTGGGCACACCAGAAAAAATCCACACCCTAAAAGCACCCCAGAAAATGGGCATACCCAGGCCATTTGTGAATTCATTCGACTCCTCTCCAAAGATGTGGTTTTCAAGACCTGGGAACTGGAGAGTCAAAAATGTTTTACCACGAAAAGTAAATCCATAAACAGAACTACAGCAGTGTTTCTCAACTCACAACCCCCACATTCCACCGGAACCAAACAATCAAGATGTTTTGGGAGTTGGGAGGAAACAAAAATGTGGATTGTCTGAAGGTCCCTGAGGACTGGGCTGTGAAACACTGACCTAGAGGTACTCTCAGCTGAACCTGAGAATAAGAGACACAGGAACCCCAGAGGTAACACAGAATTTGGATGGTCCTGTCATTGGTTACATGAGGTTAGTCCCGATTGGCCATGTGCCCTTCTGGCGGCCCCGCCCACAGCCAGGCCCATGGTGATCCATGCTTGGCATTTAGGGCACCTCTCACCTCCTTCCCAATGTCATGCTTGATAACCTCCTGCACGAGGACATCCGCAAGCGTCTTAAAGTCGGTGACAAACTTCCTGTTCTTCTCGCCCTCCTTCTTCTCCTCGATGAGCAGGCTGAACAGCGCCTCCTCCTGGCGGCATGAGCGGGCGATGTTCGCCGCTTTCTCAGAGGCCCGGATCAGGGCACACATGAGCTCAGTCATTTCTCTCAGTGCCGGGGAGTCCACTGAAAAGTCAGCATGGGTTAGCAGAACATGCCTGGCCTGTAAGTGGAGCCCATACACCAGGAAACCGTACACAGTGATAAAAAAAAATCGCAACATATTGCACCTGCAGGACAGCACACACTTTATAAGGATGTGGACTCATTTCCTTAAAGACCCAGTTCAAATCCTTAAATACTTAACCTGGATTCTCCCTCACCAGGAAAAGATTAGGTTCAAATAGTTTCCATTAGAATTTTTTACAAATGAACATCAATTAAACTGCAATAACATAAATAAAATACACACAGAGAAAGATAATAGTGTACCATGATTTCTGACCTCAGTGATTCACGATGAGCACCTTCAGTATATTACACACTGTGTCTTTTAACACTGTATTATCACCATCTCTTGGAAATCTCCTCAGTACTGGTTTATTTCTCACACAAAAAGTGTGACATTATACTGAATATGGGCTTATACCATACGTGCACATAGCAGCTATTTTAAAGCTTCTAATTTCGCTGAAATTATCCATTTTAAAGCTTTTCACTCCAGTAAAATGATCCATTTTTAAATCTTTTCGCTCCAGCGAAATGGTCTATTTTTAGTGCGAGAATCACGCCCTCACTTGACGTCTTTATTCATTCATTCATTCATCTAAAATAGCGCAATAATAGCAACGATCCACCAAGCGGCCCTCAATCCGATCGCGTACAGCACAGCAGATGGCCGATTAATACACTTTAATGCACTTCAATACAAGTTTAACGCGGTGTTTTGCCTCTGATGGATCTGTAGCGGAGAGACACGGTTAATCCTCAAATCAAAACAGTAACTGCAGTTCTACAGAAAAACAGCATACAAGTCGCATACAGTTCCGGGAGCAATGCCTGACACCCTTTTCCGTCCCGCGGGGGTAACTTCTTACTGTACGTGGGGGTCACACTTACCGTGGGCGACAGCAGACGGAAGCGGCTTCCTTGCCCTAAACACCGTTACCCCGAGGGCATCACCACGCCTCTCGCCGCTCCCACAGCACCAACACTCTCCGGGTCCCTTCGGGGCTGCGCCCAAACGGCTCAGCCAATCAGGTGACCAGACGCGTCATATCTGGACGCCGCCGCTAAGACGGTCCCGCTTTAATGACGCAATATGGAGAGCGACCCGGAAGTTCGATTTTGTTTGCTGCAGGTGCGAACATGTCTAGAGCTATGTGGCGTATTCTGTGGCGATAGGTAGATGTCCTGCTTCTCGATGAATCACCTCCATCAAAATGTACTGCGTTATATTGACAGCGTCTTACTGTTGCGTGGCTTAAGTCTTTAATAATTTTCGACAATACATCATGTTTCATAATAAAAAGTATATTTACGCACCATTGGTTGTACACAGCACACTGCAGTATATGGGGTTTTCCATGAAGCAGGAGGTTTAAGTTAGACATGATTGTCCTTCTTATTAACTTCTTATTACAACTGAGAAATTATGCTTCGTGGAACACCCCTTAGCACACTACAATTCAGTAAAATAAACATCAACAATACTATCTAATATGCAAGCTTCTTTACAAATAAGTGTAATAAACATATATCAGGGGCAAGTGAACAAAAATATATGGGGAAAAAAAATCAAAAAGTTTTCTTTTCACTCAAAGATCTGTCACATATGACTCCCACTGACTGATAGTTTACGCAGTGTCACGAGTATTTATTATAGCTTCAGAACAACCAAAACCTCTTAACATAGCACTACCGCATTCTGTTTACAATGTGCTGGATTTGCTTCTTGATTATTTACAGGCTGTAAACTGTAATTGCTGTAATTAATTTTTACAATCAAATTCACCTCGTTAGGAGAGTTCTCTGTCAATCAGGGAGGTAAAATTTGCTCCAGACCCAGCAAGACTGCTGCTGCCCAACTTAGTCCTTAATATGTCCTGTTTATCATATTGAATGTCACTTTTAATATCTACATAATACCACAAAAATGTAACAATAGTAAAGCAGGGACTTGGTGTGTCTCATTTTAAACACCACTACTGGAGGCCCATATTTGCAGGAAGTGATAACTAGCTCTGAGAGTAATAGGACAGTTCACTGTCCTCACTCCAGTGCTTGCCTGTGCTTTTCCTTCTGTTCCTTTCAGCCTTAACGATAGCGGCTACTACAGCAATCACCACAGTGACTGTGATGATGAGCACAGTCACAGTCTCTGCAGTGCACAGCTCTGGGTTGCTCACTTCCATTGGTGAATTGGTCCCGTTCAGTTTGCTGCATGTCAGGTTGTGGTAGTCATCCAGAAAGAGCCTGTGCACACTATGCAGCTTTCGGAACACTCTCTGCAGGTCACAGTCACAATGCCACGGGTTGTTCACCAACTGGATGTGGGTGCTGTAGCTATGGATGCTTAGGAAGGTCTTGAAGTGAATGGAGCTCAGGCTATTGTTAGCCAGATTGAGCTCGGCCAGGCTGGGAAGGGGGGTGAAGACTCCCACCTCGGTGTTGTTGATGTAGTTGTTACACAGATTGAGCACCTCCAGGGAGCGGAGCGTGGAGAAGAGCCCACTGGTGAGTGAGGTGAGCCGGTTGTGGTGGAGGTACAACTGCCTCAGGGCCGTCATGCCACTGAAGGTTCTTGTCTGGATGGAGCGGATGGAGTTGGAGCTCAGGTTGAGCCTCTCCAGGCCATCCAGGTGACGGAAGCTCCCGTCGTTCAGGTCCACTAGCTGGTTTTCAGCTAGAAGAAGCTCCTTTAGTGACCCCAGGCCTAGCCAGAGGCCTGGGCTCAGCCAGGAGATGCTGTTACGGCTCAGGTCCAGCCTCTGGAGGCTGTCCAGGGGGGTGAAGGTGCCATCAGCCAAGAAGCTAATGTTGTTGTTACTCAGGAGTAGCACCCTCAGTCTCCGGAGGCTCCTGAAGCTCCCCTGGCCAATGGAGGTCAGGTGGTTCCCTGACAGGTCCAAGTGTTCAGTGACGGGGGGGATTTTGGCAGGAAGCTGAGCAAGCAGTGCGCCCGAACAGTTCACCCACTGTAGTTTGCTCCAGCAGTCACAGGCTTCTTCACACTCATGGCTCAAATGGTGCAGTCTGGACTGTACCATTATCAGAAGAGGTAGAACCCAAAGACAAGGGTTCATGTCTATACCAGGATCACTTCAATTCCCCTGAATTATAATAAATACTTTTGTGATGTAAACAGAACATTTAATATATAAAGTCACTGCTAAAACAACATAACACACCAGCTTCATCTTCAACATTATACAGCTGTGACGTAGCATGTGTTACTTGCACTATATATGTAAATATAATATAATGAAGCCAATATTAAGCTTCAGCAACTATAGGCATATGTCATATAACATGAAAATGTTAAGCAAAGCCGTAAGCCCTTCCATATTCCATAACTGCTTCTGCAGTATAGCATGAAATTTACAAGAAAAATATAGAAAGCGAAGAACAACAGGTTTAAATAGCATACCCATAGCTCACCAATAACAGAAGGCATAGAGGGAAGTTTTTACACAGCTACAAGTACAAGCACAAAAACTTACCTGTGACTGAAGGATGATGGTGAGTTGTGTGTCCTCTGAAGGGGGCTCTGCTACCCACTGTGTACCTGGCTGTGGTTCTGGCAAAGGATGTCTCTGTACCCAGTTGTGGATCCGGCAAAAAGTGTCTCTGTACCGGGCTGTGGATCTGGCAATGGGTGTCTCTGTACCCGGCTCTGTATCTGGCAAAAGGTGTCTCTGTACCCGGTTGTGGATCCGGCAAAAGGTGTCTCTGTACCCGGCTGTGGATCCGGCAGTAGGTGTCTCTGTACCCGGCTGTGGATCTGGCAGTAGGTGTCTCTGTATCCGGCTGTGTATCTCGCAAAAGGTGTCTCTGTACCCGGCTGTGGATCCGGCAAAAGGTGTCTCTGTACCTGGACGTGGATCCGGCAAAAGGTGTCTCTATACCTGGCTGTGTATCTGGCAGTGGGTGCCTCTGTATCCGGCTGTGTATCCAGCAGTGGGTGCCTCTGTACCCGGCTGTGTATCCAGCAGTGGGTGCCTCTGTACCCGGCTGTGTATCCAGCAGTGGGTGCCTCTGTACCCGGCTGTGTATCCAGCAGTGGGTGCCTCTGTACCCGGCTGTGTATCCAGCAGTGGGTGCCTCTGTACCCGGCTGTGTATCCAGCAGTGGGTGCCTCTGTACCCGGCTGTGTATCCAGCAGTGGGTGCCTCTGTACCCGGCTGTG
>JAODKN010000001.1:50094635-50115256 GCA_026774425.1 Petrocephalus zakoni | reverse complement strand
CCAGCCGGGATGGCGTCCCTAGTGATCCAGCCGGGATGGCGTCCCTAGTGACCCAGCCGGGATGGCGTCCCTAGTGACCCAGCCGGGATGGCGTCCCTAGTGACCCAGCCGGGATGGCGTCCCTAGTGACCCAGCCGGTCTGTCACAAAACTCCCAGCCCTTGCGGAAACGTTTGGGAGGAGCCGCCGACACCGTAGCTGCTATTCGGGAATTCGAGACCTCTACAGCACGGACACAATCCTGCTTGGCTTTGGTGGAAATTTCCACAGACCAAAATAAGTCTGTTTTTCTCTTCCCTTTCGTGAAGCTTGTGGGGAATTCCAGGCCAAGAAATCATCTGTTTATTGGCAGATTTTGTACAGAGGAAGTGCAATGTTTTTAGGCATAAATCATGGGAGAGAATTAAGGCTGAGGGACAGTCTCTGTCGTGACCCTGACGTGATGCCCCAGGACCCTGTGATTACACCCCGCTGTGTGACTGCTTGTAGGTGACCGCCTGTAGGTGCCCTGTCACTGGGGTGACAGCCCATGGTGTCGGGACCTGCAGGTGTAATGACAATGGTGTACAATGCTATAAAGCCAAAAGGGTATCTTAAATGGAGTTAACAACAATACAATCACGGCGTAACTATCTCTGTCTCTCTGGGCCCCACAGGTATCTATGACTAAGATGTTACAGCAAATTGTCCTTTTAGTTTGGTGACTCATACCCTCAAAAATCCAAAAAAGAAAAACCAAACAAGACCCTCCCAGGATTTTGTGGGTTTATTTAAGTTCACGGTTGCTTCTGAAAAAAACAAATAAAGACGTCACCCAGAGACATAAACATAAGCCGGGGTCCCTGTGGACCTCACTCCAGCCCCTCCGAGACAGCCTTGTGTCTTTGGACGTCACAGGGAGCACACGGCCACACGCGGAGCATCTCTGGTGCACATGGGAAGCCGTGACACTGCTCTGATTCGCCCAGATGTGCCACAACGATCTCCAGGACCCAAGGCGAGTGGTGGGCTCACTTTCGTCTCATTCCCATGGCCTTTACGGGAATCAGCCAGCTCTGAGCAGGCCGTCAGGCACGCAAACTAGCAGCACATTTCCATGTCCAGAAAACGCCCAAATAGAGATCTTTTCATTTATAAGTGAACTGAAGCTTCAGAAGGAAAACTCAGATCCCTCAAAGGGATCATTAGCGTATTCTGAGAAACAGCCTTTGGACAAATCATCCTTACATCATCCTTACAAACCGGTCAGACCACACTTAGTGAAGAGAACCTTTGCCAGTCCTTCATCAGTATAAATTAGCGACATTTATTAACATCTTGGAATCCGTATCTTTGGGAAAGATGGCCAGATCTAAGTGTGTGCTTGATGGGCACAATGGACAGCCCACCACCATCAGCGATGTCAGAACCAGTCATGCAGACGAAGACTCTGATCTGGCAGAACCTGCACCCAGTAATGTCACGGCAAAAATATGACAGCGCCAAGAGAATAAAGAAAGAGAGACATCAACCAGAAGCTGTGGATCCTGAGGGATTCTGGGAAAAGCGCCTCTGCACTCTTCCTCAGAGGGCACCCTGGGTCTGCTGGCACTGGCCTCTGAAGACCTGAAGGGCCCTGAGCCTCTCCGCATGGGATGACACTACAAAGGCCCCCCATAACATTCTTCAGTAACCATGGAGTGTACGTGGACAGAGGAGGAGTGAGGCCTAGGGGCGGCACCTGAGACAGCGCCCCCTCCAAATAAGGTAGTAATGGAGAGAAGTCCCCTGTGAATAAGCAGGCAAGGCTCATTATCCAGCACATACAGAAAATGGTAGTTTCTAGAATGGAAAACGGAGATGGGCCGTTTTGGGGAAAACACCCCAAAACAAAAGGACTATGTAACCAGTGTCATCTGACCACAACATGCAGTGATCATAGGATGCTCTCGGACTAGACTGCAGGCACACAAACAGGTCAAAGTCACCCACGGAGAAGCATCATATATGAGGGTGGCTCTGATACCGTACCAACTGGACTGAAGCTGCTTCTTGGAAACAACTTCACAAAAAATTGTAAATATGCTTTGGAAAATATTTTTCATGTATATCCCACAGTGAGAAAACAGTGAAGAATGTGTTTGAAGCTCGCTTTATTAAAAACACCCTGTGTGCAGGGTCCAGCCTGTTCTCAGACACCTGGGGGGGAGGGGGGGGGCTCTCATGTGAATAATAATAATGATCCCCTTTTATCTGTAAGCTGGGGCGGGGGATGGCTGTGGTGGAATGCTCCTAAATTTGTGGCACACTGCGGCCTACTGGGGGTCCTGACATATCAACCATGCATGTTTTTGCTGATCTGTCAGAGCTGAACTGTTGTTTGCAGGGACACAGTAAAGCACGGTCCATGTGGAATAAAGCTGTCAGAATGGGAAAGACCTGTTTTTTGGGTTGGGGGCACATTGGGTTAGTGTCGGGACCCTGGACATGGAGTTTTGACTCAGAACGAGTTTTAAAATGAGCCCACCTACCTCAGGGTATATCTCATTGGCTGGTGCCTAGCAACCAAGTTCTGTCTGTCTTCTCACACGTTGCCCTGGAGTTCCTGCTGTCCAGAAGGCAGGGAGCAAAGATGCTGAATTTCCACTCGTTGACTCTACACACAGGTTTTATTCCTGTCTTTGCGGGGACTGTCCCTTCATTTCTGTAGGGAAAACCTAAGGGTGCTCTATGACAGCTACATGACACCAGCGTAAGCCCTTCATGACAGCCAACATAACTTGTCATAAGCATTTATAAAGGTTTGTTCCAACTTCCGTGACTGTCACAAATGCTGACATAGGGAACTCCCATTTATGACAGCTATGAGAGTTATAACAAACCTTTATAAATGCTTATGACAAGTTTTGTCGGCTGTCATGAAGGGCTTGTGTTCGTGTCATGTAGCTGTCATAGAACACCCTTAAGTTTAGTGCAACTGAAAACTGTAATCCCAACATGACAACCCCTACCCAGCCCTAACCATAACCATAAGTAACCAAACATGACACCCATAACCCCTACCCAGGCCTAACTACAACCAAAAATGACCAAACATGACACCACAATTACTGATAACCTTACCCATAAGTAACCAAACATAATATGAGACTTTTTGATTAGGTGTAATCCTTATGGGGGCCAAAAAATGTCCCCACAAGGTAGAAAATAACTGGTTTTTATCACACTGCGGGGACATTGGGTACACACACACACACACACACACACACTCAGACTCACGTACATATCTAAATGGGAAAAACCCTAAACCCAGTCATGACACCCTTAACCCCAACTCAGCCCTAACCTTAACCATAAGTAACCAACCAAAGGACAAGAGTTTTGGCATTTTTTCATCGCATTCAGAGATTTTTTATAAAACTGAGGTTATCCAAATGAGGACCTGAAAAAATGTCCCCAAAAGTAAGAAAGGTTCAGGTTTTACCACACTTTGGGGATCTATGCAAACACACACACACACACACATATGCACAAGGAGGGCACAGGGGCACAGCAGCATTGTGAGGGGAGATCCACTCACGGCTAGTAATGTTGCAGTCGCTCTTCAGCCAAAAAGTGGGAAGGTTTCTTTCCCTGGATGATATTAGAGTGCTCCACAGAATGCAGCATGCCACACTGTGATCACCACAAAAATATGGATCTAAGTTTAATGATGAGAATAAGGAGACCACATGACACTCATCAGTAATTCAAATATCTTTGAGCGCACTTATACTGTGTCATCACAGCTAATATTATATACAATAAATGAGTTGGTTACATTTTGTTGCTGGGCTGCAGAGGTCTGGTAGCTGGCAGACATACTGGTTAGTTAGTTGTACCCTATTAGTAGGTCTCAATCTCAAGTAAGGGGCATGGATGGCTAGCAGAGAAGCACACTATCCCTTTACATGTCATGTGACCCTCAGTAAACTGTGAAAGGAGCCCCTCTTCTGACTTAATGAGTAAGGATTTGCTTTATCTTTGTGTCTCTATGGGTTGCAATCAGCCCAGTAATCTGTCTCATCTGTATTTCAGTCCAAAGCTGGGAGGTACAGTACATGCTCTGCTGTCCTACAGCTGTCTGTTACAGATCCTTAACCACCATGCCCGCTCCTGGCAGAAGACAGCCAGCCACCAAATTTATATCTTTAAATAAAGAGAAAAAAAAGATTAGCATTGGAAACCTTGATACATTTAATCAGTGCAAAAAATTACGGTAATTAACCACACGAAACCTCTCATTGTTTAAAAAAAATAGCGGCCGTGGGTTTTCATGAAATTCGAGAAAAGACTCAGATCAGGAAATAAATCACTGAATAGCAGAGGAGGAAGGAGGGAAACAATCAGCAGACTTTCAGTATGACTGCGAGCACGGCTGCAAAGAACAGTAACCGCTACAAAATAACAGTAAAAAATCCGGCATGAGCAGCTGCGGCAGGAGGCAGCGCCGATAAGTGCAAAGCCACACTTAGCATTTCACTGTCTCTTTCCTGTTTTGTTCACTCATATATGTACCACTATTCACCTTTGCCTCAATTAAATGCCTGCTTAAAATAAAGAGTTATGTATGATTCTGTCGTTTCTCTGTGATTGATACAAAATGAACGGCTTTATAAATGGGAAGGAAGGCTGATGTGGCCAGTCATGATAAAAGTCACTTACTCTAACACTGTTACTGGTGCATATTCAACCCAGGAGCCCAGAAACGCATCAGCATGTTGACAGGTGTAAGTAGTGTGTGCTGCAAAAAAGGTGTCGTGTCAAACTTCACCGGGAAACACTGAAACGTGAGGCACCCGCTATTCACGGGAACCCAAACGACATCCTACTGCAGCCATTCAGGTTAAATGCTTCTTTCAAATATTCATCAGCAGTGAAATCTCAAAGACTACACTCTAACTGCTGTGGCTGCTGCTTATTCCAGAAAGCAGAGGTCATGAGACGTGGGTACACCTCGGAAGGGGTACAGGCCCATCACATGACACACACACACACATTGTGGGTGATATTGAGAGACTAGTTAGCCCAGCTTCAGGGGAGGCCGAGTTCGAACCCTCAACCCTGTAGGTGTTGGGTAATACTGCTGTGGACTGAGCCCCCTCATGGACAACGAGTAACTTATATGTCTCATTAACTCTGCCACCACCATGTATTAAGACCAGTGCTGGACCTTCTGATCAATCCCCTTCCAGACTGGCATTAGTGGACCACATGTAGATCCTATAAGCGAATGAGTTTTGTGTGTCAGGTTGGGATTAACCCTTACAAATGCTGTGGGCTAATAATAATTGACAATTTATTGATCCCCGTGGGGAAACTGTCTTCTCACCTCCCCTAACCTTGCTCTCCATGAGCGCAAGCTTGGCCATGAAGGGCAGCCACCTCAAGGGGCGCCCAGGGAGCTTGAGGGCCTTGCTCACAGGCACCGTTTAACCCGCTGAGCCACACTCTGCCCCTAATATGTAACACCCCAGTGGTTGTTTCACCTGGGTTCGAGCAGGGCTTGGTTAAGATGCCTGTGGGCTTACGAGAGTGTAAAAGGATATCAAGCTCGCTTGTCTGAGCACCGTCAAGTCCAATCCACCACCACGCTCCGGAAAAATATTTATCAGCAGTCCTTTAATGGACCAGGTTCTGGTTTGCATTTGGACTTGTACACAGCGCTGTGTAAGCCTGCGGTTTCACTTCTCCGAAATGAGGCAAAGAGAAATTGAGATTAAAAGTTTTTTTTTTCTTCGCTCTGTCCCTGGATGCTCCAGACAGCTAAATGAATACTGGTGTTTGTTTGAGCACAGACACAATCATTTAGTGCAAATTGTATGTCATGCTTCAGTACTTCACCTGTGTAACTAAATCCCTTTCAAATACTCACAGTGTCGGAGGCTCCACATAGTGTTTCAGCAGCGTAACCATGATTGCTGTCACTCGTATCATTGTAAGTACTGTAACAGGAGGCAAAACGGGTCTTTATGTCTTAGTGTGATGGTGTCCAGGACTACTGTAGTCTTTAGGGATAGGCAGTAATATGCCTTCCCATTGCCAGACGAAGCAGAACCCCAAACTGAGACTTTGAAAACATTCAAAACAATCTGGCTTCTTCCCATGCCTCTTCCAGAGTTAACGAAAGTATCAGTTGCGCAAAACAACCAAAAACTTCCTTTATTGGTTTTGAGTGAAAAGCACAATCTGGCAGGCAAGCACTGTACTTCGCACTGGCGGCTGCTGGATTTCTTGAAAATTTCTTGAGTTAGTTTATGTTCTAGTAAAGCCAAAATGTATTTCTGAATGGACCAGTGTCATTTCTAAGACAAACCCAAACTAGCAATTGTTTTTTTTCCTTTTATTCTTTTCTAGTAAACGACCATTTCACCAAACTTCCTCAGATGCATTCTTACTGAATGAAGTAAAGTTTCCCCTGCTATTCTTAGAACTAGCTGGAAATATGCAGGGTTACAAAAATATTGCCATGAAGCGGAGCAGAGGGGAAGATCTGCTGAGGTGCATTCTGCCTGTACTGACCTGACGCTGAGAAGAGTCCCGGAATTACCACCTGACACGGCATCCGAGTGATAAGAGGGGGAACCTGTGACCGGCAAACCATGGCCGCCACCAGAGCTGAAGGGAAAGGATGGCTTTGGCAGGTGATAGCAAGCAGGGCTCGTACCCATTAGGAGAACCCTGTTCCGACATTAATCATCTGATATGTGGCTTTAACTGAGGACACTAAGTGATAGTCTTGGCCCAGATGTTGCTGTGTCATACCAGCTGAATTACTTTGAATACACTTTTGAACTCTGATGCATTCATATTTTCAAGTGCCCTGGAGAAGTGGTTGGAAGATGGATGTACGACATATTTTAAAGTGCTCTTTACCTCTCAGTTTTACTGGCAGAAGATTTCTTTGTACAGACACGTGCCCCCTTGTGGTCACAAATATTTTAACTATAAAAATGTTGCTTTCGGTCAAAAATAAGATCTGGAATGCAAATAAGTGATACGGCCTTGGGCCAATACACTTATACTACATGTAGAGACCAATGTAAAGTTGAAACGTAAGTCAGTTTAACAATGTGACGCACATACCAGTGTAAATGCTTAAGGGAATTTTATTAGAATTCTGCCATTCCATTATTTGTGCATTCTTTGGGAAATCAGCAAGGCACGGTTATTTGTTAAATGTGCGTAAAGACAAAAACATCTTAATTGTACAGAAAAGAAACATTACTATCGAAGAGGCATGGGGTAATGTTTAATACATCGCACAAAGCAGAATAAAACTTGTAATACATACTGAATTATCTAAAAAATATGAAGAATAAATTTTGTCACAGAAAACCTACATATCAAGCAGTGTTGTAGAAAATGCACAACATAATATAACGCAGGGCTTTTACAAAACCACGATACTAAAACGATACAAGACACTGTACATAATATACTGATACTGTTCGTTGACCAAAGGCACGGCCACATACTGTAATCGCCAATTAAACGAGCAGGACAGGGAGACAGAGTGAAGGGAGGCGTGCAGGTGCACGAGAGCCAGGCACGGGTAGCGGCGCGCGCGCGTCGCCGTGAAAACGGGGTAAGGACGAGAAGAGGAAACCGAAAAAGGGATGCACGGATTTTTCCAAAATAAATAAAATAAAATATGAAATACACAAAAAGGAAACGTTTCGGCTAATTTAGGAGAAATATAAAAACAATTTTGAATGTCTCTACGTAGGTTTGAAACTTGATATAGCATGTTTATAGGATAAAGCCAACCAGAAAAGTAAACAGGACATGTAATATAAGGTATATAACTTAAAGCCTTTTAGTTAATCACGACTGCACTGTACATGCTGCTTGTCTGCAATGTCTCCACATAAATGTGCGTAAATGTTCCTGCATTCTCACGTTTCTTTTTCTTTTACACTGTGGTACGTTTACTGCGGTACGCTTGTGCCATTCCTGCGACACAGTGTGACAGACTCAATGCAATCAGGAAAAAACTGGGAAAGAAAGATAGCTGCCATATTACTTCCTTGTCTTCACTGCAAGGCACGGTAAGCGTCCTTTCACAAACAAATACAAGAGAAAAAAAATAACAAGAACAGCATGCCAAAAAAAAAAACTACGGAAGAAGTAAAACCAAAAACATCTCTGCTTTAGGGAGAAGTAGCGAAGAGCGCGTGCGCGGACAGGTAACCTGGAGAGTCCCGTTTGCTCCTACTTAGCACCTATTTAGGGTGACAACTGCACAAAATGCGTTAAAGTGTATGTCTCATTTATGTTTATACCCTCAGCTATGTAGTGACAAACACGAAACATGGCATACAGGGCGAAGATTCTTTAATTACAGCAACGGCATCAAACCTGCATGTGGGTTCGGGGATTTCCCATCAATACACGAACAAACCGGTCAGTCATTTTCAGCTTAACCTCACAGCGAATAAAATAAATGTACACAACATATTCAGTTTTGGTATATTTACAAAATATGCCTTAATCGCCGATGCTGTTCTAGAAAAGACCGCGGCGGCCACTTCTCTCAGTACTGCAGTGGTTAACTTAAAAAACCATAAGCGCGATGTCAGGCTCCGTGCTGAAGGATAACTTCCTCCAGCTAAGCGTGACTGCCAGAAGAGCCTTAGTTCTCAGCAAACGCTGCCATTAGTGTAAACAGTGTTGAGCTGGACCCTCGTAGTAAGAACTAATGTGAGGAGGAGAGGAACAAGCCTAGAATGATTAAGAGCCACGTTATTCTGCCTACTGCTCCATTATCTGTGCAGCACCTCACTGTACTGACTGCCTGGCTGCTTGCCAATTTATATATCCATACATCTTCTATACATTTTCTGTGCACTTGTTTCCAACACAGTCCATCAACACCACCTTACCGACAGAGAGAGATGAAAGCAGCATCCGTGGAGGAGAAAACTAGACAAAGAATTTTTAAATGGCTCAATGGCAACATGACAAAATGAAACTGTATAAATATTTTATCGAAACATTCTGATTAAATTTAATCTTATTATTTCAACAAAAAAAGAAAAACGGGATAGTAGGATGATAATAGAACAGCCACTACATATTTTTGTGTACATGAAAGAAATATGTTTTTTTTTTTTTAATGTTGTGTAAAATATAGTACAAATACTTTGATGCATTACAGCTTTTGACTGTTAGATGAGACAGAGAGGGATGGATTCCTTTCACATTCCGGCTGTGTGCAGGGAGAGTTTGTGTGTGTTTCGAAACTCAGTGTGGTCTCATTCTCTTAGCAGATTCCCTTTGCAAAATCTGAGGGACTGCACCCCTCCACCTTACTGACACGTCCACAGAGTCTGAGTCAGGGCTGACAACAAAGTGGGAGTCTGGGCAGGAGTAACAGAAAACAGATCTCAAAGACAAGTAACAAGGTGCCAATGCGAGGCCGTGGGAAGGTATGGTGTGCGGGGCGGGCGACGGCGCCGAAGGGTTAACCAGAGCCGGCGCCATGCCGAGAATGAGGAGGTGGATGTCCATGGCACCCAGGATGTTCTGTTCTCTCAGGCAAGGACACCCCCCATTAGAAGTCACAGCAATTGGTCGGATTTCTCTCGGGTAAAAAATTTGTCCCATTTATAATAGCAGGGAAGGCAAAAGTTACATTTTCTCCTGTCAAACTGCCTGGTACCTGTGGAAAACATTAAGAAGAATAACAAGATGAAGGCACAGAGCTCTGCAATGAAGAACACCAGCAAATTCCTCTTTAAACTACAGCTCCGGTCTCATTTCGCATCCCTGTTTTTTATGGAAATTCCCTCCGGATAAAGGCTACTCTTTTATTACTAGTTTTCCAGGAAAGATATTCTCATCAACCCATACATGAAACAGCTGGGAGCTGGACTGATTGTCAAAGCCATGGCAGATACTGTAAGAGATGAAATTACCATCTAGTTCAATTCGATGTCTGTCCTGCATTTAAATAAATCCAAAGAAGATGCAAAGATTGTATATTAGTCAGTTAATATGAATATTGCAATCGGAGCTGCTATATTTAATATTTTAATGTAGTATTATTTTTTACTCTAGTGCTAAATTTCTCGTATATATATTAACATACTTAGCCAAATGTTTGATTCTTGTTAAAATGACTAAGAAAACAAGTTCACACTTCTAGGTTTTTTTGTGTTACTGCTTGAACAAAATGATAGCAGTAGTGAGTGAATAAAAATTTTGGAAAATCGATTTTGACAAATCAATGTTTATTTACATCAAGGTGTGAAGCTTTGAATGCTGGTCAACTAAAGGCAAAACTGAAATGTTAGGATGAGGTCATGACTTCATACACACAAGCTGAAAGCACATGCATCTTTCCCCCGGACAGCACTACGAACAGGAGGCATGATTACCTCTGTTGGGCTGAGGTACTGCTGCTGGGCCTGGAGGCTCTCCGAGGAGAAGCCAGTGGTCATTTTGCATGACAGGCCAGTGATGACACCATCCTTCTGGACCACCCTGAGTGCATCAGCCCTGGGCCCGTCTGTGCTGCTCTGGAAGACGGAGGAGGGTGGCACTGCAGTCTGGCCATACTGAAGTGTCACCTTCTGGGATGAGAAGAGTCCTGTGTGACTGAAGCGTGTCCCATTGATGGGTGGCAGTGAGCTGCCCTTGAACATACAGCTCTTGTCGGCCTGAGGCAGGGGGTCTGACTGCCCCAGCTGGGGACAGTATGGTGTGCTAGACATGGCGGACATGCTGGCTTTGAGCCTGCAGCCAGTGCCTCGGGCTTGTGCGTTCGGTGACGAGAGGCCCCTGAGGGTGTTCCCTTGGAAAGTGCCATTTTGGCCATAGCCGTTAGGTAGACTTTGGTGTCCATTCTGCATGGCTGGGGGAAGCTGCATCTGATGCTGCCAGGCTTGCAGTCTCTGAGTTTGGCTGGTCTGGGTCTGAGGTGGGAAATGCCTTTGAAAGGAGCTGGCATCTGAGGGACTCATGTTGGGGGTACAGACTTCTGCCAGACCGCCTGTAAAGTTAGTGTTTGGGAGGGGAGGGGTCCAGTCTCTCGCCTGATTGGAGGACATTGGAGTGGAGACATCAGTGCCATTCTGCTGCTGGAACACTATCGAGTGGTCCATCATTGTGGGCTGCATGTGGTTGTGTAGTGACCGAATTGTGCCATTCGGGTAGACGTGACAAGCTGGTTGCACAGGTACTTGAGAGTACGGTCCCAGGCCATTCTGCTTTGTGAGGGTAAAACCAACCTCTGGACTGGGAAGGCCATGGTTCTGTATCTGGTCACAAGATCCATAGTCATTGCCACTAAAACCATTCTGGACAGTGACTTTTGGTGTGTCCCAAACTTTAGTGAACACACTTTCTGGTTGTGTCTGCTGCGTGGGATCATTCAGCTCATAAAGCAGGAGATCCTCTGAGCTGAGGCCTGGGCTTCCTGTTCCTACCAGGTTCTGGGTACTCACCCTCATCAAACCATTCTGATTGATAATAGGTACATTGTCAGATAGCTCTGTATCCTGAAGCTCTAGCCCTTGCAGGCACCGTGGTGTTTCAGCAAAAGCATTGGAGTGGGGTTGCTCAGGGCTATACTGGCTGTCTACTTTGCCCGAGAAAAATGCATCCTCTACATACGAGAGAATGTCATCAGTGAGGATGCTGTCAAGCTCTACAGGTCCATCACTGTTGCTGATGTTCATCTTCAGCAAGGCACTCTCCCATTCCTCCAATTCTTCTGCACCCACTTCCAGATCCCTGAGGGCGTCATAGTCTTCCAAGATCTGTTCCAGAGTCTCCTTCATGGCTTTAGCTGGCACTTCTTTCTTGACTCTGCTGTCAGGCCTTGGGGTGCCAAACTGACAGTAGTTGCTCGGGACATTGAGCACTGCATGGCTATCCATGAAGATTCGGTCCATGGAGATCTGAGGGTCAGGCTGTGGGAGGTATGCAGACTGATCCTGTTTCAGCATCAACCCCAGGAGTGAGTTGGGATCCACGCCTTGTGCATCAGCCATATTCTGGATCTTAGTAGTTTCGGCGTTGATGTCTGGTATGTCTAATGTTGGCCCAGTCTCGTATAGAACTGCCTCTCCCGTGGCAAGATTGAAGGGAAGCTGCATCTTCCTCTGTCTGAAGTGTTCCTCCCCCTCTTTGTTTCTGTGAAGAGAGACCGAGGTCATCATAGGAAGCTGGGGGTGGTTATCTCAGGATTTGGCGGGTGCAGGATGCCGGCTACTTACGTCAAGGCTCTCTGACTCGCCACAATGAAGTCAGGCCGACCACCTTTGAACACAAGCCGTGCGTTCGCCTGAACCCAGACCCAGCCCTCTGTCTTAGTCAGCAGCCGAAAGACTGTGAGACCACTCTCGCCAGTTTTTATCACTGAGGAACAAGAAGGACACAGTCAGGTTTGAACACCTTTGATAGGAAATATCTCAGAAGAAAGGGATGGAGAAAGTGGGACTTCACCCGAGTGTCATCTTAAGTTAAGGAGACACTCATAAGTGTAGCAACTTAACTAATTCAAACAACTAAATAAGTCGATCACGTCAAATTCTTTCAGCTAGATATGAAACCAGATTCGTAGCTGATCCATGTTTTCCGTGACAGTACCTGGCTGCCTTTGGCTTTATCTTTTACTAGTCATGCAGATGAGCAGCATGTGAACACTTACTCCTGATGTGGTTGTCTGCACAGTGCATCATGTCTGCTGCGTGAATAAACTGGTATCCGGATCCCCTCATTGTTAGCTCGATCTCGTTATATCCCAGAACCACCTTCCCCCTGCGAGAAGAATCACACAAGCTGAGCTGGGAGAGGTGCTCCATTAATACCCACTATTAACAGCACACATCGTGTCTCTGTGGTACCTGGTATCAATCCCTATAGGCGTGAAGTCCAGCTTGTGCTTGGTCTGGAAGATCAGTGTCTTTATCCGGATATCCATGATGGAGGGCGATTGCAGTGGGGTGGCAATGGTGAACAGGGCCAACTGAGGGTTAGCCATAGTCCCGTCCTCGGCCACCTTGTTCTGTCCATGCAGGTACTTCAGACGCCCCTGGAAGTTCAGGGCCTGGATGGAGGGGAGAGCGACACGAGTAGCTTGAGTCAGTCCCATACTTCTGGCACTGAGATACAGGGATGGAAAGAAAACGTGCTGTGGATTCTTTTTCCACTTCTCCCAAGACTTTTTTTACGATTAAAACAAATTGAATTACAATGCGACCATTTCAAAGCATCTTTTATAAAAACAAAGCCAGCAGTTCAAATGGGCTACTCTAAACGGATTCTGTTTGCTCTGAAAATAATTGCATGTGATAAACATATTCCATTGTGCCTGTTTGGCCTTAACTAAACACCATCATCACTGACATTGTCAGGCTCTGCAGACCCAATGGAGTCATAAGACGTCGTAAGTCATAAGACATATGTGAACAGACACTTGGTGGCTGTAGCCATTCAAAACAACATTCTCTAGGAGAAACATCATCATTAACCTGTAATAGTAATGATTCAAAACCTTTGTTCCAAAGAATTCTCAGTTTAGGAATTTATGCTATGTCCAGCTGAAGCTTACAGGGGTAGCCTTGGTAGTCGGTACCCACACACGAAACTTTCTGACCTACACCATCAATATCTCAAGTCATGGCTTGGATGAAAGGGCACAGCGGCATGGGGATGACAGACAGAGGTGACTGAACCTTTGGGACCTTGACTCTTCTGAAGGTTGAGATGACCAGCCCCTTACACAGAGCATACCTGCCCGTATGACTCACACTTATGGGGAGGTCAGAATCTCACACTCTGTGTTATTCCTTCCTGTCAGGAGCTCAGGGCTCAACGACCCTTGAGGCTTATGAAACGGTGCCGAAACGGGAGGTGCAGCAGGTGTCGAGGATTACCAGGAAGCCGGAGGAGTTGTCCAAGAGACAGCGGAAGCGGCACACAAAGCTCCTATCCAGGAAGGAGGAGTTCTCCGGGGGGATGTGGTGAGGGTCATAGGTGATGACGCTGCCGGCGGTCAGCCCGCCACCGCTGTGTGTGCCTGCTGGTTTGCGAATAACAGGGAGACCACAGTCATCAGCAATCTGGCAGTCTCTAACATGAGTGCCTGCTTTGACACTGAAGATTACATACCTTCCCCATCGCTTTCCTCTGCAAACTGGGTGGGATTGAGGGCGAAGTGCAGCTGACTTTTAAACATGGCACGGTCGTCCGTGTGTATCAGCTCAAATACACTCTGGTGGATCACGTCCGACTGCAAAACAGGAAAAAGTGAGTCAAGCAGCCAGATATCAAGAGTTCGGCAGGGAGACAGGACGAACCCCATTTGGACCCGACGTTCTATTTTCGGGCAGAACTCCAGTTTCATTGCGTAAAGAGAAATGGTCCATTGGTCTCTAACAGCGCGTGAGGGCACAGCTACGCTGAGCTTGGCGTTTTATTATTACTGGTAATGTTTTTGCAAGAACTGTGGCATCTGGGACTTGGCTGTATGCCCTTCTCTACTGATAGAGATAGCAGGTTTGAGGCTGACAGATATCAGGATCAAGTCCAGGTTGGGTATAGCTAGAGGTTGCTTAATTCAGTATCAAGTTGATCAGCGTGAATTTGAGTGGAATACTGATTTCAAAATGGGTCTGCTGACAGGAACATAAGAGGCCAACACAGCAAAGGGAGAAGTGCACAGATTACATCACTAATGACACAGGCCGTTCTGTTGTGAAACACAGCTAAAGAAGGCAGCGAAACCATATAACTCAGGTTCTGAGCTTTTTTGCAGGTGGAAAAAAATGCATCTGGTTCTGTCAGATATTTCAGTTAGCAACTTGTTATCGTGTCTGGGTAACAGGTGGGTAAAACAAGAATGCCACAGGGTGCCAAGTCAAACTCTCATCCAGTGCAGAAAGGTTAAGTTCAGGATAGGGTGATGACACTCACCTGAAGGAAGCCTAGGTAGTCCTGGATGGTGGGGGAGGCGTAGAAGACGTATCCCTCTGAGGTGACCACTAGGACAAAGCCATTCAGTGCCTATCGAGGGGAAGGCCAAGGCTGTCAAGGTCACGTGACATAGTCACACAGTCTCATATGAGGGTGCACATGCATACACTCATACTTACAACGTGTAGATACACATATACACACAAACACGGGGTCTTACGCATGCTGACATACATGCCGCACACATGCAAACGCAGTGAAAACATACAGTGGATGACACTTCGCATTCATATATTGCCTGTGCGTGGAATCACAGACTAAGGCATATAGGGCACAAAAAGGCTATTTTTCATGTAATCCAGGGATGACAGAGAGACCTGAAAGGTGTCTGACAGATGAAGGCATTGCATTTGCAGAGTAAACATTGCATAAGAGCGCCATGTTTCAAAACAGGTCAGACATTGTTCCCCGTGACAGAGCTGTCAAGGCAGCCTTGTTGGGTCCATCATTTGCGTTCCCCTGTGTTTCCTTCACATCTACGCTGGGTTTTCTTGCAAGCTCTTAGTTTCTGTTTCCACACGCAGGCAGGCTGAGAGCCACGATCATGCTGGCTCTCACCGCAAAGCTTTTAACCTCAACATCATGCTTTGGTCGTTCAGTTGACCCCATTTCCCCAAGGCCTGAGAATGTCTGATCCAGCTGCGAGGAGGACAGGTGCCCTGTTGGCGACTCTAATGAGTAGCATCCTACTCAGCAAGTCAGGGCTACGTTGACTTTAAGTCAGTATTTGTTTTGCTTCGAAAAGATCCTTCCGGGTTCTTCCAGATTAAACAACACCAAATACTGAGAGGGAGGTTACCGGCTAGCTGAGAGGCAGAGCGTTACGAGAAGCAGAGTCAGCCGAAAAGGACCCAGAAAGTGGGTGTCTCCAGGCTGCCTGTTAGGCCTTGCTTCAGTTTGACTTGTCATCATGAGAGGGCTGGCGAATGCTCTCCAGACCCCAACGCTCAGTTACCGTGGTGAAGTACTGACACGTTCAAGTCAGGTGTGTTTACTCAAGAAGGCATCGCACGCATATTACGAAATTAACTTTGCTAATCTTGGGGATTGGTGCACTCTGTTACGTCCCGTAGTTTCTGGGGCGGGATTATCGGTCGCCAATACTCATAACAACTCAGTATTTTGCTAGCCGCTTCCAGGACTACGACACCTCCTCTATACGCTCAGCTTTAAAACATGGCTTTAAATTCCCATGTGGGTTGGTACACGGGATGCATGCAGCCCCAAACCAACTGGTCTCTTTAAATGTAATCACACTACGGAGGGCTGGAGATCTTTTTTCATAGCTTTTGTATGTTTTGTCTCCATCTTCTTCTTGCTGCAGGTATTATCATCAGTGGGTGCTTCTTCAGTGCCTTGTGAGTTTGGTCTGTTGGGCTTTAGACAGACCATAATTCATGCATACAACAAGTGCTTCTCTAGAGAGGCAGATTGGGAAAGCTGCCACCAGCAGAATGTTAGTGAATGTTCATATGGCTAGGCTGCGTATATTATCATTCCTGTAAGTCAGTTCTGCTATTCATGTAAGTTCTATTTGGGTCTTTGCCAGCAACTGAGCTTTAAGGCCATGCCTGTATGCTGTACTTTAACTGCTGAATTAATTCAGTTTTCGCACTTCTTAGGGAAAAACATTAGATCACATGCATTGGGCCAGTCAATCATCTGTGAGCACAAAGGAGCTGACTAGGGAGGCTGAAATCCATTGGCTAGCGGACTGATGACTTCATCACCACCCACCTGAAGCAGGAGGTCCCCTTCCGAGAAACTGATGCTGTTGATGGAGGGAACATTCACTCCGTTAGCTCCGGAAGAAGAGGGCTTGTCCACTGGCCAGCCAACGCTGCCATTCTTCATGGTCACTGCAGCGAGGTAAAAAGATGACGTCACGAACAGAGCATGCGAAGGAGAGTAGGCAGCCAGGTAATACGCCACCCCTCTCACATGGACCAACAATAATAAACGCTCTTCCCCATTACCCACGGAGCCCTGCCCTTTTCCTGCCAGCCTCTTGCGATCATCATTGGAAACAGGGAGAGACTTGAAAGCAATTCGAGATGGGTTTATACGATTACAGGAAAGAGACTTGTGTCCTTCTTTGCCCTGGTCCTCATTCTGCAGTTTTTCCGTCCCTGTTCATCCTCAAAGGGAACCGGAACGTACCAGGATTAGGGAAGGCTAAGTAAAAACAACTGGGAGGCCGTGGTACGGTGTGCTGCAGAGTGAGGCTGGGATCTGGGTTGCCCCACATGTCACTCTTCCCGGAACGGCCTCGCGGCAAGGCCCCACGCATGATGCCGAGCAACAGCATTCATGACAAACCCACTGACCTCCCGCTAGGAAACCAGCCAGGAGTGCGGCTATGAAGCCTCCATTCCCCGCCTGTGATTTTATACTTTTCCAGTGGACCTGCTACTATAAACACAAACACATCCACTTGACAAACCACACTGAGCCAACTTCCACAGAGCTTGTGCAAATCCTTTTCTTTTTTTCAAAACAAAAACGGGTTTCTGTGCTCCCGTTTGTTTCTCAGTCGTCCCGTGCCCTAACCCTAACCCTAACCCTAACCCTAATCCTTGTTGACGCTTGCAGGGGTGGTTCTTTGGGATCTGAACCTTCAGGCTTCACTGTGACTGTGTGCTGATTGGCTGCCGTGTGAGAAGTGTGCCATCACTCCCCCATTCTGAGACAGAGGTTTTTGTGGGCATGGCACTACATCAGAGGGTCTTAAGTTGTGAAATATGGAGACCAGAAGTAAGCTTGATAGGCATAACGTTATCCCCCATGGTTTGGATAATAAGGCTTTTTATATCTGGGAAGATTAATTATCTCAAAAGATTAATTCAGGCAAAATGCCATAGGGTCTGAGCAGGCTCCTGTGGGACATTACTGAAAATTTGGCTGATGCACTCTTGGGCCCATTTGGGTTAGGGCAGGCCGTTTTGTAGATAGCAAGTCCAGGAGCAACCTCTAGAGGCCAGGTTCAGACCCCAAACTGCTAAACAGCTATTGGGGCAAAAGGCTTCTGACCAAACAAAGTGCCTTTAGTCAAAGAATGTAAAAGAAAGATCAGAACAAGCTAAGGTATCCACCGGGAACATTGGTAAGGCATCGCTAGTTGATTTCCGCATGACCTGGTAGATGGGACAGGTGGCTCTACGTCAGCACAGCTGGGTTTCTAGGCAATGGTGTTCTAATTCTGGAGCACTAGCTGCTTATCAGACTCCGAATCGCACAGCGGAGAACAGAAAAACAGGCTTTCAGCATCTTCCCGGAGCACCCGGATGTTTACAGCTCATTTTGGGGGGGGAATGCAGAAAGATCCTTTACTTAAACAAAAGGCCAGCTACTGATGCCACTCTCTGTGGCGCACAGCACTTAGACACATGTGAGGCGAAGCGACCTGGGACTGACTAATTTCTGGGTCGATGTTAATATAGCTGTGTAAAAATGCGCCTGGCTTGGTTACGGCTGGCACCATGCTGCTTAAAACAAACATTACTACCATCCCTGGTGGGGACCTCAAACAATATGCACTGCAGATGCCACATAGGACTGTGTGGGTTTTTCGGGGGTCTTATTGGCTCTCCACAAGCTCTCTGGTCGCCTCTCTGTAAGGCTCACCTCAACAGCAAGAACACAAAGGCAAGAGAGCTGCAGTGATGGAGCTGTATCAGGGAAGCCATGCTATCCGGGGCTTCATGGAGAGGCCTTGTGACGCTCTCCACCAGTGAGGCACTACTGAGAGCCTTCTCACATCACTGGGAGCCACGGCATCGCCGCTTGAGCGTGCAGGAGCAAGCATGTGACTTACAGGCCACACCAGCCTAGCCGAGCCTAGCTTATGCTAGCAGGCTACCAGAGAGTGGCCTAGCCTGGCATAGTCCTACCCAGCCCAGGCCTATATGGTGAACTCTAGGTCTTTGTTAGTTTAGCGCTAACCCATGACTACAAGCCCCTTCTTTTCCTGTGTGTCACTGCAGGCAATACTTGGCCCTGTAGATACATTAGCACTTAAGTTTCAAATGGCTTCAGGCAGGTCTGGCAATAGCCGCCCCATTTACAGCAACCCCTAGCATGAAATCAGCAGTTATTATACTGTACTAGGCTACATTTCATCACAGTACTGAACTTCAGCAATGCTGGTAGTGACCCCCAGCCCAATGAATTCCCTGAGAGTAACCTGGGTGTGACGGCCACCATGCTTGCTGTTGGGCGGCCACCTCCATGAGCTCTGGAAATTGGGGAGGTGGGGGTGGCATGCAGGTGAAGCTAGACAAGACCCACACAGGTAGTACACAGCTGTCACTTCCTCTGTGCTCTTCAAAGCAGGGGGAGAGGTGCAAATGGAAGGCACACAAAAACACAAATGGGGGGGTGTCTGCCATTTCGCAATGCCATGCAGCAGTATGGTGATGACACGCTCTGGTCAGCACTCCAGTCTGGGTGAAGGGTTGCTCTGCGTCAGGCAGGGCATGCCACAGACCCTGCGAGTCACATTCAATGCGAACTTCAGCTGTTTTGGGAAAATTGTAAGGATTTTAAGAGCAAAGCCAAACAGGGTTCAGCCCCCGCAGACGGAGGGGGCTGTTTCCATTACATTCTGCAAATGAGGGACACATGTGTAGCGCATGAATCTGAGGACAACTGGACCGGGAAAACAACAACAGAGGCTTCATATACTATGCTCTCGGAGCGGCAAAAGGAACCACAAAGTCAGGGCACGTGGAGGATGCAGCGCACTCTGGAAAATACTCGCTACGGCGGAATGAGGCGGCCCCAGGTCCTTCTTAGGCTCCGGCGAGTGTGCACATTAAGCTCTGCAGAGTCAGTCAGTTTGTAATCTTTTGATGATTTGCGCTTCAACAACCGAGGTCTGCTTTTCCTGCAAATGCAGTTCGAGGCTCATCAAAGCCACTAAATTGGCTGGATTGTGAAATGCACTCACAAACTGTATTTAAATCAGTATCACAATGAGTTCCCCGCCTGTCGCAGAAAGGCAGACTCCCTACTCATGTGTATACAGTAGCACTTACATGTACCTACTCAGCAGATGCTTTTATCCAAAGCGACGTACATTTGAGAGAGCAGGGTCAGCCAGTCCCTGGAGAAATCGGGGGTTAGGGGCCTTGCTCAGGGGACCAACAGTGAAATGACTCTGGAAATGAGTACATTGTGAATCTTTGTTCAGGCCCTTTGGCAAGACTCTAGCGACGCTCGCTTGATTGCAGTGTGGATTCTTTTAGGATCCGTTACATATGGTGACCCTACACTATACCCATATGGACATGGATCATGGATTGCTGCCGTCTGGCCCATGGGTGGTGCCCTCTTCCAACGAGACTTGGCGAAAGCTCTTTGATTGCTCCCCTCACCATGGTGAGAGTTTGGTGCCTCACAGCCCTAACTCCCAACCCCACCCACCCCTGTTAATTAACAGAAGTGAAGGAACGAAAAACACAATCTGCTTCCTGTGATACGGCGTGTATCAAAAGGCCCTGGGCTTGTGTCTGCCTGTGTCGGTGTTTGTGTGTGATGACGGGGGCTTGTGTCTGCCTGTGTCGGTGTTTGTGTGTGATGACGGGGGCTTGTGTCTGCCTGTGTCGGTGTTTGTGTGTG
>JAODKN010000001.1:50042585-50063942 GCA_026774425.1 Petrocephalus zakoni | reverse complement strand
AAGTTCTCCCCAAGCGAGCTTGATGGGCCGAATGGCCTCCTCTCGTTTGTATATTTCTTATGTTCTTATGTTCTAAACCAAACTTCAGAACTTCAACATTTCAGACAACGCTGCGCATTGCATCAGGGTGGTATGTCAGCTAATGGGTTAGGCCACTGATCCTGTGATTTGAGGGTTACTGGTTTGAATCCCAGGGTTGGTCAAGTGATTTTTACCAATGAGCTCCAGAGCAAGGGCCTTAGCCCCCAGGTGCTCCATTGACTGACTGACCCTGCTAAATAAATAAATGTAAACATACATCACAAGACTCTGCCATCCTATCTTGCTTGGTCAGGAGTCACTTTATTGGGCGACAGACTTCTGTGTGAGTGGCCAGCTCCATATGACCCCGTGTTGTCCACTTAAATCAATTTTTGCGATGTTTGTGGCTATGGAAAATGACGCTTGCCTCTCCATGATTAAATCACAGTGGCAAAACAGCATTAGCGCAAAATGGGGTGATGGGGTTTCGTGAGGCTGGGCAGGTGGGGGGGGGGGCAGATCTGTGCCTCTGATTCGCTGCTTCAGGCAAATGAAAGGTCATCTGTAGCTAGAAAACAAAACAAGATCATTACAACAAGAGGCGAGACGCCGATCTGGAGTCTGCAGTGAAGGATGGCTGGATGGATGGATGGATGGAGGGATGGATGGATGGATGGAGGGAGGGCTTTCCTTAATGACAGCCCTGCTATTTTATTATTCCTTTCCTCTTGCATTGGTTATTTTGCTTTATTCTCTGTTTATTTGCTCTGAATCCTGTTATAATACTGTCCATAATTCCCACTTATACTCTTGAGGTGGGGTCACAGTGGCTAGCACTGTCACTTCATTCCTCTGGGATCAGGGTTCGAGTCGCCGCCCTGTCTTTACGTGTGGGCCATTTTATTATCCCGCTGTGCTGGGAGCCCCCTGAATCACAGTTTTAATACATACAGAGAGAAAAACTGGAGGGAGATGCACATGCTGGTTTCAGACCAGGTCACACCAAGATTGACACACATGTCATGCAGGGATGAGGGTGTAAGGTGCCTGCAAACCTCCCTCGAACAATCGGGAAGGGTAGGGGAGCTCCTACCAAGCTGCTCTGGATAGAAGCATGTTTAATGGCTTTTGTTGTTTTAATTTAATGTGTTGTAATCCCCCCCCCAACCACACACAGATGCTTTAGTTTGCCCCAAAATTTGTACCCCTTTCTGTATATGAACACAGATTTGCTCTGATTTGCTCCTGTCCTGTTTGTAACTCTCGCACAGGTGGTCTAACAGCACTTGTAGCTGTGGGGTAACTTATCACAGGTTTGTCGCTTGTTTACACGAGCTGTTTCGTGGGTGACACTGGCAGCACCCCCGACATGTCCCGAGGTGACAGGCTGAGGGCTGCACATCAGGAACCCACAGCTAGGAGGGGAGACAGCAGCACAGGCATGCTGGTACGTCTGGGCCGTCTACGGCAGCTTATCGCCCTGCTCTCAGTCACATTCTCGGCTACAGTTACCGTGACGTTTGGCTGGTTCCCGGAAGCTGCTAGTTTACGCAGAGGTGCTTTTATCCTTCAAGATGGCGGCGGTAGGCTTGCCAAACTGCAAAACGTTGTCTATTTTTTCCACAGACACTTGTAACTGTGAACAGCAATGCTGCTATAACATATGGATGACACAATCTTTAAGCTCAGTTCATTGCATCTGTGTTCAATGACAATAAAGCTGTGTTTGACTTTGAAGGATTTTGAGGAACAGCGTTATATAATAGGTATCACTGAGATGAGTTTTCGTCACTGTTCTAACATGTCACACCAAGCCCAGTACGGTTGTTAAAAGTGGACAAAACTCTACAAGCTCCAGAGGAGATGTTTCACCTGATACTGCATTCCACACTAATAAATCGCTCTTAGATAAACTCATGTTCAGCTTCACATCCTGCTGCCACTACTAACAGTTTTTGGAAGACCTAGCTAGACTTGAATGGAACCAGCAACAGAAGATAATATGAGGGCGGGGTTTAACCTCCGTGCCCAGCTAAACAGCAAACAGGAGATGATGTGGGGGTGGGGCTTAACCACTCTGCCCAGCCAAACAGCAGACAGGAGATGCTTTGAGGGCGGGGCTTAAGCACTCTGCCCAGCCAAACAGCAGACAGGGTGTCAGCTTTTCACTTTCATCAGACAGAGAAAACATGTTATTTGTAGCTGTGTCACAGTTGATTTGATTCCCATGTGTTTACACATGTGCAGATCCTTCATGGCTGTTTCCTGCTCTCTCTGGAGCTTTTTACCAACATGCAACTTAAGCCCACAATTTGAGCGTATATGTGCTCTGTGTAACACTTAATGCCTACAAACTTACTTACTTGTGTATGCAAGTATCATACAAGTCCTCTGATTCCACAACATATTTCTGTTTATGTTGTAATCTACTCTATTAGTTATATCAAAATGTTAAAACAATAAAGTAACTTGAACTTTTGTTATGTGGGATATATGACAGTCTAAACACACTGCGTTGTTCTCTTTTAGACACAGTGGTAAAAAACAGTGCCACCTGCTGGACGGAAAACCAAATCGCCAGTTCAAGTGTTCTTGTATGCATGGGTTTGCATTTACATTAATTATACTTAGCAGATACTTTTATGCAAAGTGACCATTTTTTTAAGAAAAGAGGCAGACCCTGGAGCAACTGGGGCCTGGATTTATTCAGTTACCTTTAATCAAAATTCATCACATTGCAACAATTTTTATATGAAAGTTTTGTAACATGTTCATTTAAGCATTCAGTGTTCAGTGACAGTCAAAGGATCAGAAACTCCATGTTGGTCTAGGATATTGGCCATTGTTTTTTTATATGATCTTATTCTGTTTTTTTATTTATATTTGTTTTTTTTATAGACTCTACAGAGTTAGAGGTTTTTCTGCTTTGGGTCTTGGCTCTTGGCATCAGGGCATCTTTCTGTCTTCCCAATAACCTTATTGAAGGGAAAATTGCCTCTGTGAGAGCAGAGGGCGGGCAGCGCCCCCTTCAGGCGTGCTGCAGAGCACAGGAGCGGCGCGGCGCCTGTGTTAGGTCCGCATGCTGCATTCCTGCCTCCTTTGCGAGTCCCGACCTGCCGTGCTGTTGCAGCCGGCCCACTTCTGAGGTCTGAGCCCAGCTGGAGTTAATCAGCATCATACGCAGTTCAGATTCCCGCCTGAAAGCTCCGGGCAGAGGCTCGCCGGATCTTGCTCGTCCCCCCAGCGACTTTTTATGAAATAAGAGCCTCCTCCTCCAACCGGCCCGCAGAAGCTAACGTCTGTCTTGCCTCACGCGGCCCGTCTCTGCTGCTGTGCGAGGAGCCAGCATGCATCATTTCTCCCAACTGCTGACAGCTCTATAAAAAGCCCAAATATGTTGGTAATTGGCTGTAATTAAGTAATTAAGTGCCCGATTACTTTGTAAAACGGATTCTGTGCCACCGTGTCGATATAATGACTATGAGGCTGTGAGTACATTAGCATGTTGCCCAGGGTAACGGGAGGAGCGCATTGTTGGGGTTTTTTAGAGGGTCCCACGTCTCTGCCCCCCCACCATGACCCATGCAAACAGTTTGCAAGAAATCTCCACTTTCCTGGCAGCCTGTGGTTTCCGGAAATTGCTCTTCCCAGGAAGCAAGCCAAGAAAACACCTGGGAGTGTTTTGAGCATCTACAGGCGTGGGGAATGCTCTGTGTTGGCCGTTTTGGGAAAGCGAGGTGGGTTTGAGAGCTGAGAGCCAGGTCGGACCTTGGATTGTGTGACGAGATGTAAATGTACCCAGGAGTTCTCTGTAGTGTAGGGCAGTAGATTTGTGTGATCCTTTTGCTAAACAACTACCCCCTTTCAGGTTTTAAAAAGCATTTTAATTAGGGCTCGATTTAAATGCTGAGTCAGCCAGCTTCCTGTTTGAATGCTGACTTCTCTGGAGCATTTAAGAGCTGTGCTGGTGAAGAGATCAAACCCTTGAGCACGGCGCCCCCTGCAGTTTTTGCCGGGCTCCTCTTGACGGCTGATGGCGGAGGGACAGGTGCCGTCGCCCCCGCTTATCAGCACACAGCTGCTGCACACAGGATAGCCCGGGGCCCCTCAGTCACCTGCCCTAACTCATCCCCCCCCCCAGAGTGTGCCAGAGAGCTGATGTAATTGGTGGTAGATGTTGGCGAGATGCCGAATAAAGCTGACCTCCTTTCCCTGACTGGTGCTTTTTTTCCACCTGTGTGTGTGTGCTGTGTGAGCTGCATCCTGCCCCCCCAGGGTCTCTCCCTCCAGCCTCTGACTCACCCCTCCCCTCCATTCTCCCAGTTGTCCAGACCGGGCACCGGATCTTGGCTCTGTCACACCTCTGTCAGATGCACTTTTCTAAGGTTGATGATGGAGTGAGTTAATACCAGAAGCTCCTCATGGTCTCTGATCTCTCCAGCATCCTGACCTCATCCGTGGCATCTGTAGGCCTTTGATGTCTGTGCTGAAGCCTGTACTCTTTAATTAATACTGATTAATTATTACTGATTAAATGGGAGCCATCCCCCATGTACAATATTAGGTACATATACAGTAAATTGCATATCACTTTGCAAAATTGTGTATATTTGACTGAGTGCTTGTGTGTGAGAGTGGGGGGGTGGGGGGTTTCTCGGCAGTTGACTTATTCCCCACTAGGGTAACCCTCATTGTCTCACGCAAACTGAAAGTGGCGTGGTCTGTTTTGGATATTTCAGACTTCAGGCTAACTCCGTGAAGGGCATTATCATTGGCAGCAGTGACACTTATGCACTTGTGTTGACCAAAGTATTTTCTGACACTCTGAAGGAGAGACACTGGAGGACAGATATCTCAGAAAGACCACATCAGCGAGCCTGCTGAGCAAATCTCTAATGTTATTGCAATTTCCTGTTTTTCCAATAGGTGGTGCAGTTGAGCAACATATGTTGGCACATGTCCTGGAATGTTTGCTTGTGGAAGTATCCAGTAAGTAGAGAGCACGGGCGTCAGCCAAACATCACCTCCACACATTTCTCTGTACTGCAGGTGATAATCAGCCGAAGAAGGAGGATTAGGGCTGGACTACAAACAGGATCTGCTGGTGAGGTAGGGATTCACAGTCTGCATTATTCCTCTGTGAAATGTAAATATGGAACAATGCTGGAATGTAAAATCTGGAAGAGAGAGTGACTGAAATGTGATCATGTGATCGCAGCGGCACTGACTGGCGATACTGACATCCTAGAGCTATAATCATGACAGCCCTGGCTTAGCAGTTCATCTGTGGGCTTGTCTATTGCACACATGGCAAGATACACCCCCCTTCTAATGAAAGGAATCTATGCTTTTCGAAGCCATCACATTAATCTTGCCCGATGCACTTTTACCATCCAGGTCTGGAAGAGAGCATTTGGTCTCATCAGCATCTGCTATGCACTCACTCTAGGGATGCTTGTCTGAGGCAGCATGCACCACTGCCTGCTTTTTCTTGGCCCCTCCCACCCCACCCTAGTTGAGTCTTGGCCATTCTCACCCCACCCTGGTTGAAACATGGCCCCTCCCCTTGAATTGTGAGGTGAAGGTCATCACTAGTGATACCTTTCTAAAGACGTCAGCGTGTCAGTTAAACGGGCATGGGCTGTGACGGTGGTATCATGCCAAAGCGTCATGCCAAAGCGTCATGCCATAGAGTCACGGAGGCCTGGAGACAGGGGTGCTTCCAAGATTTTGGCATATCCCTGCCCCTGTGTATACGCCTGCCCCTGTGTATATCCCTGCCCCTGTGTATACGCCTGCCCCTGTGTATATCCCTGCCCCTGTGTATACGCCTGCCCCTGTGTATACGCCTGCCCCTGTGTATACCCCTGCCCCTGTGTATACCCCTGCCTGGAGCGAAAGGAAAATCACGTTAGCTGTATATTTGATGGTGTTTCTTCTCTAATCGTCTTAAGCTTCACCTTTGCAGCTGGTGCAGGCGTGACCCTGGGCTTCTGGAGGTTTTATCTTCATGCCATATCGCCTTGGCAGCAGTTGAACTAAGCAGATGGGGGGGGCGGATGACTCACCCATAGTACATCTCTGCTCCAGGACCACGGTCTTGCCCGGAGAGCTGGAGGAAGTCACCGGGCCCATGACACGCTTCATCCACATGTTCCCGCAGATCTTATTACAGCTCAGAGTCGGGAGATGTTGTTTCTGGAGCCGTGGCAATCTGGTTTTGTGTCCAGAGCACACTGCACCTGTGCCCAGCCGGGCTGCTGGGGCAAGAGCAGTGACTCGATACGTCTCACGGACATGTGAGCGGGGTAGGACCATGCCCTCTGAGGAAGGCTGTGCCGGTTTGGGGAGGTGGCTTCCATGCGGAAAGCACAGCCGTAGGGCCAAAACTGAGATGGGCTTTTCAGATAACGCGATAAGCAGGAGGCAATGTGAGAAGCTGCCTCCATCTTAATGCACCTGGACATGCCCCAGAAATGCTCTCCATAAATCACAGGGCTTAATCCCCCTAGAGCTTACCAACCAAGTGGTATTAGTTTGTTCGTTTAAGCGTTCAGACTCTTTTATGACTAATAAGGCCCTCTGAGAGCTGATTAACGCTTTGAGCACAATCCTGTAACGGCGAATCTGCCCCCTTTGCTTTGACCGCTGTCCCCGGGCTGCTCTGGCGCCGCATTGCAACCATCTGAAAGGGCTTCGATCTGCTGACATGCCATCTCCCATAAGTACCTGTGTGTCAGGTCCTCCGGTTCCACTTCTGAGGGAAGAAGGGTCCCAGATTACTGAGAAGTCAAGACCCCAGAATGAAATGTCGATCCCCAGCAGTTTCACATGCCATAACAATTTTTCCCTTTGCTTATCAGACTTGCTATTTATCAGCGCTAATTAAACTGATAATAAAATGGGAGTGTTATTTTTAAATCGGTCAACAAACACCCTGCCCCTCACAAGACACTTACCCCAGTACTCCTTAAACAAATATGGCATACGTAAATTATGGCTGGCCCGGAGGCCGCCTGTGAAATATACAGCTTTAACCTTTACATTTAATAAGCGTCAGACTGTATCTTCATTCCTGCAGGGCCCCTCTCATGAAGCATCCTATTTGAAGTTGAGAACTAACATTTGCTCAGGATATTAGTGTTTGAAGTGTGTCCACAGGAGGTGGGGGGCATGGAGGAATGGGACGCGGAGGATCCAGCCTGGCTTCATCCGGTACACTTACGGGAGTGAGATTTACACTCCTGCTAAATGGGGATGCAGGTCTCTCCTGTGCATGTTGAAACATCCCCCCACCCATTGAATGTGACATTTGAAAAAATGCTAGGCGCTTTGGGTGGATTGTGGGGCACTGGGGGGGTGGGGGGGGGTACTTTACTCAGCAAACTGGATCAGCTCCACCAAGGTGTTGCTAAGTCCGTAACCTAAAACGCATAGCACCGAGACCTGGGGCAGGAACAGGAGCGCACAGACATTTACAGGAGCACAGGAATCGAGCTGTAAGGGATGGGGCTCAGTTAAACATGGAGTGTTTACTTTTATCTAGATTGTTCCTCTTGCTCATGCACAGTTATACAGTGTGAGCTGCCTGACCCTCCTGTCTCCTCCCTAATGTAACTCGATGAGGCTTCTGCATGTTGTCCTTAGACTTTATTTTTAAGCAGCTTTTGGTCTTGTCATCCTCTGTCCCGTCACTGGCCTTGCTCCTCCTGTTTGCCCGTGTCCTGCCCTGCATCGGCCCCCTCATCTTGACCCCTCACGGTCTTGCTTGGTTTCTCCGCTCCCGTTTTCATTAAATAATACGAAATTTTTGTTTTGACAAACATCTTCCCTTGAGTCCTTCGTTTTGCACTTTGTGACAGTCTGGAGGTCGACCGGCGGCTTCAGATGGCACCAGGCTCCTCCAATGTATCCAATAATAATGACAAGCTGTAAACTGGACTACTGGCTTAATTGGCTTGTGTTCTGCACTGGTCAACATGGCTGAAGCCCCACTGGAGGGGGACCCTCAGGTGGGAGGGGTGGTCACCACCATCTGCTTTAATTAGGATGTTCTTGGACATCTGTTTGTGCATCGTGGCTGCCTTGGACCCTTGTGGAGCCAAGGGCATTGCTGGGCCAGCTGGTCTTTCACACTTGTGGGGGGGGTGGGTTTGGGCTTTGACTTAGCAGACAGCCATGTTGCCTGATACCCCTGAGCCCCGACTCTGACCACTGGTCACAGGCACATCAAAGTATACCTACTGCTTTAGAGACTGTGAATCACCCCCATCCTAACCTGATAAGCAGTTGCTGAAAACATACTATATCCCAGGAGGCATAAGGCAACCATGCTACCCACTGAGCCCAGACTCGGATCTTTGGTTTAGGGAAGCGAATGAATGACGAGAGCACAGGCAGCCCGCAGGGTACCCATTTCCCCTGTGATAGGCTCCAGCTGTTACGACTCAGCAGCTCTGCGAGTGAGACACAGGTGTGGAACTGGTGACCTTTCTTTGGTAGGAAGGTCAAAGTCTTTCAGAAGGAATTTTATGTTACCTTTTGGCCACTTATCTGGTAGTCAGGTGGGCTGTTCTGCATAAAACCATGTTGCTCAGGTGGCTCTGTGTCATGGTTTATGAGGACAGTGATCCGTCTGATGTGCTCCCAGCATCTCCGGTTTGGCTTTAAACAGCTGTGCCAAGCTTACAATCATCCTATGTCAGACGGGATGGTGCATGTTCTTCCTCTCCTGCTTCCGGCTTCTCCGGGAGTCTAGCAGCTCTGGGTGCAGATGGGCTAAGCCTTTGCGGAGATCCCTGGACTGCCGCGAGGCCTTGTTTTTTCCATTTGGTATATGAGCGCCTCCCCAAAATCTGCCGCTTTATAGAGCCTGCGGAGCCACACAGCACCAAGGCATAGAATAGTCTGCTATTTATAGACAGAAGCATCCCAGCAGAGGTGGGGATTTATGCTGAATCGCAGCAAAAATCAGGTACTCTGTCTTTTCCAGCATTTAGTCATGCTTCTCTGAGGATGATGAGAGGTGCATCTCAGCCTCAGGTCGACCTCTGGCATTTCCCTAATGGTCCTTCATTTGCACACCTCTGCGGTTTAGCTTTGTGTGCTTGTTAGGAATGTCCTATTTGACATATTTTGTTTCTGCTCGTTCGTCAATACTTGGCATATTGCCTTGTGTGCCTAAATCAGTCAGACTCCTCATCACACCCTCCCCCCCTGGAACCAGAATTCACATCCTGAGAAGCAGAAGAATCTGAAAATAAAGTCAAATTGCTCCAGTAAATGCTGTATACTTAAGGTAGTCTCTTCCCAAATGGTTTCATAAAGCCCTTTGCGCCTTATTCTGTCATAGGCGCGTTTTTCCTTCCCAGGATACTGGATATTCATGGGAAGTTAAAATGTCCATGGAGTGCTACACATGCCCTGTCCCCCTATTCATGACGAAGATAACTGGTGATTTGGTGAATGGGAGAAGCCGAAGGGGAGGACAATTAAGCTAAAAACTTTAAACATAACTAGTCAGCAATATTATATTTATATTTACTTATAAAATATTATAGCTAAGAATTAGTAAGGTAAGCCAGCAATTGGAAAAAAAAGAAACCTAAGGTCTGATTGTTTCCTTACAGTTTTCTCAGGGCTCAACCTATCAGTTGGCTTTCCATAGGCTTTCTGCTGCAGTACAGACTTTAACATTGATCCTCAGCCAGGTTATCAGATCCAGACAGACTGCTGATTTCAGCAGAAAATTATAGCCAGGTTTTTATTTTTAAAAGAAAAGATGACCTCGATCTGTTGTGCCCTCTGGTCGTCACTCAGGTTGTTCAACATGACAGCAAGTGGCAGGATGGGAAAAAGACCTCAACATATGCACCACTGACACTTTTTCCAGTGTTAATTCACAGCGTGTGTCCTCTGTGTGTCTCTCTGGCTTTGAATTATGTCATAAAGTTTTCCATGAATTTTCCTATTCAGAAACCAGCAACACCCCTCTTATAGCTTTGCACAAACTGCACAAATATAGCACAGATTTTGTCATCTGTTTCTGCCAGATGGAAGCTTCAAAAGGATGAATATATTCAGAATTCTCAAAAAAAAATATATGTATAGAGCGCATTGAACAGATTGAACAGAGGCTGGGGTGAAGTTATGTAGGTAACTACAGGGCTGAATGGCATTGTGGGAAACGGTTTAATCATCACTGGGGAAACTTCTCAGCTACCATAACGGTTGACTGACGTCAAGTGGGTGAATTACAGCTGAGCACAAAGAAAAATGTCTGAGGATTAGAACAGGAGTACAGTCGCTGTAGACTTAAGCACGACAGACTTGGTATCTATTACGACAACAGCTGTGATGTATTGTGACGACTGTGCATTAACAAACAGGAGTGGGGAGTAGCTGGCTTAAGCATTGAAGTTTGACACGGCTAAAGTGATTGGAAAAAGGCAGATGACTGGAGTGATTACAGCTGACTGTGTCCCCCAGCCTGTCAGCTCAGCCTGTTTCTGTACTGTCCCCCACTGTGCTGCCTGAAGAGGCTTATGTGAGAATGACACCTGCCCCACACTGCCTCTGTCCACTTCTAATTCATCCTCCACTAATCCAGGGTAAGTTCCAATCTCAATGGTGCCACGCATCATGAAATGCTGGTTTGCATATGGACACATCCCATGTGATGCGCATGCAATGCAATTCAGGTTGGGGACTGTAGCCAGCACGTGCCATTGAGCTGCCACGTCATAAACTGGTTACTCAAAGGACCCGGAGTAGCCGCGATGTAGAGTTTTGCCAGAGTCGGAGGTACATCTGAAGTTAAAAGTGGCCTGGTTTGGTGACTCAGCAAAAAAAAGACCCAGGTCGGTCCTGTTCTAGTGATGATGGGCACAGCTGTATCCAATGACAGGAATGATGAGAAAAATGAGAGATGAAGAAAATGGTACCACAAGGCTCCATCCAGAATCACGATGCTCGCATAAATATGCACTTGGTGTATTTTTTGACATCAGTTGGTTTTACGCTGTTTCAATCAAGTAATTCTTAGCAGAAACACAAAACGAATCTGAAGTGCACATGATTAATGCCCAGAGAGTTGGGGCCAGACCACGGTTATGAAGTGGCTACCGTTTCGGGCCAGTCAGTATCCCTTGTTGTTCCTAGTCCCTGGGCTTCCTTAAAACCAGCCTGTTTCTCAGGAATGGCACCTGGCAGGGTGAGAGCACTGATTCATTTCTGCTACTTTTATGTGCCAGAAAAGCCTTCTTCTGATATCATCAGCACCAGATCGGTCACCTGGTTTGTCGTAACGACATTTGCGGGAGAATGAACATCAGCGAAATATAAGGCCTTCAATTACTTCCAAGTCCCCAGACTGCCCCCCCCACCCCCACACATACTTTAAATGTGAGTAAATTAGCATTTTTCCATTTCAATATGAATCTTTTTGGAACCTAATGCTAATAGTAATTTACTAACACTATTATTATGAGTTTTACATCAAAATAGATCGGCATTTTCCATATTACAAATTAAGCTAACCCTATCTTATTTATCTCAGGATGTAAGATAACTGTGATAAATGGAACGATTTACTGATTTCTTCACCTTAAAATAATAATTTTGTTTTCTTTTTTTCCACAAGAGGGCAATATTGCACCAGAACAACAAACGGAAAGTGAGTTACTTTTTCTTCTCAAAGTAATTTTCCCCCATCGGGTACAGGACTTGATTTTTGGTGCGTTTGTGGCTTCGTCGCAGTCAATATGAAGACGCTTGACGATGCACTCTCAGTGGTATAAATGTTTAATACACTCAGAGTTTCATATTATTTAAACCTGTTATTGTAGCTTCCGAAACGCTAAGTAGCTGCTTTCGTTAGAAACTTCAGAAGATGGTTTGATAAAGGACGTTAAAAATGAAACAGAATTTTAAAAATGTACCATTTTTTGTCCTGTGTATGGAAGCCATGAGACATAAACAATTCACAATGTTGTAATATATTACTTCAGTTTCAGAACTTCGAAATGAATAACGAATTGTTTTTGAGAAGTGTTTTGAAAATTGTGACACGTGACATTGTTTGTAGGATCAAGTATTTTGAGCTTTATGTGGAAAGTTACGGGAAAGTGGAAAGTCTGTCTTGAGATGACCTGGAATCAATAACCTAACCAATGACCTTACTAAAATAATGTCATTGAAATGCGCACTATGTAGTGTCAGATGGCAATCGGGAATTGGTTCCAAAACTCGTTTTCTTGCTTTCCAAACTTGCATTTGGCACTGTCAATGCAGAAGGAAATGAATAAGCCAGGTGGGGTAGGAACGACAGTGAAGCCATGGAGTTGTAAAGCTTGTCTCTGTAAGAGCAAGCCAGCGGCTCATCCACCTTCCAGACCATTAGGGTCATAGTTATTTTGCAGAGGTGTACAACATCCATCTCTTACATGAGGCCATAGTCTTTGGAATCCCATGAGAATCATTACTGTCATTTACAGAAGTTCCCTAGTGCCACAATGGATGGGAGGGGAGACACAAGAGCTGGCTGGTCAATACAACAGTCAAATATTAAAGCGACGGGCAGCTGAGTGGACAAAATCCTTACGAAGATGAGACCATTGGACAACCATACTACATGCTGTGGACACGGCCAGTTGAGGGTGCTGCAGAGTGAATAGATGATGAATCATGATGATTTGTTGTGTCATCACACTATTGACCATTGTGGTGAACAGATACAGGTCAACACATTAAAACATTTACAGATAACCGATGACTTTTAATTCGCAGAGTCTGTGGCATCATTTTCCATCAGGATACATTTGACCCTTTTTCCACCATGGCTGCTGGGAGTATTTAACCATCCACTTCGTTGAAAAAGTTCATCTTAGCAGCCATGATCACAAACAGCGTCCCTGCAAAGTCAACAGAAGGCCCAGAAGGTGCAGTGATGTTCTCCAAAGGGCCCCATTTCTCTCTGATCTTTCACCAGCTTTGCTCAGAGCATCCTTTCGAGGCCCTTCTTCACATCAGATCTCTGCCTCCTTCGCTCTCGTACTCTCATCTCAGGCCCGTCTTTTCCATGGAATGTGCTCATTAACAATGAGACGAAAGAGCCCTGGTACAGGAAGATTGGATGCATGTGCCGCAGGCCAGGGAAATGGGGCCCGTGCCCCACGTAGCAGCATGGGGACTAATGAGCTGTCTTCCAGGAGAGTGACTATGCCTCCCGGTGTTTGGTTTGTGGTAGTGCAGCATATTTTCTGAAAAGGATGCACAGACCTATTCTTCCTTCAGACTGCATAAATCCTGCCAGCACTTTCACCAGTTTCTCTTCCCACTTGTCCCCACAGGCCAGGCATCTGTCCTGGAAGCGGATTGTTTTGTAGGAATGAGTGTAAAATGCCGATGAAAAATGAAAGCGCAGCATTGAGGACTGGAGTTGTCTTCCGTCGATATGACTGCTGATAAAAATAATTATAGGAGTTACGTAACGACGCTTTATGTAAGGTGCGGCCGGCCTGTTCAGATGCTCCCACACAGCATCGAGATGAAGCGCAGTGCTACTGGACCCTCTCTGCTCTCTGTCTGCGCAGTTTCGCAGTGTTAGCTAATTAGCCAAATTAAGTGTGTTTATTTTTGTTTACTTGGCAGTGCGCCTGTCCCACGAGGCTCTCGTCTTCACAGCCCCGCGATTCTCCGTCTGCGGGGGTCAATGCTGGTCAGCTCGAGTGCAGTCCTAGAAGTGAGTCAATGGCATGCTGTGGGCCAGCATAACCCCCCCTCCAGGTGAGCCCGCCATTCTCACGGGCTAAACGTCCAGCTCCGATTTCGATTTCCGTGTCAAATACATAAAAAATGAAGTTGGGACTGACTTCGGGGAAACCTGTAGGAATCCGGTTAATTTGTTCCCTGGCTGTAATTAAACCCCCAACCTTAATAAATTACCATTTCATTACGAATTGGAAGCAAAACAGGTTAAGATATTCATATATTCTTGGGCGGGCACTTGGGCTGTGCCCGATTAGATTTTAACGACATTTCTTTGTCTCAAACAAATGAGATGAGGCAGAGTAAGAACCTGTTTGTTTAGCCACAAATGACTACACCGTAAGCTAGGCCCCAGGCTGGCTGAGGATACAGGCTTCCTAAAGGTCCCTCCCGGCCCCCCTTCTTCCTGATGAGGACCCAAGTAAGTGTCTCTGGACATTAGATTATCATATGCATGTATGATCACAATCGTAAAGATGCAGAATGTAATTTTTTTGGCATGTTGTGTACTTCAAAGCAATGCAAAATAAGCGATTTGATATGGGGATTGTACATATAACTGTCAAGGATCGGGCGTCTGGGGTGCAGAGCAGGAACACAGGACTCTGAGGTTTGCAGGCGGACGCAGGGATTTATTTGTAACATACAGGCGGGGAACAGCACACCACGACGTCTAACGTTAATGACCAGACTGGGGAAACGGACTCGAACGCGGACTAAATACACCAGCTCACTAATACACAATGAGACACAGCCGGTAAAACACTGGGATTCACACGAGCGTAACGAGGGGGCGTGGTTAAATAGCATGGTTAAATAGGACCTTCTTTAAACAGAAAATGTAAATTAACTTTAAAAATGCATCAAAATGGCTTATCACTACAAATTATTAATTCTTAATGTCCCGTAAAAATGCTTCAAAATATCAAGTTATTCGCAAACTGCTTCTTACACATCTTACCTCGAAATAAGTCAAAATGCAAAAACCTGGGACAGACATCAAGGTGTCATGTAGGAGAGGGTATTCATTCTAGTCATTCTGTTTTCATTTATTTAAAAAAGCCCTCACCAGCCAAAATGGCAGCCATGTTGGTCCAGGGTCACCCTCAGGACTGTAGCAGGGGTGAGGAAGCCGCCCTTTTTGTATGCATCTACCAATCAGGCAGCCTCACTACTTTTCTCCTTCATGCTGTGGTGCGTCTTGGAGCCACGGAGCTTCCGGAATGTGGCTGGGAATGGCTGCCAATCTCTCCTGGTGCCTCCTCCCACGTGCCGACACGGAGCATCAAATGGCTCCCATGTGCCGACACCCCCGGCATCAAACGGCTTTGAACAGCAGGGTGATCCTCCTCCGAATACAGCAGGGAGTGGGCGGCGGGTTACGTGTGTTATGTAGCGATACGTCGCGCTGCTGATTAACGTTAAAGCGCCGATCAAAGTCGCCCCGGCAGCCATGCTGATCTGCCGCCGATGGTTCCTGTACCCTGAAGAGGGAACCCACTTCTGTCCCCCACGGCGTCTCTCCACGGAGCTCGAGGAGGTCGCTCCTGCTCGCGATAAAATGCTAATGCGCTCCGGCTCCTCCTTAAAACACGAGGAGGCGGCAGCCCGACGGGGAGCTTTTTGCAGCCTCCGGGGGGTTTCTCGTAGTTAGAAAAAGGCCCGGTATCATTACGATAAAAAGTCACTTCTAGGTGAATAAATTGCTTTTCCTGTTCACCTGCTTTTCAATGAGTTGCCCTCCTTTGAGGGCGGATGTGCTTTGTAGCGAAACACCCCTTTAATTCCTTGTGTTTCACAAGAGAGCGACGGGGCCAATTAATGTCACGTTGGCCCCATGTCCCCGCGCTGCTGTGGAAGGGGCCCGAGCCTTTGAGGGAAGTGTTCCTGTGTTACGAGGCAGAATGAGCTCGTCTGCGAGCTTCACGGAGCCCGGAGCCATTTAGGCCCCCCCTCCCCAGCCGTTAGCGCTCATCTTAATCCAGTCATGTTTATTACATCATGTAATTTAGTTGCTTAGCTTATTTTATTCTATATATGTGTCCTCCCTGGCATCCCTTTCTATGTCAGTCATGAGTACAGCTGTTTACATTCACTCTCCTCTCATGAGCACACAATGTTACTGTCCCTCATTCCACTTTCTAGAACCTTCTGTTAAAAAAATAAACCACTTAATTAAGTTCATGAAGGAGCTGCAGGGGGCGCTAACTGGCTTTATGAAGGCGCCCTGGCTGAAGGGATGCCCAGTCCTGACCTGAGAACAGCAGACTGGAGGGGGCGTCTCCGCGAGTCAGCGTGCGTGTCCAGAGGGGATGCTCCGGAAGCTTCTCCACCAACGCACCTGGCCACTAATCAGGTCATTAGGTTAGGGAGGTAGCAATGGGTTCCGCGGCGGGTTTTCTGGGATGAGAGTTGCTATGGTGAATGGGCGTCCTTGGGCAATCTGGAGAGACACGAGAGACAAGCAGCAAGATTGGAGGCCGTCTGCTCGGAGGATTTCGATGCAGTAATGGGAAAGTGGAGTTCACTTCATCCTTATCAGGCCCCGGAGAGGGCATGCCAGAACAATGCTTCCTGTAAAATATGTCTTTGTGTGTGTGAACGAAAACATATCCTACTGTATAAGCTCAGCCCAGATTTTGGATGTTTAATGCAGCCTGGTTAAAAGATGGGGGCCCAGAATTCATTATTCCTGGTAAAATGTATCACTGCAGTGAGTTTGGCACCCAGAGCTAAATGAGCAGCATCCATCAGCATTAGGGATGGATCTCTTTTCCAGGAAGATGCCAAGTAATGGTGGGTAGTGCCTTCGGAGGCCTCTGTTCAGAGGGGGAGTTGTGATGGATGCAGAAGTGTCTCTGGGCCGACTCGGACAGGCGACTGTGCAGGGCCCCGTTCTCTGCACTGGGCCCCGTTCCCTGCAGCTGGCCCCGCTCTCTGACCCGGTTAAGGCTTATCCTACAGCCCCGCAGCTGGATCTTTGCGCTGCATCCCGCATGTGGCTGTGGGCCTCGGGACGGATCTTTGAGCTGCATCCCGCATGCGGCTGTGGGCCTCGGGACGGATCTTGGCGCTGCATCCCGCATGCGGCCAGTTAATTCATTCCAAAATGGTAGCTCTGTGACTGTCGCTAACATGTGGACCCGACGTTTGAGACTGGTGTACTAATGTGTCCTCTGAACGTTAAACAGGTGATTGATGAGGGTGGGCATGACGGGCTAACGCAGGATGATGCTTCCGCTGCCTTAATGGGTAATCCCCACAGGGACAGTCCTGCCATCTTTCACTGAGGTTCACTTTGGATAAACAGCTTCTGCTTTTGTGTGAGGTCTAATAAGCAGGTGGGGACATGCTTTCAGAAGGGAGAGAACTGGCCAGGGTTCCGCCCCAGCCTAGGGGTTGGGGATTTCTCTTCTCGTGCCTGATGAGGTGGGAATCACCCTTACTGGCTCCATGCAGGACACCGGACACTGATGTCGTGCCTCCTGGATGTTGTTACAATTATTGTCCTAATACTTTATTAATTTATTATTTTACCTGAAGCTGCCTAAAAAGGTCTATTTTGCTGGGAAAACTGCAGGTAAAATATTTATGATAATATATGACGTATAGTCATCTTTGACTGAATAAAGGACCAGAAGTGAATCTGTACTTGTAAGGATTATCATAAATTGATTAAAAGTATCCCAAAAAGGGCAAGTAATGCTGCTTCCTGCCGAATGGCTAATGGCCCCTCTGTAAATGCACTGGGCGCTGTCCTGTCTCCGTGATGGTGGCCACATTGCCTGTGCTAATGAGTAGACAGCCGGTACTGTGCTGATCGGGTTCTGAGCTGTAATAAAGGCGTGAGTCTGTGGCGCTATGCTGGCTCTATGGCTGTTTTGACCGAGGGAGTTGCTGTTGAACCCAGATGGAGCTGTAACTGGAAGCCCCCCACCCCCACACACACACACGCGCAAAGTCACTCACCAGCAGAATCTCTGCTGCCCCTTGTGGTTGGGCAGCGTCCCAAGGCTCCCGGTGCTTGAATATAAATCTCGACTAATGACTGCAGTGTTGGCATCCCCCTGCCCCCCCGTGCTGCGGTTAATGTGTGCAGAGGGACTATCGGAGGTACATGTGTTACTCCGAGCTGGCAGGACATCTTTATTATGGAGCTGTGCGCGGCTTATTCCCGCCTCCCTGTCCGCGTCTGCGCTTCCCACTGTCCCTCCTCATTCCTACTTGCTCCTCATTCCCTTGGGTGTCTGGTGTCTTGCTGTAAGGACTCAAAGAACCTGAATGGAGTGCCAAAGTGACGGTAAGGTTCCCTGCTAGCACTGTACTAGCAGTATATAACAGTGCTTCCAGCCCGCCCCATTGACTTCCTCTCATATCAAAGGAGGTTTGTTTCACTCCAATATGCAGCTGCTTTCATTGAACAGCATTGGAGGTGCGGCAAGGCTCGCCTTGTTTGGGGTCCATTCTGGTTTGCCTCCCTCTGCTCTCATTTAGCTAAACAAATTGTATGGGCTGGGCTGGGTCAGGGTCCCCAAGGAGGGTCACATGACCAGGGGCAGGAGCGACGGCCTGGGAACCTGGGGAAAGCACACAGACCGGACAAGGCTACGGGGAACAGCTCTCTGACTGATACCGCCCTCACGAGGCACGGGAATCATACCAGCTGGAGATGAGGAGCCATCTGTATGGAAGAAGAAGGGGACACAGCTTGCAGACTGGTAAACACCCCCGACGACAGAGCAGGGGGCGACAGGGGTGATGAAACGGTTAAAGAAGGGAACTTGCAGGTGGCGTAACAGAAATAGCCTCTGTAAATGCCCCCCCATCACCGTCGGCAGTAAAATCCCTGCTCTTAGGCTGTCAGAGACTCATTATTCTGTAGTTTTATTGTATGTGGCATCCAGGCAACTGACCATGAGGAACACAGAGATCTTGTTCCACAAACGTGGTTTGTTTGGTTCATATTCTCCTCATACCAATTACACAGCTTATCTTGCTGAAGCTGGTGGAGAATCTTCCTCTCCCGTTTTGTGTATTTCAGGGTGTCAGGATATGGGGTGTGTGTCACACAGTGTGTCACACACCTGCAGGAATAAAGTCACAGTAATGATGGACTGTGCCTTGTTTGCTAGGTCAGCCGTGATGGCGGCCACATTGCCTGTGCTAACGAGTAGACGTCGGGGACCGGAGTCCGCCGTATTTCAGCCGGTACTGTGCCGATCGTGTTGTCCTGGCAAATCAAGGAAAAGCTGGTAAACATAAAACAATATAAAAGCCTCTTTTTTCTCACCGAGGTGCTCGTCTCTTCAGTCATTTGACAAGTGTCGCGCTTAACATCATCTAGCTGCATTGGCTAATGAGGATTATGCCGCCTTTGGTGTGGGGGTAGCAAACAACCCGAATAACAGGGCTAGGGGATAAGGCCTGCTTAAGTATTTAAAGGATAACAAAAGAGTAATCCCCCCCACTACAGCACTTGTGCGAGTCTCCCACTCTCTCTCGAGCTTCCTGTCTGGTGCATTGTGGGTCGTATATTGTAGAAGCGATGAGATTCTGGTCAGTTTGGAAGTTACACACAGTTATTTTTAAAACTCTGCCTGCGGTGCTGCCCGTTTGGCAGGGGGTCCTACAGTGCCCCATCAGCTAATTTTAAGCACGGGCATGTGCTTAGGTGTGCTGTTGAGGGCATTGTGGACATGTGACACCTGAAGTCAGGACAGAGAAAGATGTGGTGTCCCTTGTCAAGGACTGAAGACGCTGAGCCATGCCAGAGCTGCGGCCTCATGCCGGGGCACCGTGCCGCCCAACAGGCAAACCTAAAGTGACTCCTGCAGGGCGAGATCTGGGGTCCGAGGCAGCCCGGGACGGAAATAGCCCCCTGAAGAGTTAAAGTGACAGTCCAGGAGGTTGTTTTTCACACTGCGTTCATTGCAGCTACACAATATAATATATAACATAATATAACATAATTTTCTGATTGGTCTCCACACTGCGTGTGCATTGATTGTGGAAGGGTTCAATCATCTGTTTTTACACACACACACACATACACACACACACACACACAAACTAACGGCATGCTAATGTCCACCTATTCTCAAATTGCAACATTTCTCAGCAGATGGTTGTGGAATTCACCAGAAGTTGCCTAGACATTGAATCCTCATACATAAACTGAGCAGAAATAAAGAGCAACCCAGAAGCAGAATGTAAAAATGGAGAATACTTATAATTCTATATTTTTTGCACTCAAAGCTGGTTTTGTTCCCATGGTGTAACCCCGAGTTTGTTTGTGTTTCTTTACTCTCCAAATCATAAAAGACTCACAGAAGGATCCAGCTATGTGTGTTTTTCCTGCTCATTAAAGGGCTGAACGCTATTGGCTGGTGCGATGAGATCATCCATCCCATCGCCTAATTCCTATTGATCGGGCTTTGTGTCCTTCCCTGTTCTGCTCTGTGGCCCCACTGCATTTAATTTGTGCACTCATCTTTTTGAGGGCCTTGTTTCACTCTGTGTCCAGCCCTCCCTTTTCCCTAACACGGCTATGACCCCCCCCACTTTGTATTTCACTTGCCTTTTTCCAGTTAATTCACAAATTGTGATGACAGTGGGGAAGATTAGGATTCATGCAGTAATAGGAGACTGAGACTTTAATTGGAGGCGCAAAAATTAAGGTCATATGATCCAGGTCAAAAAAACAGCAGAATCCAATTCGAAAGGCAGACTGGAGATCAGTGAGGCAGGAAAGGACAGAGGCAAGGCACAAACAACAATCAGAATGGGCCAAAGCAAACTCCGAATCTAGAAACAGAATACATGCGACCATCTGCAACATTCTCTTAAGCTTCTGCAGTGTGCTCCAGATCATAGAAAATAAGCCTTAAAATATACATTACACAATCTTTGTAAGATGGCAACTGTTCCTGCATCACTGAGGTTAAATTAGGCCCCATGTAGGGCTGCCCAAAGCGATGCTTCATGAACCATTTGCTGGTCCTAATGGATGGTGCTCATGGTTTGCACTGGGGCAGTCTTTGAGGTCTTTTTTGAGGTCTTTTTTGAACAGAGAGCACCATCTGGTGGGGTAACAAAGGGTTCATAAATGGTCATTTTGGCCATCACTACGCCCATGTACGGCCTAAATGGGTTTAAACCTTTTAAACCTGATCTGTGACGGCAATTCCCTCCTCACATAAAAGTTTCTCCTTATTTATGTAACCAGCACATTGCATTACACAGCCAGTGTGTAAAAGCCAAGGGTAGGTGAGATAATCACGTCCTTGACATTTCGACTTTACATTAAGGTACACACACATTGTAAGGGCTCTCCAGTTATAAATGAGACCTTCACTACTCACTTTCTTCATAAAATTAACAAACAGCTGGTGTCACTCTCTTAATAAAGTGTTAATGAGGTTTTCCTCATTATATGTCCTATAGGATTTAGGAACGTGTTCTTCAGCTAGTTATTCAGGAACAGCTGACTTCCCCCCCTACTTTCTTGGTGGGGGGGGGGGGAAGGGGGGGGGGGGCGATAGGACTCCACTGGGCCAGTCACACCTCATC
>JAODKN010000001.1:50019734-50031687 GCA_026774425.1 Petrocephalus zakoni | reverse complement strand
CCCCCCCCCCCCCCCCCCCCCCCCCCCCCCCCCCCCCCCCCCCCCCCCCCCCCCCCCCCCCCCAACCACCCCCCCCGCCGGGGGCCCGGGGGGCGCGGGCGCCGGGCCCCTTTAATTGAGACTGAGCACAGTGCCATGGTGCTGTGCCTCTCCCCAGCCTCATTACCACCATCCCCCCTTTACAGGCACAGGCCTCTGATTAATGGCTTCATTTGTATACCTCCGTCTGCCTTCATCAATGCCCCCAGCTGCCCTGCCACAGGATCCTGGGCCCTGGCCTCAGTCATCTCATTTTAAAATAAGTTGGCATATCTGCACTGCCCTTCCTCTGGCTGCAGCTAATACTGGCGTACTGGGGTGGGGGTTGGGTGGGCTGCCACATCGACGCCCTGAGTAAAAATCAGCAGCATTGATTCATTTATTACTGCCTTGATATTAAAGCTTTGACCAAAAGAGTGAGAAGTGAAAGCCCAGAGTCAGCTTTGGCCGGCAGGACAGCGTGCTGGACTACTGCCCTGATCTTCCCTCCCCCCTGTGGGGCAAACAGCAAGCTATGGAGGGAGGTGGCATATTCTGGAGGGTAATATATGGCCTGATTGTTGCAGAGTATCTCCGAGACATGGGCAGCTAATAGCCCTACTGTGTAGTTAACATTTCATCTATCCAATTGAAAAGTTATGAAGAAGAATCAGCCAGAAGCCTGGCAGAGACACTGCAGGATAACTGGAATCCACACAGGTTTCCCTGCTGCATGTTCTGAGTATCTGAAATCTGAGTAATGATAATGACGTTTCTTAAGCAGGGTTGAAATGTGCCTTTTGGAATGATTTTCTGACAGTACTCTGTTGGTGGCAAGAGGATCAGTGGCTTGTATTGGTGCTGGGGGGGGCTGGGGGGGGGGGGTGGAGTGACTGAGATCTCTGTCTCTGCTGTTTCCTTGCGGGGGACCCTAGCCTAACACCAGGAGATGATGGGGCCTTGTTTAACAAAGGCTGAAGACCCTCCTCTGCTTCTCCTGCTCTCAGAGGGATGGATGCCGACTGTTTGCTATTTACTATGTCAAAGGCACTTGGTGGAGGAGTATTTAGGTATTGCGATCTTTGTAAAATTGAGATCCCAAAAAGGCAATAAAAGTACCAATTATCAATTAGCAGAATACTAATTAGCTGAAACTTAGAGAGTCATACAGTATGCGTGACCCCTGGGTAGGCCAAGCTTATGATTGGGAAGGCCAGTGAATAAATTCTCATAATACACCACTCTCAAAGGTATTACTGCAGGATCCCATCCAGAACCCATTAACATGCAGTGCATTTCAGTTCCCATGTTCTACTACAGGAAAAAAAAAGGGAAGCGATCCAGCCAGATAATGTGTGAATCAGCTCGAATAAAAGCCGGAGCAGGTCAGCATTATCCAGAGTGTTCCGCGTCCCTGCATGGCCCCGCTGTCCGGATGCGCTGTCCCTCCTGATTGGCTAATGGCTCCACAGGGCCCAGGTATGCTTTCATGGGCTTACGTGGCTGTTCCTGCCCCGCGGCCAGTAAGGAGCTCCCTGCCTTAATGAGCATGTCACTCGTCACATTACAGCCGCCCTCTTTTAGTAGAATATGGCCACACAGTGGCTTTCTGCAGGACATCCCCAGCACAGACAGCTTTTACCTTGACAGTAATCTCAGGCATCTGAGCATCTCAGCAAATTAAATCTGCACTATTGCTGGAAATCCTCTCCAGGTCTAGAAAATTTAGTCACCCTACATTTTTCAAATGGCAAAATAATATTTACTGAATTCAAATAAGCTCAGCAGTTCCAACAAGTCATATACGGAGGAATCTGGCCGGTAAATTAAGGTTTTTAGTTAAAACCTATTTATTTATTAAAAGTGGCCCACAAGCTTTCCGTTCTGTTCTGATCTGGTCCTTTGGATACGGGTGTGGGGTCGTATCCTGACGCTATGTTTAGGACAGCAGTAAATGTAGATGAAACACGGAGTACTGTGTGAGGTCTCACCTTCCCCCTCCCAAATGCTCTTTGTGGGGTGTGTGATCAGAGAGCAGGCACCATGTCCTGCGTGGGATGAAACCCCAGTGGTTTTTCAAGCGTTTCTCCATTATTTATGAACATATGTTCTGGGAAGAGATTCCCTGTTCATTACAGACGCTTGGAAATTTTGCTCTGAATTCTTTAAATTCGTATGTTTGATTTTTTTTTTTTAACCGTACACTGCAAGACAGCCAGAAATGATGTACGAGTGAAAGAGGGCCTGTGGCCAGCAGCACACATGAAGCAGGGGGGCGGGTAACGGTGGCTGGATCGAGCACAGCGCACAGAGGCGCCGCTCGGCGCGCTGGCCCTTTAAGGAAGGGAGCGGAACGACTGGAAGGCGTCAGCCTCCGTGCAGAGATGGATGTTTTTATGGGCTTCTCCATACAGGAATAAAGGGACAAGGAGGGGGGGAGGAAGGAGGGATTCACACGACATAAACTGCAAAGCACACAATAAAAGGATCATTTTAGGCAACAAGAAAAAAACATGAAACTAATCGACTGCCCGTCCTGAGGCGGACGTAGGTCACCCCCGGCCAACGCTGGGCCTCAGTCCTTGTTAGCTTGTTCAGTTAGACTGTGTTCTTCATTCATTAAATTAGTTAGCGCCTTATATCGATAAACATGAGCGTGTATATTTCCCTCCAGCTGATCTGGTTAGCTGGTTACCAGGAATCCCACATGGGAATACCCTCTGTTGGTTTCCCGATATTTAAAGTAGGGTGTGATTTTGGTAACATCTGCATCTCCAGGGTGTTGGACATGTGTAGGGGGTGGGGGTTAGCACCTGATTTTTTTTTGGGGGGGGCGTGGGATTAGTTAGCCAGAGAGTTATTGTCTGTGTGAAATCTGCACTTGTGCTGCTTTGCAGTGCAAACCTGCTGCCAGACTAAATTTCTGCTTGTCTTCTGTCATCTTGCGATGGTGAATGTTTATCGGGCCAGAAATACAGCCCGAGGAAATCACAGGCTCCCACTCCGTACTGCTGTCTGCCTGAGCCCGTCTGTATGTTGCCGTCTCCATCGCCGTAATGAATGACTATATCCTCCAGAATAAATTTCACACGCCCGTGTACCTGCTGAGATTTCGACATCTATAAACACCTGCCCTTGACAGGCACTCGAACGGAGCAAAGCTCAGCCTGGTAAATTAATGCTCCTCTGCGATTCGAATCAGCGTCTTCCCATCTACAGTTACTTTTTGACGTGTAATTAACTCTGTGGCATGATGGGGGCGCTCTATGCTGAGTGGTGACCAGGAGCGGGGTGGAAACCAGGTGTGCCTCAGGAGGACGGGGCTAAAAACTGAATGGGCAATGGGAGGTGAAGATGGTGCCGTGTGTAGAGGGAACCGATCACTGGAGAATTTGGTGCTAATCAGGACAGGTGCAGGTACCAAAGTTCCAGACGCGAAGTCCCACAATTCACTGTAAGTAGAGAAAAAGCAAGCAGATCCCAGCTCTGCATCAGCAGAACTGCCAGGGCATTGTGCTGAACAGAACAGTTTTACTAGAGCCAGACTGCCTGGAAATATAAGGGTGGCCCCCTCAGAGGTGCATGCGTCTCACCGCAGCCGCTTTTAATGAATGGCTGTTAAGTACTTTAATGCACCAAAAGTCCATCCATGATATTTAGAAACTATTTTGCAGGTGCTGGTTACCTTACAGTTCTGTTCTTTCGCAGATGCTGCAACATCAAAGCCCCCCCTCCCCCAGAGGGTTTCCGTTTTGGCACAGAATTGGGTGGGATGAACACTGGAACAGCACATTGTTTATCACAAGTGGAGCTACACTAGTTTTTTTCCGCACGGTGCCTAGCTGGGAATCCGCTACGGTTCCTTGGAGTCAGTCCTTCTCGTTGCTCACCGCATCTTTCTTGTCTGTAGTAATTACAGAGCCCAGGCTGAGCTGTACAAGGCTGCTTTTAGGGGAAAGGAAGGGAGGTGCAGATGGGTTCTCTCATTAATATTATGTAACATGATCATCTGTTTGAATGGGTCAGTAATTACTATTGATAATAATAATAAGAAGATGAACACAGGACAAAGCTATATTGGTACACTACTACACTATAGTGCATCACAGGTGTTGATTGTAATCATTGAGAAGTTTTTTTTGATGCATTTAATTTTGTTTTTGAGATACTTTATTGATTCTCATTGGGGGATTGTTATGCGATTATCACCTCCCATGCTATGAAGGCCAGCAACCTTGAGGCTGGGCTTGAACTGGCGACCTTCTGATTACAGGTACACAGCTTAACCTGCTGAGCACACTCTGCCCCCCAATGTTGATTTAATGTAAAAGCTCCAGTCCCTAATATCTTTACCTACTCCAGGGAACTCTCCATATGCACTTGCCAGATACTTGTTGTCTTCTTCATTAACTTTTGATGTATGAAATAGTAGAATCGCAATGGGAAATGCTTCTTTTTCTTCACCCCCCCAGCCTCACCTCTCTATTGGTCAGCAAGGCTGATTCCTCAGCAGACCTATCCAAGCTATGATGAAAGGAATAAAGCTCTCGCTGTCAATGCACCTGCTCCCCTGATCCAGAAGGACACAGCTAAAGAACCTCACAGTCCTGCTGACAGTATGTGTTGCTATTTCTGGGGTCTGTCGCCTCCAATGGAGCATCAGTTTGTGAAAGGGCCATGGCTACATTCTGGGGGTTTGCCATCTCTCCTTCTGAGGTCTCCTTCTGAGGTCTCCTTCTGAGCCACTTTTCCCATGAAATGGTGACTAGGCCTGACTCGCAGGACATGCCAGTGGACCCGAGATGGCCAGCCTTGCCCGGGGGGCTTATCCAAGAACCAAGTGAGCATTTCCGAGCAAGGCTCAGCATTTGGGATAATGGCTTTTCATCCCTGGGCCCTGTGGAGCTGGAAACTTCACTCTGAATGCTTAGGATTCCCGTCCCAGACTTCCCGCAGTCATAGCTGGCTTTCCAGAGCAACGGCCAGCTTCCCAGAGCAGTGGCCAGCTTTCTGAAGCAGGGCTTGCTACATAAAGACCGTGTTTACGTACATCAGCTTTCTCTGCAAAGCCTGCCTTATATTAAAGGCACTAAAATGACGCACCTCTCATCCCAACACTGGCAAAAATGACCCGGGGTAAAATAATTCACCAAAGTCACCCAGCTGCTATACTGCAATATCATTTATGTCAAAAACCAAGCAACTATAGATTTTACCATAAAAGTGTTGGGCATTTAATAGTTTGTGTAATAAACGCACAAGCTGCTTCTCATGTTAACCGAAGACTGTGATTGGATTGGGGTGGCCTGCTGCTGGTCCTACCTGTGCCATAACGGGCTTTACTATTGAGCAGCTCGTTAACTGAGGGACCGGCGGATAGGCTGTGGGCAACAGCGCTACGGCAATAAAGACAGAGGCGGGGCCAATGGACAGAGGCGGGGCCAATGGACAGAGGCGAGTGACAGTCAGGTCCATAAACGGAGGGAACATCAATGGTGGCATCAGGATGAGCCTGCAAAATCGCACGGAAACTATAGGGACCATGGTATTGAATTCAGTGACATAAAGAAACGAAGGTGTCACCTTAAAAAAAATAATAACCTTCCCTCCGGCAATTTTTAAATGAGTGCTGTTTGAAACATGACATCCACTTTTCATGCAAACAATCAATTATTTCTGCACCCCTGTACAGGTTGAAAGCATAACAATCATGAATCATATTAGACAAAAGCTACAGAAAATAATTGAAGGCAGAAGGTTATTGTCAACGACAGAAAAGAGTTCTGTGGTATATCTTGGGAGCTTAATTGCGGTTTGTTAAGAGGAAAATAAGTGTTTTCCACACATGATGATTGTTCGTGCCTCTTTTAATAATTGGGATAAAGGTCTATTGCTTTAACTACTTTGTTTAGACAGATATGAAATTACCTGGCGCTTGACTCCAGTGCCTCGCAAAGCCATTTGCTACATCTAGAGCAGCAGCGATGATTTTTTGTTCACTTTCTCTGGCTGACAGCTTGGCAGGAACATCTCACACTGTCATGCAAAGCGGTCACCTGTCACCATGCAAACAGACCCGGGCTCTTCTCAGACGGGGGAGCTGGAGAGGGACTCACAGGCCCCAATCTGTAACTCTGTTAATGCGGAGCATGAACACAGGGGGGCGCCGCAACTCGAACAGGAATGAGGCGAACCAGATAAGCTGCCTGGGAGAAGGTGCTGCCAGCAGAGAAGCAAGTGGGGAATATATATTGTGGGACAGCCGTCCTGTTTCTGGGTGGCTTTCAGCAGATTGTCGCCCTGAAGCAACCCTCATTAAATGTCTATCTGTGTTGCTAGTTATGACCTCCCGGGCCCTCTAATGCCCAGGAAGCGTCCTGCGACCCTGTCAGCAGAGATGGGCACCAAATGCAAAGGTAAATGCTGCCCGGCCAAAAATAATGCCGCACACTTTAATATCTTGTTGGGCCGCCCTTAGCTTCGATTATGGTGCCATTGGTCCATGCGTTGTTTCCATGTGCATAGCCAACATCACAGGACTTTTCCCATCCAGATTTGTACTCATTTTTCACAGAGATCTTGTATTGCTGATAAGTGAGTTGAACCACTCCATAAAGTCTTCTTCAGCACATCCCATAGACTTTCAATGGGGTTAAGGTCAAGACTCCGTGGTGCCAATTCCCATGTGAAAATGATTCCTCCTGCTCCCTGAAGCACCCTGAGGAACCTTGGCATCTACAAAATGTACAGCTTTCCCTAACTTTAAACAACAATAATCTTGTGATTTACATTTGTTATACTGTTAATTGTGAAATGAAAAATGACTTTTGTAACATTGCTGACGTATAGGGAGCTCAACAGGCTGTATCCACAGCTGGGGGTTGGGGGGGGATCCAGGATCTGGAACGGTGATACAGATGTTTCCCACAGAATTAGTGGTGATGGATGACAAGGGTGCTAGTGTGTGTGTGTGTGTGTGTGTTTGCGTGCGCACATGCAAGGAGGCACACCAGTGATTTCGTACATTAATTATCATAAAGTGTTATCAAGCTCAACAGTCGATTCTCCCTTTTACACAGGCTCAGTGGCTATAAAAACATACATGTGCAGCTGATAAAATAATGTTTTTTCTTAGTAACAAAAGAGGCCTGATTTATTGCTACATGTCACTGCCTGAGTATGTCTGTTGAAATTAACTAGGATACCAATAGAAGGCTAGCAAATTAATTCACAAGTTCCAGAGCACAGCACTGCTGTTTGCTAATTGCTTTATTTTTCCTGCCCTATAATGACATTCAGTGAGCAATCTGATAGTATATCTTACTACATGCTTTACCTTAAAGGCATGAAGCAGCTTCTTTCTTTGGATTACTGGTCAGGGGAAACAAAGTTCACAACGAGCAAGCTGGGCCCAGCAGCATCAGTCACATGATTATCTTTTATCTTGCCGATGACGGTGATAAGCTATATTTAAAAGTATGTAAGCTTTTTAAAATGACAGAAAACAAATAAAAAGTCATTTTTAGGTATTATGACAAAAAACAATCTCTCAAAGTATTTTGTTACAAATTACAAATCTCAGCAAAATACAAAAAAAAGTAATTAAATATGTATTTAAAATACAGTACATGTATTTGAAATACTGCGCATTTCTGCCTGTCAGGAGGGGCGTATGCATCTGCGTTACGATGGGGGGGTGGGGGGGGGGGTAGTAGGAGGTGGCAGGTCCTTGGTGAGCCCCAGGGAGCCGCACCCTTGCCAAGGCACCAAACCCAGAGTCCCAGGTGCATAAGCCAGGCGTCCTGTGAACTGCGGCCAGTCAGTGCAAGGAGTGCAGGAAATGCTGCCAGAAGACATGCCCTCTGCCCAAACACTCTACATCCTTGTTTCAGTCGGCATGGTCACTGTTTCCAGCTCATTACCTTTTCTGACCTCCCTTTTTTTGCTCTATTTCTCGACATCTACCTTAGGCCCAAGTTCTAAAGGCATGACGAGGTCACCATGGCGACAGTGACAGCCCCACGTGTCTCTCTTCTGAGCGTCAAGGGGGCCGCCCCAAAGCAGGTATTCCCACGCCTTTTCCTGTGGGAATGCCTATGGTTTACGGCTTAATACCCACTGAACGTCCCACGCTCCATTTCCTCCCAGTTTGAGTAGGCAGGCTGGGGGTTGGAGGTTGTCCTGTGGTTCTGGGAGACTGAACTGCTGGTCCTGAACCATCAGCTGCTTACTGAGGGGAACATGATGGCACCAGATTGTGGTTTGCACCTTAGGGCATAAATGGGAGAGTAACCCCTAATGGGAATTAACCTGGCTAATTAGCAGCATGTTTCACTGACGTTACTTTCATTTTAAACACTAATTTTAATGTGTAATTAGCCACAAGTCTCTAATTTTGAATTAAGGGCAAAAAGAACACGATGACCTCCAAAATCATCACTGTGAATCTGCCCCCTTTCCATTATTTTGCCAGCATCTCCCATTTGGAACTATTATGGGTAATTATACTTTGCAGCTGATTACTTCAGATGTGCCTTTTCATTCTTACAGTCGCTAGGTATATGGGTAATTAAACAACATCCCGTAATGTGTTTCATTCTTGAGATTTCTAATTGGAAGCTTTTGCTTTACAAGTAGTAGCTCACACACTCACATCGTACCGCTGGCTCTTACTTCCCGCGCCAGGCAGCACCGGACCGTCTGCAATACTGAATGTTCAAACTTCTGCCAATAATGCATCAGGCAGCATGTAATTTGACGTCAGGCATGGGGTGGCGCTGTAGAGCAGAGCTGCTTGTCACATTTATGAAGTGTGGTATGGATGTTATAATAATACATTTTTACTAAAACTAGCCGTGCAACCATGTACCTACAATACACATGACAGGATTATAATCAATTACCAAAACATTACCTTAAACTGGATATATAAAAAAAAAACTAAAATAAAATAAAATAAACTCTACAAATAAGACTATAAATATATAAACTAAAAAATAGTAATTAGTAAATAGCAATTAGTAATACAATAATAACACTAATGCAAAAACATAGACAGGTATATGGCAGTACAAATGTATTTTATTGTAGTTTGTAACCATCTGGGAGTCTTTATAATCTTGTAGCGAGGAATGACAGAAATATTTCCAGATTTTCTCAGTCAACCTTAAATCCACTAGCCATAGCTGTGATCATAAAGGGTAGGAAAGGTGTTTATACACAATTTTTGCTCAGACTACTTTCTGACTTCCTGCTCCTTTTCCCCTGGCTATGAACGACTGATTGGCCATTGGATGGACAAGCCCCAAAGCTGCCCCCTAGGTGACTGTCCCTCTCGTCCCCAAAGCTGCCCCCTGGTGACTGTCCCTCTCGTCCCCAAAGCTGCCCCCTGGTGACTGTCCCTCTCGTCCCCTAAGCTGCCCCATGGTGACTGTCCCTCAGAACCGCTAAGCTGGATGTTTCTGTCCCTCATGTCCCATAAACCAGGCATCTCTGTCCCTCACGTCCCCAAAGCTGCCCCAGCGTCTCTGTCCCTCTCGTCCCCCATAAAGTTGAATCGAGCCCCCAATCCATAGCACATCGCATCCGTGTCATGATTAATACACCTGTAATCCTTGCTGTTGCAATTATTTGTGTGTTATATGCAAATTATTTGTGTACTACTTGTTTTTGTGGCGGCTGCATGTCTTTCCGGAATAACAGGAGGCATCGCTCTGCACGAGCGTGTTTAACATCCAAAATTACTGCTCGCGATTTAGCAGGGAGCCCTGGCGACTGGGAGCTGAATTAATTAGTGCTGCTTAATCACCTACAGCCTGACGAGCTGCAGGTAGATGCAGCAGCGAGGGGGGGTGTAACAGGGAGGGGCCCCGCTTTCCCTTATCAGCTCTCGTAATTGCAGTTTGACAGTCCTCCTCTGCAATAGGCCAGCCCTGGACCCCCCCGCATTACACTGGGGGAAGAACAGCAGCAGGGAAGTGTGTCAGCGAGAATGAGAGGATGAGCACAGTGACAGAGGGGGAGAAGCACACTGTCACAGCGCCTGACGGCTTTTCCTGCCAGGAGATGCATGTCCTTTGTGGGTTCATCTGGTGAAGTCATGTGACCCGCAGTGATTGGCATGAGGAATCCTCATACCTGGGGTTTGAAGAGCTGACCGAAAGGTCATCTCAAAAACCTGCATACTGTACACACCTGCCCTTTGATTGCCCACCCCTGCTGTAGCTGAATATAGTACCACAATACTATTATAGTAACTCTCTCTTACACTGCTGCTGCTTCCACAGAAGCTGCACAACAACAGCTAAATAAGCAGACCCTTAAGTAATTACGTATCACACACCTTTAAGGACAGGACCAACACCGAGGTGATGGACTATGAGAGCGATTCCCGTTAGCGTGCGGCCACCACCCCACAGCCGCAGAGCACAGGAGGATTATGGGGCTGTCTGAGCTTTGCACGGGTAGTGAGGTGTGTCAGTGTGTCAGTGTGCTGTCAGTCTGCGTCGTCAGTTAGCAAAGGGACAGTTCATTAGGACCGAGGCTGCCTCGCACCCTGCCCTTCCCGCTCAGAGCAGGAGCAGGAGTTGACACGGATAAGCCGGTGGCCTGGAACGCCTAAGCCTATGAGGGCATGCTCACCGAACGTCATGTACAGGACCGTCGGCGATGGGGGTGGCCGGGCGCTCCTTGGGAAGCCCCTCATGCCCTGGCAGGTGTTCATGGTGGGTGGAAGCTCTGCTGACGCTTGCTGGGGGGGGGGAGGCTGGGCAGTTGGTGCTGGGGGTGCAAGATTCTGACAGGGGGAGTCCTCAGGCAGATGGGAGGGAGACTCTGCTCCAGACGATTCTATAGAAAAGCAGAGAAAAACATGTGTAATTCCCTAGTGTGTTTTCAGAGGTACATCTTCATAGACTCACTAGACTCACATGCACAAACCCACACACTCACGCATGCTTCCTCGCATGTTATATTTCTACTCCTCTGCCACGTCATTAGCACCATGAGAGCAATGCCTGTGCGGTCTTGTACAAAGTGATCAACATGACTTAAGACTGGTCAGCAATGTAAGGTCCTCCGTGTGGCCAAGGGCACAAGGTCGAGTCATTTCTCAACAGTACCTGAACCTAGTGCATATATCTGAGAAGCCTTCAAAAAAATTAGTCTGGCAGAAAAACAGACTGACAGCAGTCATCAGCAGCCAAACAGTGACTGCTGGTTCTGATAAAAATAATAATAATAATAGTTAGGTGTGCCATTATAAATTATTTAAAAGAAATTTGACTCTGTACCCTTTAAATAGATCCTTGAAGTACAATTGCCTGACGTATGTGTCCACTTTAACAAAGGTCTGTCTGCATGCTAATGCATTTATAATTTAATTTTAATTAATTTTAATCAAGGATTGCTTTGGCCCGGTTACACTTCCTTTTGAGTTCCCTGTCACTCCTGCTCACAGGCACATGCAGGACACCTACGACAGGGCTTTGAGTTGGTTAAAGTGTGACATCACTCAGTCTGTGACTTCTCTGTCTCCAGGGCTGGATTCAGGCAGGCATAGGCAATGTAGGCAGCTGCCCAAGGGCCTGACTGGCACAAGGGAGCCGAGAAAAATATATATATGTATAATTATATAGCCTACAGGAACAGTTAAACTGATTAAATCTGGCCAATAGATCGGAATATTTCCCCCCCAGCACAGCCCCCTCCCGCTGACATCTTACATGTGATCAGTGGATCATCGACACAGCATAGTCTTATTTTTTCTGTCAGCACTCTTTTGGCTCCAAAAAATAGCTCAAGTGGCCACTTGGGGGGGGGGGGGGGGAAGAAAAATTGTCGGTAAGGGGCCCCCCGGAGGGTATTTTTGCCCGGTTGGTGGCAGGGTGTGTGGTTTTTCCAATGGGGTTTTGGAAAATGGAAATTGGGGTTTTTT
>JAODKN010000001.1:50008418-50019724 GCA_026774425.1 Petrocephalus zakoni | reverse complement strand
CAACCCCCACACCCCACACTCTTATTTTTCCGCCCCCCACTCCTTCGCCACAAAAAAATACCTCAGGGGCCCCCTGGGGGGGGGGGGGGGACTCTAACTATGTCAGTATAGGGCCCCCAGAGAGCTTATTTTGCCCCTGTCTGTCTCTGCTGGATGCTTTGAGCAATGGCTGATTGGAAAATGACCCCTGTTTTGTGTGAAAGGCTGACTTTTTACAAACCAATTCTGCCTGTTCGCGCCATTGCTCGGACTCCTAGACAGTCCCATGGCTCCTTCCCCACATGCTTTCAGATTGTTCTGTGCAGTTTGCATCCCTGCGGGGACCGTTTCTATATTCGTCATCAGTGTTCCTCCGGTTCGTTAAAGTTTATTTGGGAGTAATTATAACTCCTGAATTTAAAATGCCCAAAAGGGGGAAAAAACAACAACAAATACTGTTTAAAAAAGTCAGCAGAGATCGGGACCGAGCAGTGATTTAAACCGGCTGCGAGCGTCGCTGCTCAGGGGGACGCGCCGGCATTAATGAGCCGCCTGTCATGTCCAGGCCTGCGCTACGCGTCGCTAGGCAGAGCAGGCATGGTACGACTCTACACTGTGATTCTTAAAAGCTGGCTTGTCATCAGGACACAGCTCTGGGTTAAAACTGATGAAGCACATGAAACAGTAAGCTGGAAGAGGGACTCACCAACTCTGACTCAGGATTTGGTACCTCAGCTTCTCCGGGCCTCTTGCCTGTGACCATGCGACGCACAGAAGGTTAGGTTTGAGCCCCTGCTGTTGTTTGTTTGTGCATATGTGGGTACACCCCCGACCTGTTACATGTGAGCCTGTTCTTTTTTCCTTGTGACTTACCTTCTCTGATTGGCCAATGGATGGACAAGCCCCTCCCCCAATATGCAAATAGCCAGACCGGGCTGTAGCATGCTCAGGGTAGCACCTGGTAATCAGGGCTCCCCTGGACTTAGGTAGGCTGTGTTAGGGGCTGTGATGTCATCAAAATGAGCCCTGGCTCCATATGGGTCCTAGCAAAGGGGGTACGGTGAGGCTAGAGGTGGCCAGATAACCTGCATCAGCAGATTCTCAAACTGCATTCCCATGAGTCACCCTACCCTGCAGGACAAAGAGAATTTTAGATGCCAACCAACCAGGCAAACAAACAAGCAAAAAAGAAAATAAGCAAGCATCCAAATTAAGCAACAAGCAAACAACCAACCAAACAAACCAACAAGTATGCACGCTGCTTCCTAGCAATGACTCAATAAAAAATCAAGAACCTCTGTGCCTTTTTGAATTGAAGCCCTCATCGCTGGTCTGATACAATTAAAAAATTTTGTCATTGTTGTGTGTAATTTCTGTTTGGTGTTGGTATTTATTACTTGTAGGAACACCCGTTAAATTACTCCCGGGCTGGGGAGCGACTCTCCAAATAGGCCGGCTCACGAAAAGAGGAGCGACTCTCATCTTCCCGCTGATGGGGAAATCGCTGTGGAAATTGGAAGCTGGTGTCAATTATTTGCCGTTTGAAAAGACCAGGGAGTTGCAGGGAGTAAAGTGAGAGGGAAATGACATTGACGGTGGTGACAAGGCCTTTCCCATCTCTTATTACACCCCTTATATCGCAATAAATGTGCAGGATAGTGCCTGATCATGTGGTGCACCTGCAGCTTCCACCGCCGTTCATCACCCAGAATCGTGGGTGTGTACTGGGAGTCACCATCTGTGTCAGAGCACACATGCGTGTGTGTGTGTGTTTTGTGCTCCCCCTGTGTTTGCGTGGGTTTCCATTCTCTGTTCACAAGGCAAAAAAAAAAAAAAAAAACGTGATCTCGACTGCCTTCTGCGCGTGGGTGAATGTGCACGTGTGTCACGTGTGCACGCATGTGACGGCCCTTATGAGCCTGTGTGTCTGTGCACTGAGGAATGCCTCGTGACTCCATCCTGTAGCCCTGCAGGGTCTAGCTGCCCACTTCTCAGTCTGACATTTCGAACAACAGACATCCAATAACCTGAATTCCAGTTAGAACCAAATCAGACTCCAGTGCAGGTCCGAGGTCCATTTCGGACGCTGTCAGTTGATTTGAGACCCACGCCAAATGGAAAAGTAAGTGGGGATCACCATGAGTATCAGGTTGGTGTGAGATTATGCTGAGGGCTCCTCAAAACGTGTCGGATCCAGAGCTGCTGCTCTCATGGAGGAGCCTATCAGCATCATCGTACCAGAATATCTGAGCCAGCCCTTCATCCTGGTTTACCTTATCATCACACGGGGGGGGTTGACTCATACCCAATGGAATACCTCAAGGCCACATTAGACTGGCGTCAGCGGATAGCCTCTGTAGCGTGGATGGTAACCCAGACGCGGAGTTTACACAAAGAGGTAGGATAACCACATGATTAATATAAGAAAGCTCTTTAAATAAAGAGTAGAGATTCCCACCGGAATCCGCGTTCTAAATGCACACACAATCGAAAAAATGAACCAAAGACTGATACTCACAGTACTGGCGATGGTGATCAGAAAGGGCATGGGTCATTTCACAATGACTGAGCGGCGATTGAATTCCTCTATTTATCTACCGAACGATTGTCTACTTCCGGGTCCTCGTGGCGATCGACTGACCGGTGTGCGTGAAAACATTTGAATGTCAGTGCCCAAATCTGCATAATCTGGACTAGGAATTCCAGAATAATAACGCTACACTTAAACTCTCAAGTGAAATTGGCTTGCAAAGTATATCCACCGCATACCAACTTCCAGGTACCTTGAAGCCTGTAGGCCGCCCATTCATTTCAAGTCTCTTATTCAAGGAGTAGATCTTCAGGGACTGAGAAAAAAAATCATGTGAGACATATGCTAATGACTTTTAGCACATACCGTATACTGGAGATGCATTTCTTAGAGTAAATACGGTACAGCTGCCCCTTCCAGTAAACCTAGATTAGCATGATTTGTGGTGTTGGTCTGGTGTTGTAAGTTGGCCAGGTAACAGTGTAATTACTCCAGGCTGTGTTTTGCTAGCTGTGTCTGTCCTTTGAACCCACCTCAGTGTCCCCAGTGTCCTCGTACTGTAGTGATACTGTCACCCGTCCCTGTGTTACGCAAACACAGATGGCCATATTGCACCCGGGATACCCATCTGTCCCTTAGCATAATCGTCCGTCTTTCACAGACGAGTGTTGCTGTACACACACATTAAGCTGCGCTCGTAACACGCATATCTCTGACAGCAGACAGCGTGATATGTGCCATGTCCCGTGTCAGGCTGCTAACAAAGGTCTCAGTGATAAACAGTGCTGGTGTTGCAAGAGGGCGGTGGGGAGGGAGATCTCACTCACTTTGGTAATGAAAGCTGTCCTTGGCCTGACCTGGTCATCTGAGGTTAAGGCTGGGCTCCTATGGAGCCTGCTTACGCACACGTGCTCCTTTCGAGATGTGGGGCCAGCTGGACCTAGACACCCGGCCATGTGGAAAGGTCACTTACTGCTCCCCCCCAATGGGAGATCGTAAACCGAGGCATGGACGGGGCAGGTGGTGAATCTGTCATTTTTAATGCTGTTCTTTTCCAGATAGATAGTTGCCTTTGCACATTCAACATAATTCACATGAACAGGGAAGCAGCACATGACATGCCACGCACGCACACACGTGTGAACACACCCACACACATGCAGTTTAGATGGGGAAATCAGCATTACATATCAACTGCAATTGCCCTACCCTGAAACTGGCTGAGAGGCCTCAGACTCCAGAGGGTTAAACAAACTTCCTCTCCAAAGTTTCATGCATAATTGATGCCAGTGGAAGAGTGTCAATAGCCAAATAAAAGCAGCCTGGAGACAAACGGATCTAGTTAATATCTTTATGACGGCACCTTATGGATTCCAGTCGGCTCATGATGCCAGACCGTTGTCCTGACTTATTGCAAAGTAAATAGGAGGAGGCTGCCCCTAATTAAAATGGCTTTTTAATTACCATCGTTTCCCTTAAAAATGAAACGGATATTCATGTCATATGAGCAGAGGGGCCAGATGCCATGTGACTCTTCAGGCTGTTATATTAATTACTACAGAAACGCAGAGTCCTGGTGTATATTGTGCATGTAATGGAGATTGAAAGCATTCATAGGGAAGGATCTGAAAGCTTACCCATTAATATTTCGCCTGTCTGTTTATTGTCAGGCCCGGCGATTGTTTCATATATTTGCATACTCTTGGCAATCAGAGCAGCTGTGACTGTGGGTTTCCAACATAATAACCAACCAACATCTGGCTTCATGAGACACTATGCCCGTAAAAAAAACATGTGACTGTGCCATACAAAAGCCTATGCGTTCCCTCAATAATAACCACATAGCTGTAGGGTTTTTACTCCAGACAAGGATACAGACCTACATAGTGATTCCTGACAAAGACCCCCCCATTAAATACAAGCCTCCCCCTGGATGGAACCTTCTGGAAAAGTTGTTGGATTTGCATACATGTAAGATCACCCTTTTCACTGATCGTCCAGAGCGAAGTTTCTATTAAACACTCTTCACCAGTCCTACAGACAGTAAAGGCTCATTCCACACATGTCCCCGAGCGAGTAGCGCTTAACCACTCAGGCCGCCAGACTGGCTGCTGCTGCCAGACTCAGCCGACTGCTTCTTCCTGGTAGAGAAAAGCGCTCCGAGGGAGCAAGCTCCAGGGCCAGAACCCGCAAACAAAGCCGTTAGTGCCATTTACACCCTGGGACAGTAATTATTTTGGAAGCTCTGCTTCACATGTGAATGAGTCCCATTGTGGATTGGACCCAAATGCCACACGCACGTTAAGTGCCGTGATGCTGGGGTCGCACTGAAAGCCAGGCAGATGGAGAAGCTGTCGTGTTCACGATGAAGTCAAAGAGGAGGGTTTCTCAGTCATGTTTTAGAATCGATGAACCATTAACTTAGGATATGTACTGTTTAGCCATCCACCTTCTTAACAATGTGGCTGTTGTGGACACACAATGCACAAACTGTGTTAAACCTGTTATCTAGGATATAAACAGATCAAATAAAGCAAGATATACTGCTCACATACCGGCTCTCTGCTATTTACATATGACAGAGTCTATATATTAATTTAGGGATTTTTGTAATCTTCTCCCTCACCAGTCCCAAAAGGCTGTCCTGATAAATAGATCTTCCAAACGCCAATGAGTCGCACACAGTCCATCCCTGCTGCAGAAGTCGCCCTACTCGCACTGCAAAAGCATTTCAAATGTATTCCAAAGGATCACTTCACGAAGGAAGAGGCGTCATGTGGGTATTAACATTACGCGAGAGCTTTGTAAACATATAGTGCTCTCTGCACAATGGCAAGGAAACCTGCAAGCTGAAGGAAAAGGGAGAAAACGGAACACATGAAGCATGTGGAGATTAACTGCTCACAAAAAAGAGACAGGATGTTTCCTCATGTGAGGAAAGTTCTTGAAGATAAGTGAAGGTGATCAATCGCAACAACGAAACGTGTCCTCTGCTTTTAGCCCATGTGACACTGTGACACAGCAGGGGGCAGCTACGTGAGTGCCCGGGGAGCAGTGCTTGGGGACAATACCGTGCTCAGGGTACCTCATCGTTACTTGCGGGTCGGGGACTCAAACTGGCAATCTTTCGATTACAAAGTTGGGTCCCTAACCACTACACCTGCCTGCCCCATATGGCCTGAACTTAAAATGTTGGAAATTCACGTGGCGAGGAACTGCGTCCAAGTGTTTGTCAATTTGAAGCAGTTACCCCCCCCCCCCCCGATCCATCCCAGCCTGTTTGTGGGGCCGGAAACATCCAGAAGCAGTCAATATATCCAAGACGAGGCTGCTAACAATTTATTGCAGCCCGACAGCCAACAGCAAATGCTGTTATTATAATCTGTGGTAATGCAGGCAAACCTACTAATAATTTGCATTACTGCTTTGAAAGTAAATGGCTACAAGACTTGTAATATATCAAAACCTAGCTAAATAAATCATTATGCAAAGGCCATATTAGTTAATCATTTTGCTGAATTTTTCTTAGCTCTTAATGCTAATGTGTAATACTAGTAATCTTGACTGCCCCTGGGATTTGCTTGACATGTTAAATTATCTTGTGATAATGGGGAATCCCGTAGCTTAAATCCAATTTGTCCAAACAACAGTAGAATACCCAGAATATTCGCTGATTATATCTTGGTTATTGTGCAGATTGCCATATCGCCGTCACTATATTATTTTGAAAAAATTAAAAAGGTTTCAGAGACGGTTATATGAATATGGAATAATTAAGGCAATCATGAGCGTGTGGAAGGCAGCAGCACTAATGCCTTTGGTTGAATCTTGACACTTGGCTTTCAGGGACTTCTTCTGCAGCCTGGGATAATCTTATCATTAGGTCAGATCCTCTATAACCATGGCAACAGGTACCCTGCTCCTGCAGCACTTGAGCTGGAAGATGAGCGGGAAGCTCACGTGAAGGCTTGATGCTTGATGCGATTATGGAGAGATATCAGCGTGGCTTGATGCTTAATTGTGTCATCGTGGACAGATAGTGTGTTTTGATACTTAATTGTATTAATATATTTATATATCAGTAATGCTTGGTGATTGTAATTGTATTATTGTTCGGTAAGGATATTTTATTATTTATTTCAGGTTGCCTCTATAAATGAATATGCTATGTGCAACGTAGATAAATATGTAATGCAATGTGGGCGGGGAAGGTGTTGTTCTCAGAGAAAACTGCGAAAGGCACTTGGCTTGAAGAAAGGAGTGCGTTCTGCGAAATAGAATAGTTCTCACAACGAACTGCATCGGCACCTTCAGAGGTCTGACTCTTCTCACCTGGTGTGTCCCACACCAAAGCTGCTCAGCATGTGGTAGTCAGAAGTCCAGCCGTTAGCCGTGAAGCCCCTAAAGGCCTCAGAATCCATCATCTGTCAGTCATGGACTTATTTACGGATTTTCTCATTGCTCGTCATAGGTAATCACTGCTGTTAGCCATCAGCATTATGCACGCATTTGACCCCTGTTGTGTGACCTTCGTATGCTGTTTAATTAGTCTTAAAACCCGTGCACATAAAAATCATGCTGGCGAGCAAAAAACCCCCCCTCTCTACTTGCTCGTATCTGCACAGTCCTTGCTCACTTGCTCTCTGGACCCTCTCTACACACTCGCATGTGCACAATCCCTGCTTGCTTATGTCTGCATAACCCTCATTCTACACACATGCACATATGTATGACTCCAATTGCAAGTGATTTAAACCGGATCTCGGAAAGACATCAACTCATTTTTAGTCTTCCTTGCTCCGACATCATGACAGAGTGTGAAACTGGTTGTTCTCTCATTGATTGGTCAGTGATCTTCTTCATCTTCTTCCAAAGCAAACAGCCAATCAAAGCAGCTTCAAAGAAGTGGAGAAATCCACTGTTCTCTCCTCCAAAGTCTCAAAATTCGACCTGTCAAGCGAGCGAGAGCTATGCAGACGCCAGCTCGTACAGAAAGCTCTGCAAGGGTTGTACAGACGCAAGCACATACAGAGGATGGGCATTCTGCCCGTGAGTGCGTACGCATGTCTGGTTTTTATGTGCCTGGGTTTCGAGATTAATTACATTAATGCCTAATAGGGCAGGTTGACATAGTCTTGCCTGGTACTATAGTTTCTTATGAAGAATAGAAAGTTTCCTTGGACATTTCAACAAGAATATACATATTCTCAGGTATTTATAGTATGTTGGGGGGTCTAATTAAAACACACTGTAATTCCCCATCTAGGGCCTGGGGAGGAGGTTTTAATGACTGTATGTCCCACTTTCTGGGTCTGATGACAGCCCCTGTCAGTCATTGATGTTTCCCTTGTTGCACGGCTCCTATTAGAATCTCATTTAGTTCCAGGCCCTGTATTTCTTTTTTGCTGTTTTCTTTAACAGGTTTTTAATATTTTATATGTCAATATCTATCCTTCAGGCAGAGAAGAGCAGCATGTACACTGTGGTCCCTGCACTCATTTCTGGCCACCGTCTTCTGGAAGCTCAGGAATTCTTCATGAGCCATTTGCCTTTGTCTTTGCTCGAGGTGAAAAGCTCTAGATGGAGTGGATGATCTCATAATTGAATTTAATGCAGACAAAGCGAAGCAAAATACAGGTGCTCAGTGACTCAGGACTAATTGTAAATTGAAGTCAATTAAAAACCTGAGCATTACAATGTTGCTAGGTTTATGGAAAAAAGCAGAGTGTCGTCAGCTTAGAGGAAGGGATGCAGAGGAACCGTTTCACTGGTGGGATGTGAAATAATCAGCAGCACTGGGCTGCTCATAAAAAGTCAGCATCAGCTGGAGAGCCTGGCCTGCTTCTGCACCCGAAGGGGGAACAAGCTTCCGTTAAAGATCCCATTATTTGTCTTTGACGGACCGTCATGTGGCATCTGGAGACCTTAACGGGGCTGGAAATAGCCCTCCTCAGGGGACAGGGGTGAAACATTAAGAGATGGTAAACATTCACCAACAGCAGACTTTATCGGCTCATCATACTCCACAATTAGCGTCTATCTTCTTCGGGAATATTCTTGGCGAATAGGAAGATGATGCATCGCAACCTTGTCAGATATCAATAAACGTCTGTGAAAAATGTGGTGGTAGCCTTTAAATGTCACCGTGAGTCAGATCACAGGGACTGTCCTGCCAGGAAAAAAGGGCACGGGACTCAGCCCTAATGAGGGAAGATCAATAGGAGTACATTCATTAACCGCCACATTGCAGCTTAGCCACGGCCAGAGTCCGACACGTTCTGCTGAGGCTACAGTGGTCCAGCCGCTTTGGAGCCGGATCTGCTGCCTGTGGGAAGGTGCTGAGTCCACACAGGGACTGTCAGTGTCACGCCTTATTTCTTCCACCTCAACATCTGGCAATTATTGTGACAGCAGTGTTTTATAAGGGACAAAAATGTGTCTACTGATGGCGTCCTCTTCCCCGGAAGGGTGGCTGTAAAATCGGCACTTAGTGCTGCCGGGGACGCCTTCCAATTGCCTGTTTCTAAATTTAAAAAACTGACAAGCAAAGTGATAAAACAGCAAGTCTGTTGAACTCCTAAAGACAGAGAGACTGTGGGTATCTGTGGGTCACTGCTCCTGAAGACTCTGTACAGGAATCATAGGCAGCCTCTGGAACCTTCTATCTGCAGCTCGCCAGTAGTGCACCTTCCACCAGGGAAGCTCCCAAGATCTACCACACTGTACCGTTCCTGAGTGGCCGTGTAACACTAGCCTGACTGTTACCTGTTGCCTCAAGGCCAGATTTAAAGAAGTCAGACACCTCTCATGAATCAGCACTGCAGCAGAAACTGCTGATGCAGTCTCTCCATCTAGGGGGCGCTGCTTCCTCCAAGCCTCCAGGGGAGATAAAGTCTTTTCACATAAAGGTACCTCCTTCAGTGACATGGAGTGGAGCAGAGCTACTCCTCCCACCTATCTGTGGACTGTGAAGGTAGCGGCCTGCTTAGTGGATGCGATCATGGGCCATAAGTAAAACAGTTTGTTTTTTGGCAGTGATAATTAAAAACTGTCGAGGTGCCTTTCGGCCTGCAGCGTGTGTGAATGACCCCCGAGGATGTGCTCAGAATCAGACAGGCACACGGACAGCACGGTCTCCTGCTGTACATTTGAACACAGTCTAAATGTGCAGGCTGCGTTTCTCCTAGTAAACCACTCCCGTTCACATCTGGTGCTGTTCCACCAGTGTGTTCCCAAACCTGAGCCAGGGCAACGTTCAGATGTTGTCTGTTCTGCCTGGAAGACCACAGGCTCGAGTGAGGCGGCGTGTCTGAAATGTGCCAATAGGTGGTGCTGTGTTGCCTTGGTGAGGCAGCCGTAGTGAGGTGTAAATGCACCCCTGAGGGGTGAGTGAAGCTCGTCTTTCGGCTGAAGAGCGCCCACATAATTAGAATGAGTAGTTTCCGGCACTGGAGGGACTGCGAGGAGGGGCCGTCCGCCACACTGTACGTCACCGCGATCGATCTCCTGGCTGCGCTCGTCTGAGTCACATGGGCAGAAACAAAGTGGTAAACTGTACGCACTGCTTTCCATGGCTCACTTTGTGACACCTTTGCAGATACGGGTCACACGGAGTAAAAGGTCACGCCCACTGGATTTCCTCATTGACTCTAAATTTGCATGAAACACATGAAAGCTGAGCTTAAAAGGAAGCGATTTTCCTGTTAAAAAGCTGCTTTTTAAGAAGCATGCCTTCTTCTTCCATTTAGAGTATCTAAAACTCCCACAACTGTGAGATGAAAATGAATTATCATTCTTAATGGGATCCGACGGTGCAGTAAACTGACCAGGAACCAAATAAAAAATAAATCTGTTTATGTTTTTATTTGTTTGATATTGGCCTTTAAAACTTTAAAATGGTGTTCTCTTTGAAAGAGAACACAGTGAAATGTTATTGATTGGGCGAGAAGAGGCTGGCACTGCATCCCACACGTGGGTCAGACGTGAGCGGCAATGAAAGCGATCACCTTTCACTAATGCTCGTTTTACATAATATACACAAACAAGGAGACGCTCCCACTGTGTTTGATTACTTTTTTTTCCCTCTGGCTTAAGCACTAATTTGTTGACTTTAAGATATTTCTGGAATGTTCTTCGCACACAAGTCTTTTAAAAAAAAAAAATGCAAGCTTTTTGAAAAAAAAACAAAAAAAAAATTTAATGGATGAAATACAAGGATGATGGAAGCAAAGAGATAACTAAAGAAAGTGGTAGGGAGGGGACAACCGGGCCTGGAAGGGGGATTAACTGGGAGGGGCCAGCAGGTTCTGGCAGGGAGGTGGGACAGGAAGCTGGGACTGGCAGGGAGGTGGGACAGGAAGCAGGGTCTGGCAGGGAGGTGGGACAGGAAGCAGGGACTGGCAGGGAGGTGGGACAGGAAGCTGGGACTGGCAGGGAGGTGGGACAGGAAGCTGGGACTGGCAGGGAGGTGGGACAGGAAGCAGGGACTGGCAGGGAGGTGGGACAGGAAGCAGGGACTGGCAGGGAGGTGGGACAGGAAGCAGGGACTGGCAGGCAGGTGGGACAGGAAGCAGGGTGTGGCAGGGAGGTGGGACAGGAAGCAGGGTGTGGCAGGGAGGTGGGACAGGAAGCTGGGACTGGCAGGGAGGTGGGACAGGAAGCTGGGACTGGCAGGAAGGTGGGACAGGAAGCAGGGACTGGCAGGGAGGTGGGACAGGAAACAGGGACTGGCAGGGAGGGGCCTGAGAATCCATCCCCGATGACACCCTACCATGTTGTGACCAGGTGCTAAAGCATC
>JAODKN010000001.1:49956386-49974264 GCA_026774425.1 Petrocephalus zakoni | reverse complement strand
AAAGAAGCTGAGAACAGACAGTGATAAACACTGCAAGGAACAAAGAAGCTGAGGACAGACAGTGATAAACACTGCAAGGAAAAAAGAAGCTGAGAACAGACAGTGATAAACACTGCAAGGAACAAAGAAGCTGAGAAGAGACAGTGATAAACACTGCAAAGAACAAAGAAACTGAGAACAGACAGTGATAAACACTGCAAGGAACAAAGAAGCTGAGGACAGACAGTGATAAACACTGCAAGGAACAGAGAAGCTGGGGACAGACAGTGATAAACACTGCAAGGAACAGAGAAGCTGAGGACAGACAGTGATAAACACTGCAAGGAACAGAGAAGCTGAGGACAGACAGTGATAAACACTGCAAGGAACAAAGAAGCTGAGGACAGATGGTGATAAACACTGAATGGAACAAAAGTTGAGGACAGACAGTGGTCAACACTGCAGCGAAAGAAGCAGCTGAGAATAGACAGTGGTCACCACTGCAGGGAACAAAGAAGCTGAGAACAGTGTGGTAGACACTGCAGTGAACCAAGAAGCTGAGGCCAGACAATGGTCAATACTGCAGCAAATGAAGAAACTCAGACGGCAATAATCACTGCAGGAAACAATGAAGCTGAGGACAGCCAGCAGTAAACGCTGCAGCAAACCAAGAAACTGAGGACAGACAATGATAAACACTACAGGGAACGAAGAAGCAAAGGACAGAACCGTGGTCACACTGCAGCAAATGAAGAAGCTGAGGACAGATAGTGGTTAACACTGCATTGAACCAAGAAGCTGAGGATAGACAGTGGTTAGCACTGCAGTGAACCAAGAAGCTGAGGATAGACAGTAATTAGCACTGCAAGGAACAGTGTAAATCAACCATGAAAAAATAATGACTGATTTTGAGAATCACTGGTCAGTTCTGCCTGTGCAGTCAGTCTCGGGTCTTGATGTTTAATACATCTTCTGTCTTTGCACCAAACTGACATTGCACAGGGCCATAAATATTCATGCTCACATCTTCCCACTCCTGTGTTCAGGGCCCTCCACAGCAAAACTACAAAACTATTTAGTGAACTGAGACATGGTGCGTTTGCTTAAATGGCAATATAAATAAGGGACACGGAAGGTGTCACCGAGGCTGACGTGCGGATGTTTCTCCACGCTCTGTTTCGTATGCAGAATGAAGCCGCAGTTCCGAGCTCGAGATGTGCGTTCCCGGAGCCGGCTGAGATCACTGCGTAACACAGCGGCTGCGTTACCGTCGGTGCTCAAGTGAATGACTTATGAGCATTATTACACAGCTGCACTTCTCATTTAGCCCACCGGGAGAATGTTTAGTGCTCTGAGGGGCTGGAATAACACCACAAATAAGAGCGGATCCAAACTGCTGTCTAAGGGAAAGTTCCGGCAGCGGGAGACGAGACCTCACTGCCAGGAACGCTTCTCTCTGGGCTCACACACTATGATTAGTTCTCAAAGCCAGTTATTAAAAAAAGGAAAGAACAGAAAAGGAAACAATTTTTAAAACCATAACTGCTAAAGAAGTCTTCATCAGCAGCATGCAAGCCCAGCACTGTTGGTTCTGTGAGGATTTTAACTTCCCCTGAACTGTGACTTGGAGAGCAGAAGTGGCTCTCTCCTCCTGTGATCATCTGGGTGCAATGATGTATGCATTTATGGGAAACCAAACTCTACTTTACATTTTTCGTTTTCCTTCTGAAAATGACAGACAGGTGCTTTCAGTGGGCCTGTGGTGTGTGCGGGAGTGTGTGTGCGGGAGTGTGTGTGCGGGAGTGTGTGTGCGGGGTTCTATTTTGGGTGGTTACTTATGGTTAAGGTTGGGGCTGGGTTGGGGATAAGGGTGTTGTGACTGGGATTAGGGTCTTTCCCATAGAAATGAATGGAAGGTCCCCATTTACATAGGTACGCCGAGGCTGTGTGTGCATATGTGTGTGTGTGTGTGTGTGTGTGTGTGTGCATACCCATTCATCCCATTCAGGAGATGTCTATTCTTCCAGGATAAATGATCATTACTGGTCCTACACATGTTAGGATTCTAAAAATGAGCACGTCATCCACTGAGCCGGGAAGTAATTTGTTGGTAAGAGGTTTTCCATAATCCGATTTGTGTAATTAAAATTATTCCAAATATTATCTTAATGTTGCATGGAATAGTCTGACCCCTGGTTTAAAGAACTTCATTATAGCATTTAGAGCTCAGAAGTTTTGAACACAAGGGCACAGGGTTGAGTGTCATCAAACACCAGCAGTTCAGGTCAGCAACCATGTTCTCCCGCAACTGATTAAAAAACAAAGAATTTTTAACAGAAGAAAAACCAAAGGACCATGTTACTCTAGTCTTACTAACCGTGATGAGGTGTGAGTACCCATCACCTAGACATGCAAACGAGCCTGCAGATTAGACCTGTAACAGTAACAGAGCTGGGTAGATTTGGGTTCAGGCTGTTCAGGTTGAGGCTGGTGATGTGCCTCTGGAATGAGGCTCATTTTCTGTATGTAGAGATCCTGCTGTGATTTATGTTCCTGCTACACAAATCAGCAGCCTCATTATTCCTCTGTGTGCTGCAAACTAGGCGTGAAGCTGGAGGGAAATTGTCAGGAAAAAAAAAAACAAAAAGCCAAAGGCAGAAGGGTCTGTAATAGCCTTTCTTCCCTTGGCTTGTCTTGTGTTTTTCACAGGCATAGAAGGGGAATGTTTCAGTAGCAGGGAAATGTTTAAGGGTTCACACACTTGGCCCAGTTGCCTTGTAAAGTGCCTGAGTGTGATTATCCCCCCCCCCCACTCCTCTGCTGGTCTGTGCTCACACGCTTTTGTCATCGCCATGTGACTTTTTTCTGCTGGGGAAAACATGGAAAGGGAAGCTTTATCGCACTGCACAATGGCATTAATGATTAATGTCCTTATTTGGAGGCGATTCGGGCGTGATGGCACACATAGTTTTATCTAGTACTCAATGCAGCAATTTTATGTATTCACGCTGCACATTTAGGAAAGTACCATGTCTCAGAGGTTTTCTGTGTTTCAACCAGTTGTTCCTGGACACTCGCGTCAGGCCAGACTTGCCAGGAAACACTGGACCAAAGTGATCCTTTGCCTCCATGTTTGTGAAATGTTTGTCACTACTCACTCTGTATGCATACTTTTTTTTATAGCCCAGATTTCTGGGAAAAAAAAACCTACTCATAATTATAGTGCCCAATTTCAACTAACCATGCTCTGGCTGACCTCTTCAAGTGGACCCAGATACAGTTAAACATACCGTGCCCAAGCATCGGTACAGAATGGTCACCAGGGGCGTCGTACTTGGGTGAAAAGCGGGACTAAATTACCAGGGCCCCACGTGGGGGGAGGGCCCCTGAGGAGTGACATTTTATTTTCCTTTAAATATAATTTTAAGATCACAATAAATGTTGTTAACTAATGTAAATGCTAATCACATTGGTACATTTTTCAGATCATAGTTGGAAAGTCTCACTCTTTTGGTCAAATTGCAAATTCTTTAGCACAGTCATGCAGACGATTATGTACAATCACCAGCTGATTCTTACAGTACATTCTCATGTCATGTTTGTCAAAATGCATTTTACTGGCACTCTGTGTCACATTAGGTTGTTTTAGGCTGTTTAAAGCATTACATCGACCAATAATCAATCAGTTCTTTAAAATAGCTCAGGTGCATCTCATGAACCTTTAGTCGGCAAGCATAAGCATATATTGATAGAGCACAAGAGAGTGTTACAGTTTGGCAGTGGAAGAACAACAAGGAAATGAAGAGGGTCATTAGTTGGTAAGAAGAAGAGGAGTGAGGCTGCATGGTGGAAGGGTAGGGAGGCAAAACAGAGGAAGAGGCCAAGAACAGAAGCACGGTCCTGATGAAGTACGGGCCACAATTGTGGACCATGTCCTCAATCATGGCCTTGCAATGACCAAGGCTGGTCGAGGAGCACAACTGAATGTTAGGAAAACAATAGTGTCCTCAGTCATTCAAACATTTCATAGAGACAACAATGTGCACTGTACTGTAGTACTGCACGCTTACTGTAATGCCTCATAGTGTACATGTCACGCTCCTCATCGTACTCAATACTAGAGTTTGGGGAATTGCTCTCCTTTTAAACGGGACTTAATCTGTGGTTGATGTGGTGCACCTGTCGGGTCCCGCCCCCGTGGAGGTGACAATACAGTATTCTATTTGCATTTTACAGTATACAGTAAATGCAGTTACATAATGTACATATACTGTAGGACACATACATGTATGCATATTTATAGTATACACACTGTACGTATGTATAGATATGTGTGTTACAAAATATGTACTGTATGTGTAACTTTGTAATGTTGCAATTGATATATGCCATGATATATGATAAATGCACAACCTTGTGCATTTTTAATCATTGTCATCAGAACCTTACCTGTAGTTTACAGTGGAAAATTCTTAGAGTAGTTATACTGAAAACATGACTAAGCATTTTGACTATCTTGTTCCTGAGCAATGACACAAGGACTTCTGATCATTCAGGTAATTCTGATGGTACATAGAAGTTCATCGATATAAAATATAAATTTTGAGGAATGGACTAAGGATTTTGAGAAAGTTACAGGCTTTTGCAGGTAATGTGCTGCTGTTTGTACGAATTATTTCAAGAAATGCACTTATCGTTTCCCAAATGTTAAGGGTGATTCGAGAAATGTACCAATGCGGCTGCAGAAAAACTGTACGTCGTTTATACATGTGGCCTCCAGATGTTGTCCGGAGAAACAGGTCCAGACATTTTCCAGAGTTGCCATTTCACACATTTGGCACACAGCCGGAGATTATTTGTGTGGCATGCCTTCAGACCTTACAAGAATTACTCTTGTTTAAACAAGGGGTGGCGCTTGGGTAGAGCATGCAGGAGGCTGGACATGATGCAAAAAGTATGCTGTGGAAAATGCTGCGTTCTTCATCCCCGGATCTTACTATTCTTCCATTTTCATACTTGCCGAAAATTCTCTGGAATTCTCCTGCTCCATTCACACATTGGGGCCAATTGGAAATTACCCAGCCTTTGTACTAGGGAGCTAGCAGGGTAAAGTCCGTTTAATGTCCGGGACAACTGATTAGAACATTTGCTGTAACACATACAGCCCGTCTGGGTAATGTCTGTAAGAGTTCAGGGTGGCAGTGCATGTCTGAAAGGGACTGTACTGTTCTTAGAGAGCTTTACTCACGCCGGGGGTATGGACACTCTGATGGGGGTGGGCTCCTCTGTTACTCTCCCCACACAGTGATGTTCCTTACACAGTCACCCTTGGCTGATTCATTCATCCATTCACTCTTTGTACTATCTGGTTCTTTGCAGAGTCATGGGGGTCCAGAGCCTTTCCCAGCAAGATTAGGCTGATTTAGCAAAATAATAATTGTCCCAGCTGAACACAGTTTTGACGCTTCTATATGTGTAGTTTTTTTATTTATCTAAATTTAAGAAATGCTATAGTGAATTAGTTTCCCAAACTTCCTTCATCAGCCCATAAAGAGCCAGGGGCAGACAGGCATGATCTACTGCCAATTTAACAACTGCTGGGGATTTTAGATGAAAAAAGCCCAAATTTAATTAAATCTTCAGAGACTGTTAAGCAGTAATGATTGTTCTTCATCACGGGCTGCCTAGCAGGCAGGCTGTGTTGCGTGACACGTCCCCCTAACCCCGTCCCCGGTAATAGGAGTGTTATTCTTATGGCTAAACAGAAGATAACTCCCTTTTAAGGGCTATTCATGGTACCATTGGTACTAAATGGGGCTCTTATGTTGAAGATTTAGATAAGTCTGCATATAAAAATATCTACCCGCAGCCGCGATTACTGCGACTGGAAGCGACCAATCAGGCGCCGTCTCGGAGCGACAAGCTAAGGCTCCATGGCAATTCAGTGGGCAATCCTCTAGTCCCATCCTTATGCCAGTCAGAGTATCTGGCACAAGAGGAATCGCTTCATTACCGGTATGTCCCCGAAGCAGGCGGCCAGCCAGTCGATTTTTTTTCCCGGACTCTTTCAACAACCGGAGACGGTAATTGGGGCTGTCATTCTCAGCCTGCCTTCATGCCCATCGTCTGCAACGGCCAGGCAATGATGCCGTCACTGAGCATTTTGTACACTCATCTGTTGCCCATTTAATGAAGCACGTTTAGGAAAACAATTATGTGTGTGTGCAGAGATGTTATGAATTATACAAAAAACAAATACAGTGATTAAGCATGTTTGATTAGCAAATGCAGTAAGACGCGATAGATCGTTTGTGTTCAGGCTGAGATTTACCACATTCCAGTTCTCCTCTAGGTCTTGTAATAGATGATAACAAGATTTGGCCATGTTGATCTGGAGCAACTGGTACATTAATATGCTGTAAAAATATTAAAATACTAGAGTGAAACAGATATATCAGCATTTTGAGGCACTCCTTTTCCAGGGACAAGACCATATACATCATTTGTTATGTAATATATATAATATCTCTGTTTACCGTATTTGCCCTCGGATATTAAACTCAGATAATTGTTTTTTTTTTCAGTCATTGTAAGCAGTATGAATTGATGTGTTTTTAAATATAAAATTTCCGTGTGAAACTGACTGAAGGCACTTTAATCTGTGAATCCTTTATGGTGACATGTACGCCGAGGTCATAGCAGGTTCTTGCCAGTTTATTCCCGTTAATTAAGCATAGCTGACATTTAATTCTAATGGACATCTGGGGTGATACCTCATGATAAACCAGAAGGCGAATGCAAATATATAATTAAAAATATGTATTTTCATGTCATCCTGCGCAGGATGTAGCTTGTGCTCGTGTCCTGTGCTGCCTGGGATAGGCTCCAGGCCCCCTGTGACCCTAACCAGCATAAGCAGATAGTAGATGATATTTTTATGTTCCTATTAATGCCATTACGTAGCTAGACCCCAATTATTCAGTGATAATGATGCACTTGCCTTGTTAACCTTCATGAATCGTGCCTGATGTTATGGCAATTTTCACATTTCTAAAATATCACAGCTGAGAATAGACACTGATGTCTGCCGGAGCCTGTCAGGCTGCTGTATGGTGACGATATCAAGGTGACCTCGCCGGGGTGCTCTTCGAGCCACGGCCTCACCATGTGCACGGTGCTGAGCAGTCTCAGAGAGGATTATTACGCTAATGCCTGACAGGAGGACATGCAGACAGAGCTGGCCTCATCAGCCCAGACCATCGGAGACAAATAAGCAGGGATTAAGGGAGATTGCAGTTCATGGAACTCCCTCCCGGTGCATACCCCTATCCGTCAGAGGGGGCGGTGTATGGCTCGGTGGGTTTGGACACCAGGCCTGTGATTGGAGGGTCAACAGAGTGATGGCACCTTTGGGTCCTTGAGCAAAGCCCTTAACCCTAATCGTTCCAGGGACTGATTGACCCTGCTTTCAAATTTTCTGCTAAATAAATCCATCCATCCATTTTCTACAACCACGTTTCTTATTCTGGGTCACGGGGGAGGGGGGGGGAGGGAGGGAGGGGTGTACCAGAGCCAATGGGACGAGGCAGAGAACAATGCAGGATGGGGGCGCCAGCCCATCGCAGGGCACACTCACACACCATTCATGGATTTTATATGCAGTTTACAGACAAATGCACTAACAGGGTTGAAAGAAAAAGCTGAACGTTAACATCAGACAATGGCTACTAGGCGGAGCAGGGAGGCCCCTGGCTCTGATGGAGTGTCGGACAGCTGTAGCCGGTGCTCACTGTTCATTGGCTGAATCTGCAGCCAGCAAGTATGTTTGACATTATACCCCATCTTCATAATGAAGCCTGATTCACTTTATGAATTAGTGGACTTTAGTGGCTCATCTCTGGATATATGTGTGGACACAGTCAGTTAGCTGCCCTGGCTGTGGTATATGAATATATATAAAAGGTTTATAATGATATCACCTAATTTATGTGAAGGAGAGCAGGGTCACGGCCTTCCATCGGCCCCTTGGGTTTCTCATCTCCTGATTACAAGCCATGACTGCTCTCCTGGCTCCAGCCTATGCCCTGCTTTTGGATGGTCACCACTGAGTGCCTACATGTAGGTATCCGCAGTGCTGCCCCCTGCTGGACTGGCCATCTTAGTGCTCGGGAATTCAGCCATCTCCTTCTCAACCCGTGATTTTAATTGCCAATTTTAGTCCTTCCGTGTCCTTTGTCTTCTTCCTGCCAAGCGCATCCTTTAGTGGCAACTGGCTCATGTTCCTGCTGTAGGGTCCAGTCAGCGCCAGTCAAACCATCAAGCAGCATAGGCGGCTGCCTATGGTGCCATCTTCTGTGGGAACACTGATTTAGCGAGCCGATTTTCTCCAGCATCATGAGGATGGAAGGGAAGCTTGCTGAGTTCTGCCGCATTGTGATTGATGTCCTCTGCGTCCGCGTGCTGTAGAATATCCAGCAATCTCCATCAGGTGCTTAACCGGGTCCATCCCTCCAGGGTTACACGTCATAAAAAACTGTTTGTGCTAAGTGCTGTGGCAGTGCTAACCAACAGTGCTACTTGTAAGCACACTGTTCTCAATTTCCATCCCCATTACTCTGATTTACTTTACCAAACCACGCCCCTTTCACAGGAATAAATATTGCAGGGTGAACCATTCTCAGCTCAGGTGTGTCTGGCAGGGATTTGTGCCATTTGCTCATTTCATATGAACCAACATGATTTTGAACACTTCCGCTGTGCTGCACTGTGTGGGACTCAGTGCTTTGAGTTACGCTAAACAGACATGGACAAAGACAGGGTGAGAAACTTAAAAAAAAATTAATCATGAGGCCTTGCCATTCTGCACAGTCTGGAGGGGGGTGTAGAGGGAATGGGGCCCTCTTGACGTCTGAAATAACCCTGCAAAGCCATAGCTTGTAGCTAAAACAGGACATACACCTACTAGTCCACTCTCCATCCCCCCATCCCCCTCCAAAGCTGGTGCACTTGCTGAGTGTCTGGAGGAAGACCCACAACAAAATGGGTAACTGGAAAATTACAGACTGCTTGGAAATAAGGGATTTGGGTTTATCTTAGATTCCTTTTGGCCTTTTGCAGTGTGCCCTTATAACCTGCCAATCATTATTCAAAAAATTTTATGCAGAAGTGTGTGTGGGTGTGTTTCAAATAAAATTGGCTTCTATTTTTTTTTTGAATGAGAAAAACTGCACCCTGGGTACAATTATGCAGCCTTTATGCAATATGAAAAATATGAAATTGTGATTTTGTTTTGGCTTTCACTGAGATCCTCTTATGTTTTCTTCTCATATGATTATTAATATTTCCTGTTTCCATACTAAGACATCTGGCTTTCAGTGTCCCATAGATATGCAGCCAGACATGCAGACACACACACACACACACACACACGCACACACACACGCATCCATTCATTCCTATGGGCATAACCCTAATCCCAGCTATGACATATTTAACCTTACCCAGTCCTAACCTTATATATAAGCAACCAAACAAAATATAAGAGTTTTGGCATTTTTCATGACAGAGTATTATGAAATTGAGGTTATCCTTTGAAAAATTGCAAAAAGTAATTGGTTTTTATCACATTGTGGGGTCATTGGGTGCTCACATTGCAATAATTAGAGATTCTGTCTCTCTCTCACACACACACACACACACACACAGGCACACACACAAGACCCACGTACCTATGTAAATGGGGACCTTACATTCATTTCTATGGGAAAAGCCCTAATTGCAATCACGACATCCTTAACCACCTACCCAGCCCTAACATTAACCATACTGTAAGTAACCAACCCAAATACCACAAACGTGATCTATGCAACACCCACACACACACACACTCAGCAGCAGGCGAATGATAACATGATGTGATTTTTACCCTCCGAAGCTGCTGCCATTCATTTGAAGCTGGATTGTGGTGCGTGGTTGAGTATCAGGCTCTCACACCATATCTCTATCAGTCCAGGGAAATGAAATTCAGCTGTTTACAGTAATTTTACACCTCAGAGTACAAACTATCTACCAGCAGTCATATGTCAGTAAAGCTGTTTACTGTGTACCTAAGTATTAATAACTGGAGACCCTAGAAATCCCTGAGCTGTACAATGGCCAGTTTAACAGGGGGCAGCACCGTGGATCCCTAGCTGCTCAGTGGGACTTGCCAGGTGACCATCCGAAAGCAGGGAAAAGACAGGCATGGCTGGTAATCAGGAGAAGAGGGACCCAAGCTAAAGATCACGGGAGGAAGAGCTGTGAGAGAGGTCACTGCTGCTCCCTCCTAAATGTGTTGTACCTAAAATGCGCTGCCCTCTAGAGTATGGGCGAACTCCACACACTGTGTTAAAAAGGGTTTGTGGTGGGTTCTGTCCATGCCTACACCTTATTTAATACTTCAGATGTATCCTTTTGCCTAACCTGAATTTCGGCAGACTAAGGCCCGGAGGGGATAGTTTGGCCAGGCTTGTAATCCAATATTACATTATATGTCTGTGACGAGTGGTTAACATTTCAGAGTGGAAACGGAAAGTGACTGGATGCCCCACTAAGCCAGCCGAGGTGTCTGAGGGGCTTTGCAATTCAAATCTTGCCTGGATTGTTATTTATCAAAGGCTAATTTACATTGCCTGCTGTGTGAAGTATGACTTTACAGTTAATGCCATTATTTAGAGCTGTGTTGCTGTGCGATTAAAGAATAATCTTTATGATAACAGTCTTGTGTGTGTGTGTGTGTGTGTGTGTGTATGTTTTTTGTAATTAAAAGAAAAAGTAATTAAGTTTGCACTGAGTATAATGTGCTGTGTATGCACTGAGGAAAGTCATCATAAGGAATATTTTGGTGGTTGTGTGTCTCTATGGGTTACTGTCTGTTATCAGAAGGGTGCTAGATCAAATCCCAGAGTAGTGATTTCACCATTGTGCACCAGAGCAAGGCCCACTCCAGCTACTGCCTGACCCTGCTTCCTCAATTTTACTTTGGATAAAAGCATCAGCTAAATAATATCTAAATGTAAATGCATCAGGGCTCCTTAAACACAGCCAGGGGTACTCTGTTACGCCAACTTGGCAGAGCGGCAGATAAAAAATGTTCAATGCATAATCCTGCATTGGGAGTTTAACCTTGTTACTATCATAAAAATACAGCCTTATGGGAAATAGACCAAGCATGGAGCTAAAGGACTATCTTGATATTTATGAAGCACTTAAAGGCAGAGACGCACAGAGAGACACACGGCGATGAGAGAGACAGACGGCTTCACTGTGACGTCAGTCCACCGCGTGGCACCTCATCGCCAATTCACACAAGACAGAACCTCCCCATCGGCCCAGCCCTACAGGCCAGATTTTACAGAGCAGAGAGGTGCTGTCAATAAAAATGCAGAGGCGAAGCATCATCCACCCCAACCGACCCCCACTGGCCCTTGGACAACAAGAAACTTGTAGCGGATGGAGGCATCACGACCGAACCATGGGAGTGGCACTGATCGATGCCATGCCATCCTCAGGAGAGTGTACTTCCTGCTCAGCGCATCACTTCCTGTTAAGAGTGAGCCACTGATCATTCTGATGAGTGAGAGAGATGAGTGAATGTCTTTGTTCCCAAGGAGAAGTACGGAGATTATCCTTCAGAGCCGAAAGTGTGGGTCAGTATTTATTGGGGAAGATTCACTGAGACTCACTGAGTTCCATGGGAATTGGGACATGGAAGTTTCTGGAAAAAAAGAAAAGGGATGCACGATTATGCACAAAATTGGACAAGTCTGATCTGGAGAGGGTAATGTTTAAGGTCACACCAAAGGATTCTGCAATATCTATTAATAAACCAGCACCAAAAAAATGACAGGATATTCAGCGTACTCGCACTTTGGGGTGGTGTGAACGGAGCCTGCAATTCCTGAGAGTGAATAACAACACGTCAGGTTTTAATTTGTAGGCCTGCGGTCCGTGAGACAGGACAGATGCCCTACTCCATCACGGCTCCTAAAGAAACAGCCACCCCGGTGTGATGCATGAGGCGGCCTACATCTCGATCACGCTCAAAGCTTGCCTCTCGCGGAAACACAGAAAGCTGCGTCCCGCATTCGGAAATCGCCTGCAAGGGAGAGCCAGGCTGCTACTTCACGCCATCATTCAAAAAATGCTGCTGCAGCTCAATGTTTACCTCCCCCCTCTGCTGACGGCCCTCCTGCGCCGTATATAAATAAACCTGGGTGAGGCATTTCGGAGGACAAAAGGCAAACAAAAGGGGGGGGTGTTACGCTGGAAACGATCTGTGTAGGACAGAGATGAAAAGCAGGTTGGTGTTGCGTAATCCTCCTGAGGAGGAGAGGCACAGTAAGCAGGAGTGCGGGGGCGGGTGTGAGCACACGCCGCGCTCCCCGACTTGGGGAGTTTTTGCAGATACGTACGGCAGCACCATTGACGGCAGTTACTCGCAGGGCTTTCTTTGAGGCAGAGCACGTGCAGAACAGAAGAGACAACCCCCCCCCCCCGAGCTGCACTGAAGGGAAAGGACTGAATCAGGACTTTTTGGGAAGGAAACAACACAAAGCCTTTTGGTCCTGAATGAAACCGGAACTACTGTGCGTCGAATTGTCTTGATTTTTTGCTCCGCATATGTGGCTGAAACGTAGCCATCGCGCGAGGGTGCCTGACGGATACGAGCGTCGCTTTAATGATGTCCCAGCATCAGCCCCTCATTACCGCTCTTCCGCACCGGGAAACTCTCTTCTCCAGCTCCAGGGAGATGGAGTGGGCGCCTCACACTCGCGGCTCGGCTCCGGCTTCCAAAGGGCTTTGAATAACACTTTTAATTTATGATTCGGTTTCTCTCCTCCCATTTTAAAGAAGGAGCTATATTTACATATGTGGCCGCGAAGCCGATGGCGCTTATAAACTCTGCAGCACCCCTACTCATTTAGGGTACCAGCCCTCTACACCCACATTTATGTTGCATAAACATGCTAATTTTGTCTGTTTCATTTTGTTAAAGGTTGTACAGTTAAGTCCAAATGACATTAGCTAAATAACAAATGCTTAAATAATCTCCGGCCTAAGCGCAGACGTGCTGGAGGTACTGACCTGATCCTCCCGTACCACTGGGCTCATCTCCGTCTGGCTAGACTAACGATATTGACATTTCAGGACTGTTAATCAAAAGTCTACTCTGCGTGACAATTGGGGAAGACATGATTTAATCTGTTTTCTGGGAGCTGGTCTCAGTTTGACTAGTATCGACAATGGTAGAACAAATTGCTCTGGTGGTTTGGCTTGCAGTTAAACTAGTGTTTCTCCTGGTTAAAGCTATTTTAAAAATCAATGTGTTTGTGGTCTGTGGGGATTGGAGCCCGAAACCTGCTGGTCATGCTGGCTGGCTGTCATTCTATCCACCCTCTGATGGAAATGTCAGGGCTGGGCTGTGATTCTCTGCGGGAGATGGCGGTGTGGAATCAGCTGGATTCAGCCACACTGCTCTCCCTCCTGCTCTGCTGGATTACGCTGTCTAATAGACGATAACTACATGTGTGTACGACTGCATTTCGGTCGAGAGGCAAAAACACATTTCCACGAACTTATCATCATCAGCCAATTTCCAGATATCAGTTGTCGGATTCAGGATAAAGTGCCTCCAAATGTCTCAGCCACAGCAAAAGCTGAAAGGAGTTCCTGCACATACAATATAAAATTTGTTTTAAGAAACAAATTAGTATGGCGCTTTGATTTGGTCCTGATATTCCTGGTCATGGTGAGTTTCTATTTGTATTTTGTAGTGGATATAGCCTTGTGCTATTTAACTGTCAGTGACCTTAGAAAAAAATGCTAATAAAAGGTGTCAGTTAAAATTAATAATAAAAAAAACAGAACTGTGCAAATTTGGAATCACCATGTCTGTAGGGTATGAGCTAAACTAGAATCGAAGAGACCCAAATGCAAAGAAGGGAGGTTTATTTAGGGAACAGTCAAACAAAGGTAAGAATCGACAGACTTTATTTGTAGTCTTGAATGGGGAGTGCAGAGAGGTCGAATGCAGGGGGAATCAGTCCTACAAAGACTGAACAAGGAAGATAACTACACAGGGCTGGTCTGAGGGCAATGAGGGAGAATGAAACCAGGAATGGAAAGGGAACAGTAAAGCACGAGTAAAGCTTCTGGAAAGATGATCACAGGTGTAATCACTGATGGTGATCCTCCAAGAGCCATCCTCTATGTACAGGGCCGAGGAGCCAGCCTGAAGGGATATTGGAGCTGGAAGTTGGAGTTGAGGATGTCGGTGGCAGGAACCTAGGATTGTTCCTCTGGAGTGTACCCTTCCCAGCTTGCGGGATATTGGTGGTGTCCTTGCCATTGTCCAGAGTTCTGCAGGGCCTGGATGGCATGATCCTCTCTATCAAGTACAGGAATGGGTAGAGGAGGAGCTGTTACAAGCGGGGAAGGCAACACTTTAGGCAGGAGACACTGGGCAGTTGTAGCTTGAAGGTTACCTGGATAACTTGGCTGACGGCCTGGAATAGTCTAATGTGTTTAGGGGATAACTTGAGACAGGAGGGTAGTTTGAGGTTTTTGGTTGTTAACCACATGAACAGTATTGGAGCAGGGTCAGCTTGGTCTTTCTGGAACTTGAAGTGAATCCAGCAATGGGCGATTAGCTACATCTTATGGATTCCTCATTACCAGTACCCCCAGTACCCCCCGAATGCTGGGAGTTCTATGGGAAGAGCAGAGGCTAGTACTCTAACAAACACTGGAAGGCCCAGGGGAAGTAATGGGCCCAGTCAGTACGGTTAGCAGAACAGAGAAGACGGAGGGCCTTAGTCATCACCTGGTTAGTCCGCTCCACCAAGCCATTTGTCTGTGGGTGGTATCTGAAGGAGAGACTTAGAGATATTTATATAAGTACAGAAGGCCCAGAACACCCGCGCTGTGAATTGAGTACCCCAGTCTAAAACAATATCCTGAGGCACTTTTTGTAGTACCGGAAAACCCACAGAAAGAGGACCTTGGCTGTTCCCCAAGCCGTAAGCAGTTTGGGTAAAGCTATTAGGCGACACATTTTAGAAAGACAATGAACTATGGTCATGATGCCAGTATTACCCTGAGTTTGCAAGAGATTGGTTATAAAATCTAGGGAGACGTGTGACCATAAGTCATGTGCTGTACAAGGTGGCCATCTGTATCTATGTGCTAACAGGCATGCAGTGGGGGGTATGCCCGAGTGCCTGGTGCAGAGGGAGAAGTGTAGGGCATTTGGGGGCATGACATGGGACGACACGATATTGGCACCCTTCTGGAGTGAGAGGAATGAGTCTCACTCGCAAAGGTTTGGGTTCTGGCCCCTCAGACTGGGCAGACTCTAGTGAATGGCAGCTCCAGTCTAGCTTGGTGCCTGCAGTCACTGATGGTACTATCTTGGATAATAGAGATTTGTACATACTCCTCAAAAGTCCTGCATGCAATTTCTGCAGCACCCATCGAGAGAGGGTTTAAGGCAAGAAGATGCCTAACCCAGTCCAGCGGCCGAGGGTCCGGAACTCCAATGCGAAGTCCGTTGCTGTCCATTTCCCTTCAGAGCTATGTGACTAAAGAGTCATTATATCGCTCTTTAACTCCTTATATGTCATTGCTGCACAGTTTGCTAGGGGACCAGAGTCCGGAAATGTTTATCTACCACATCTCTCAACCATGTGATGAAATCACTGTATAGATAATCACTCCCCTGGGCGTGTGAGGGTTCCATCTGATGGCTGGATGATAGAACACTTCCTTAAAGGCTTCTTGAAAGTTCAGCAGGTGACTTTTTTCTGTCCATAGAGGCATAGCGCAGTACATTCACTGCGAGCAGAGAGAGCGGAAAGTGCACCTGATGGGTACAGGTCTGGAAGGTGGTCAGACAGCCCACACTGCGTAGGAAAGCCCTGACACTGAGCTTAATGACAGAGAGAAATGCCAGGAGCAGTGCGGAAGAACGGGCGGAGAGGCACAGCAGCGGTACTTCCCAGCTACAGCTGGGTAACTGTGTCAAGATGAACTGTCTGAGCCCGCTGGTCATACAGCAGATCAACATCTCTGCTGGGTCCATTCTTTTTGTGGTAAAGGATTCTGTTAGACAGAATCGCGGCGACCCAAACAGAGACGGGAGGTTGATTTAGGGAACAGGCCAACAGATGTAAGAATCGACAGGTTTTACTTGTAGTCTTGATGGGGAGCACAGAGAGATCAACGGAACAAAGGATGTAAGTACGTGAGGCAGATGCTTTGGGGACTGCGATGCTTTGCACTGAAGCGCAGCACTAGTAAAGCTTAAATAGAAGCAATTACAGGTGTAATCACTGATGGCAATTGCTACATGAGGTTCCTGACAGTATACTGAATGGGTCCATATTGTGGCGAGTCCCTCTGGGTGATTTATGCTGCACAGTTCAGTATATTATAATGTACTTATAAATCATTAGCTGGTTTGCTGTCAGTGACCAATGTTGGAGAGACCCAGAATTTACTGTTCCTATGCAACTATTAAATGTTTATAAAGCCTTTCTAAATGAAATGACTGACATTTCCAAATCAGGTGTCAGTCTGTAAATGTCATAATGACGTGGCGTTGCAGACGTATTCCAGATGGCCCTCTTCCCTTGCTTAAAGATGCTGGGACATCGTATTCTGCAAAGCGCTCTAGATACCCACCTGTGGTGCGCATCCTATGCTTACATTCTCACATGCACAAGCCCTGCAGAAGCAGGCATGTTTATGTCAGTATGAACAACAGAGAAAAAGCGAGAGAGTAACAAACAGAGGGAGGGAGGGAGGGAGGGAGGGAGCCAAGTAATGATGACAGCTATCGACCGGAGCGGTGTGCGGGACCTTCTCTACACTCTGCTGGCGTGAGGGAGGCTTAATTACTGTAATTACTGGAATGAGATTTATGGAGGCATGTTATGTGCATTATTACTCAAGATAAGATATTTTCACTAATGTATTAAATAAGTAAATCAATCTTGGTTTAGAGATTTCGCAATAGATGTTTTGTGTTTGGTGAGATACTAATTTTTCTCATGTCAGTATAATAAAGAAAATGTCCACATTCAATTATACTTTTCAGAGGAAGAGAAACTGTGAGCTATCAAGGAAACAAACTTTGCAAAACTTCACCAAGCATGTGGATGGATGCTCCTGGCGATGAAGAAACGTCAGGACAGCCTGGTCTTCATGTTCCACCTCCTCCTGTCTTCTTGCAAATATAGTTGAAGATGCTGATCTGCACAAAGCATAGTACTGTAGGCTAACAGGTCTGGGTTGTCTGAACACTAGAAAAGTTCCTCTGGAAGAGATAGAAATCATCAACAAGACTGTTGATGGTTGCATACCACCAGTGTATTAAGCAGCACTTTGCTTTAATATGTCTTTTGGTCACCTTGTAGAAAGCAACCAAAAACAATGGAATAAATTTATAAGAAGAGGAGGTACAGACAGCCTCCCTTTGGGCCCCAGCTGACTTGTGTTCTCCATCAGGGTGGATATTCAGGGAATTGGAGTTTGCCCTGCGAAAAAGTGACAGTTCTGGGTTGCTGTGCCTTTATTTATCAGCCAGCGGAGTTATTCTGCTCTATTTTGACTTTTTTTTCTTTGTTTTCTTCCCGGGAGACTATCACTCTACCCCTCCAGTTAACATTTAAACACACGGTTACTGCGACACGCTTCCATGCACCTGGGAAATGCTGCGTGTGGAGCCTGCAAACGGCACCAACCTGAGTCCACAACACAAAGTGTGAACGAGTTGTTTGTACGGGGACCCCATGTGACCCCGCCTGTGATGCCCAGCTCTCTGGCTATGTGAGGGGCCCCATTTGACCCCACCTGTGAT